>CM039594.1:44024068-44485512 GCA_022457205.1 Saccharum spontaneum
TTCACCGAGGCGGCGCCGGTGTGCAGAGCTCGGCCAGGCACTATGCCAGAAAGCCTATCAGTGACACCTTACTCAGTGACCAAAAAGTAAAACGCGTCACTAATATCGAATCAGTGACGCGGGTACACAAAACGCGTCGCTAGTCAGGTGTTGCCATGGTCTGGAGACAAAAACGCGTCACTAATGACGAGTTACCCAGTGACTCTGGTTAAGAATACGCGTCACTGGTGGGCCGTACATGTTATCTTTGACTCGTTGGACAAAACGCGTCACTCCAGGCAGGATCCCCGGACCCGAAAAATTATCCAATACACCTGAAGAGTGAAGTCCGCGCAGTCGCAGCCCCACCCCTCCTGTCCGGATCCTGAGACTACCCGCAGCGGGTACTCTAAAACGATACTCTAAAGCTTAGAGTATGAATATAGAGTAAAAACTGCTGCACTGGGTACTCTAAAACGATACTCTATCCTTTCTCTCACTCTATATTTAGAGTAGTACTGTGCTTACTCTATACTCTATAGTGCGGGGCCCCACTGGCTAAACAAAGGAAAAAATGCTATAATTCACAAACCAAAAATCCAAATTAAATTTCGATTTCACCATTAAATTCGTCTCAATAAATCCTTCAAAACTAGATCACACATTGATATATTTAGATAAAGTGACAAGTGGGTCCCACAGTGGATAGAGTGGATAGAGGATGATATAGAGGATAGATGGGTGCGGAAGAATTAAGTATAGAGGAGAGAATCTTGCTGACTAGGACGTATAGAGAATGAATATAGAGGTCCATGAGTGCGGGTAGTCTGAGGTACCCACTCTCACGGTCTCACCTCATCACGCGTTCCCGTCCCCTCTCTCTCTATCTCTCGCCTCCGTGGCTCCGTCCCGATGCCACCCCGTCCCGTCGGCCGCCGGCTCCGGCCGCCGGCCCCTGGTCGCCCCTTCTCCTCCGTCGGCTACCGCCACCCCTCGCGTCTCTTCCTCCACCTCCACTACTCCTCTTCCGCCGCCGCCATCTTTCTCTTTCTCCTACAGATCTGGATGGAGCCTCCGCCTCCCTTGTGCCAAGGACAACGGCGCAGGCGGGGGCTGCTGCAGGCGGCGCAGGCGGTGGTGGCGCACACCCTACCAACGACGGTGCGTGGGCCCCGTGCACCGGCGGCGGCGCAGCGGGCCGACCCCGGGCGACGCCGCGTGCCGGCACCTCCACCTCCGCCGCCCCCGCCCCCTTCCTTTCCCTCTCTCTCTGGACGTGGCGGCGCAGCGGGACGACGCGCCGATGGTGCCCTCCTCCGGCTCCGGCACGGCTGCACCACGGGCGAGGCCAGCCCCTCCCCTCCGCCGTGCTATGGCCGCCTCCCCCACGCGGGTTCTACTGGGCCAGTAGCGACCCCCGGCGGGCGCTACGCCGGCGCGGCTGGCCCCGTCTCGCTCCATTGGCTTCTTGGCGCCTCCAGGTGAAGCAAGACCATCCCCTCTCCCTCTCCTATCTATTGCTCCCATTGCGGTCTCCTCTTTGTCCCTCTTCTGATCTGCACTAAAGGTTGATAGATTCATTCCATGTCTACAAGAAAAGCCAGCTGCTTCCCTTAATTTCCAATTTGTAGAGCTAAATTCATTTTTGTTCCGATGAGAACACCTGTGTATCTTTGATTTGCATACGTGCTCTTCGTTTTCAACGGTGCTGTGATTTTGCCCACATATCCTCATCCCCATCTCCATATTAATCCAGCATTGGTACATCTATGAATGGGTGGCGCTTCTGTAATATATGTTCTGATATATTTCTTCCTCCCGGAGTTAAATTGGTCTTTGTACGGTGACCTAAACAAATCCCCTTTATGTATGTCCCTTGCCACCTTATGCCCCTAAGTCTCTTCAATTGTGAATGCGGGTCCCTTGATTTCATTTTCCTGTGTGTGTATGGATTTATTTTGCTTACGCATAAGATTCGTGTTCTGGCAGAAAAAAAAACATGTTCCAGTGCGATCTGCTGCCCAAATCTTTTCGGATATATATACGCAATGCCTATGGTGCCGCTTTATTTGTTTCAGTCTGAGCATATGCCATTGCTGATGATGTATCTATTTCAATTTGAGCACATGATGATACCTATCAGGCACTTCGATAAACCAGACCCTATTTTTATGCCACTGCTATTTTGCATTTTTTGGTTGACCTATGTCAATGCCCATGATGTTGGAGACAATGATTTCTTTCCCTGAAATATAGCAATTTTTACCATGTATTTTTTCCTGACGTGGGCGCGTTCTCCTCACCCGAACTCTGGATCCTTAGTAGAGTCCAATGAGAATGTGGAATCATGATTATCACTCTTTAATGATTTCCTTTTCCCTCATTTGAAGCGAGTCATTTTCATATGTTAAACCTGACCATATTTCCGGTTTTAACTTTAAAAATTAATCCCTTCAATTGGGAGCACGTTGCCGAGCAGCCAGGCCATCCACATTAGCAAAAATGATTCCGGCTGTGTACAATTGTGCAGGTAGAGTGTACTGACTGTAAAGAAGATAAATGTACTACACATTGGTTAGGCTAAAGTCATGGTACATATTACTCAAGGTCGATGATTAGTCAGTTCTACCTTTTTTTTGCTACAGATAATTATATACGATGTCAGTGATTGTGGATTGTAAAAAAAATATGTTGTTTTGTGTTTCCATTTCATATATAAAAAAGGCATTAGTGCACAGTGACATCAGGTTGGAATTCTAGGTTCATTTCTCTAAAGTACAAGGATTTATCGTCTGCTTTATCTTATCTTTCCTTTGGCTTACATTAGCTCAGGCTGAATAAACCATGTGTATACTGATTCATACTGCCTGGTTATGTCAGATTTTTGTTGCTTGTCAGGTGGCACAGTGACATCAGGTTTGAATTCTAGGTTCATTTCTCTAAAGTACAAAACCAATGCACCGGTCAGTGATTTTTTCATCTGCTTTATCTTATCTTTGCTTTGCTTACATTAGCTCAGGCTGAATAAACCATGTTTCCTGGCATTGTTTGCCTTAAGATTTAGTCTGTGCACTGACACAATTTTAGTTTGACGTTTTTAGCCTCGCACTGGATTAAACAGGCTCTCACTTTTTTCTTACACATAAACTGTTTCATTTGCCTTGCAGGCCTGTTCAGCATGCTGTGACTCGATAGTCACCGTTGCCGTTCCTCGCTGCCTCCATTGCTCCTCGCTGCTTGCAGATAGGTGCTTCTCTGTACAACCACTGTCATAACCACTTTAGTGCTAACACAAAGCTATTGCTCGAACTAATGTGGTTTATTGGAAGGATGACAAATTTGCACCTTGGGTATCTTGGTCTGCTCCATACCGCCTAGCTGGTAATCTCACTCCATAGATTTATCAGGTAGAAGTGTTCCGCAAGTGATAATTTCGTATGAACATTGATTCGTTACAATTAGAGGTGCATTGTCAGACTAATTGTATAATATCTACTATTTTTCTGGCATTATGCTATTTATCTATTTTCCCATGCTTATGGTAGTTACTGAGGCCACTGTGCTCAGTGTGCTTGTTCTCAAAGGAATTTTACTTATTTCTATGGATTACTCTCTATGCTCCGCTTCATAGTGTCCCGGTCATTACACAGGATTCTGTATTTACGCTGCTCCTTAGGTGAACTGCCTATACTCTTAATCTTTGATTTTCTTTTGTTTCTCTGCATGCCTGGTACCTATCAGATAAAGCTTTAATGTTGTGCCTATATTTGCTACTTTGACTTATTTAGATTTAGATACATGCTTATGGGGTAGTCTTATCTTTGTGCTATTTTTTTTCTTTTCTAAGCTGTTTACCACACATTCCTATTTTATATGATAGTTATGCCTATCACTACATCTGAATGTAATTATTATGACTATGATGGTTGTTTTCTTTTCTTTTATTCTTTCGAATGTTCCCATGAAACATATATTGCAACAAAAAAATGCCGTCTATTTAATCTGTTGCCAACCATGTAAACAGACTAGCTGTCAACTTTTCAATGAATATATTGGTCATAACAAGATCTTTAAAGCAAATTATGATACCTTGCCTTTACAACCGTTATGATAGTTTCAAGTTACAGCGAGCTTCTATACATACGTGCTAATACTTTATTATCCTTTGCTTTGTTGTCAGATTTAAATTTATGTGAAATTGATGGACAACTACCTCCAAGTGTCGAACAGGCTCCAATCAAGTTGCGATTAACCTTGTATAATATTTGTGCCTAGCGCTCTGAAATACTTTTGCATAGTTACTACAAACCCCACTAGAAGCTGTTGTGTATGTGTGTATCTAAAAAGTTTGTAAGGATTTGATTATTGAATATTGGAACATGTCTGATGTATATGTGTGTGTATATATATAGGATCATTGTAGATGTATATAGGATCATCGTATTTTTTTTTTGTTTTTCTGAAATAGTTATCAGTGACGCGTATTGGCTGGACACGTCACTGCTTAATGGTTATCAGTGACGCGTCTTAGCTGGACACGTCGCTGCTTAATGGTTATCAGTGACGTGTCTTGGGCACACGCGTCGCTAATAGAGGGTTATCAGTGACGCGTATTGGCTAGAAGCGTCACTGATAGATGGTTATCAGTGACGTGTATTGGATACACGCGTCACTGATAGAGGGTTATCTGTGACGCGTTTTTACGCGTCACTGATTTTGCCCTTATCACAGACGCAAGAACAGTGACGCGTCTTTTCCGCGTCACTAATGACTGTCTGGACGCGTCACTGATAAGGTTTTCTGGCATAGTGAGGGTGCGGTCAGAGCTCGACGGTCGCCACCTCAGGCACAACGACGAGCTGCTTCCTCGACAGCAGCTGCCCGACGCCCTTGACTTGTGGCCTCCGAGTGCGCACCTTGCACTTGGACCGCGCCGCTGGCGCGACCTGCTGCTACTGGCGCTTCTTCCTCGTCGACGTTGACGCCACGCCACCACGCCGGCAACCTCGAGCGTCGAGTGCGGCGGGTCCGGCGGCGATGTCATCGGGCACAGGCGCAGGCACTCTTGTTGCCGGGCGAGCAGGTTCGCCAAGTGCATTGAAGCGTTGCAGCCCTGGCACAGGAAGGCGTCGTCGGCCACGCATCACGCAATACACCGCAGATTGGGCTAGCGAGGAAGGATTCGGCCATGGGTGCTACGGTGAGCAAGGATCCGGCCACGGTGGGACGCCACGGAGGCCGCAACGCGGTCATGAAGGTCGAGGGCCAGTGCGGCCCGCACGCCGACAGGGAGGAGGCACACTTGCCCGGGCCTCCAGACGCGGAGGCCACAGCGTGGTCACGAAGGCCGAGGGCAGGTCTGGCCCGCACACCGACGGAGAGAATAACGCATAGCGGCATGCAGGTCTTTTGCCATCCTCCTTGGTAATCGTGTCCAGCCATAAAACGACCTGTTTTTTCGGACGGAAGGAGTATGAAATAAATGACCCAGAATGGGACTTGCTAAAATTCATTAAGATATGTAATTTGTCTCGCATAAATTGGGTTGCTATATGTTCATGTTGTAATAAAGCTATGAAATAAATGATGCAAAAACGGGGCACTAAAATTCAAGTGCACGAATTTTAGTTTTCTTTCACGCGACTGTTACCGTTATATTTTATATTAAAATTCTAATTTTAGTTCGTTATAATATTTTAGGCACAGTCTACAATTTACGGTTCCAAGAATTAGAAAAACTTGTTAGACAAAACCATAAACCTGACAAAAATCTGATTTGTGTTGGCACAAAGACCGTTAACAATTTACAATTTATAATTATTTCTATAGTTAGACAAAGACAAAAAAAAAGTGATATGTTATAATACAAAGATAATTAACAAATCACAAAAAATTGCTTGTATTAATTGGTGGAATAAAAGTATTACATGAAATCATCTTAAAATTTATGCACCGGAAATACGGGAGAAGTGCATGAAAGCACTAGTAAAACTACGACAATGTAGTGATGCTAGCTAGGATTGACCACCAGAACACTTGCCATTGGGTCGGTGCAACTGGTTTTCTTTTTCTAGGATCTTCTTATTTCTCTTTTGTCAACTGTAACATATGGTTTCTACGTTCTTCTTATTTCTCTTTTGTCAACTCTAACATATGGTTTCTACGTTGGCACAACTCACTTTATGTGGAAAGAGCCCACATATATACATAGCACATTTCTTACGTCGTCCTCGTTTCATGTAAAAGTAGCGACAAGGATTAAAAGCTGACCTTACCTCCTAAGCTTCCAAGCACTAATTCTACAACCACATATGGGACACAGAGGTCAACTACTATAGGTTCATAATTGGCCAAGGTGTTGCATTCAACACCCACCCCTAACACTAACACCCTTGACAACTCACTATGTATGTAACAGACATTCACCAACACTCGGTATACGGTTGTGCCACTCTTGCCTCTCCATAAAAGAAGATTGGATCTGCAAGGGCTGATAACTTCGAAATGCCATCCTTGGGACAAGATTCCATCGGACTGTATGTGTCGAACGGCCCAGCAAAAACACGCTGCACTCCCATCGTATCACTACAGTCCTTCTCCGTCTGCCTTGTCCCGCCATGTTACCCTATCCCCATCCGTCTCGCCTTACCCCCACGTCAGTCGCTCCTTCCTAATGACCCCCTCCTCTCTCTTCGCACAGGCAGGGCCCGGGAGCCAAGATGAGGACAAGCACGCCCCGTCCGCACGACCCTAGCCCCTCCCCCCTCCCGACGTCCAAGTCGTGCCCCCATGACTCTCTGAATATACCTCTAAAATACGAAACACTTGCAACCTGAAACACTTGAATGCAATATACGTCTAGAACAAATAAAACATTTAGAACATACACTTGCAACATGAGTGTGAAACATATGTAACATATAGATAAAACTAAACACTTGTAACTTGCAATATGAAAACACTTATTGCAACATAAAGGCTAAAACAGCTGAAACATTTTGAACATACCCCTGCAACATATGTGTGAAACATATACAACATCCAAATAAGCACACTTGCAACATACGTCTGAAAACGCAGATGAAACATTTGGAATGGATGTTTGCAACATACGTGTACATAGGCCCGGCTCTAGGGGGTGGGCAGGCAGTGCGGCCGACGGAGGCCCATGGAGATGGGGGGGCCAAAACCATATAGATCATTAGTGTATATAATTTTCTTTTTGGCATAACTAATGCATATAAGCCTTTAAAGGTCCATCAACCCATGTCGTAGGCCTCTTCCAGTCTTGCTATTGTACGTAACCTGAAAGCATTCGAGCGCAGGCCGCAGAGCGCGGAGTCAAGAGACTAGAGGACGATTCGTTTTCTGCCGGTGCCGAGCCACCGACGCTTCCTAGTTCCTAATCTCTCCCAAATCCCCGACGCTTCCTAGTTCCTAATCTCTCCCGAATTCCAAAATCTCCCATCGAGCGATCGTGGCATCAACGCACACGCAAACACAGATGCTGAGTCGCCGATGGTCGACGCAAGTTGTCGAATCACCGACTCACCAGCTCACCGCCATGGTGCCGCGACCGCGTGACGACGCAACCGGCAACGACAGCGGACAGCAGACGTACGTGACCTCAGTAAGCAACACACAAATACCCATGATCGATTAGCATTTTGCATTTTTTTATTTGTTTTGTGTATGCACTATGCTTGTACAGTGGTAGGGTTATAAATTCTAATTCAATGTATTTATTTGAACTAAACGTGTACAGCAAAGTAATCTTTAGCTTTTTGTTACACTATTATTATGTTTCATGAACTAAATATGTATTACAAAGTAATTTTTATTATTCGTAGTATATATATTAATTTTTATATTAAAAACTAGTTTAACAGGCTCTTATCTTCTTGCTTGTCCAAGGGCCCTTCAAATTATAGAGCCGGCCCTGGTGTACAACCATTGCAACATGTGTAAAATCACAATCTATTTTTACAACATCCATATGAAACACTTCCAACACACCTAAAACAATTGAAACATACTCTTGCAACATGCGCTTTCAATGCAACATCTCCTTGCTGCTCGTCAGAATGGAGAGGCTCGTCGGTGTGTGATGTTCATCAAAGGCAGCAGCCTTGCAGCACTTGTAGGCGGCAGTGGCTACACATCGTGGAAGGGAGGCATCAGCCGCACGAGCGACGAGGAGACCACGACCGCGCGACTTTGTGGAGGGTAGCAGCACGCCAGGCATGGTAGGGCTGGCAGCCAAGCACTGCGACTCGGAGGTGACCGTGCGTCGTGCCTGGCAAGGCCAATGGCCAAGCAATGCGCCTCGGAGGGCGAGCGGACATGCGCTCAGAGGCAACAGGCAAGCGAATAAGAGCGGTAGGACGAGTGGATATGAATAAATGGATGAGCAGTTTTTTTAAGAAACGAAAGAGCGTAGGTTGTTGGGCTGGTGTCGTGTAGAGTAACCTCGGGCGGACGCACGAGCATTAACAGAATGGTAAAGCTAGCTTTGGAGTCTTGCTTATTACGTTTTCCTGGACAGGGACTTTTCTTTGTGTTTTGGGCTGAAACAAACCTAGGCACTCAAGGAAAGGATGCAAAAATGGAATCTGCATCCACATAGTAGAATGGGAATGGCTATGCCCAACAAATGGCTAATAAGCCCAGCCCAACACAAACAACCACTCGTCCAATGATCATAGATCAGCCAGTTGAGTTTCTTGTGATGGAACCTACCCACCAAGAATTAAGTCCTCGATTTGGTATTGGTGCTTGTATTTTTCTGGATTTATTCCAGGATTTTCCGATGTTATGCTTTAAGTGGTAAGCGACGTTTTCGTCGACGACGAGGTGTCAGTGGTGACTTTGGAAATATCCAGATCTGTCGGCTCAGTCCTTCAGAGGTGCTCATAGGGGTAGGGCTTCCGTACGTGTATTCGTAGGGATGAATGTGCGTACGTGTTGGACGTCTGCGTTATACTGTGTAATTAAAAAAAGCAAAGAAAGAAGAAAAGAAAGCAGCTTTGTGGGAGGAAGGAGCGCGAGAAGGAGATCCTCCCGCCCCCGACCGTCTCGTCTCCCTCCTCTTTCACATATCCCCACACCCATCATCGCCCTCTCGCTCCACAAGACCACAACCCACATTCCCTTCCCACCACCTTTCCCCTCTCTCTCGCTCTTTCTCCTGGACCGCCATTCCTGCTCGGCTGCTCCGTCCACCCACCACATGCGGCGGCGCGGGCGCCTCCCCGCGGCGCTGTGGCTCGTTGCCGTGACGTTAGCGGCGCTGGTGCTCCTGGTGGCGCGGCCGGCGGGCGCGGCGTGGTGCATCGCGCGGAGCGGGGCGTCGGACAAGGCGCTGCAGTCGGCGCTGGACTACGCATGCGGCCCCGCGGGGGGTGCGGACTGTGCGCCCATCCAGTCCAGCGGCCTCTGCTACCTGCCCAACACCCTCGCCGCGCACGCCTCCTACGCCTTCAACTCCATCTTCCAGCGCTCCCGCGCCGCGCCGGGGGCATGCGACTTCGCCGGCACCGCCACCGTCACGCTCACCGACCCCAGTCAGTACGCTTAGCCAACTTTCCGCCTTGTTCCATGCATGTTCTTCACTGTGCCGTCTGTATCTGCGCATCAATCCGTCTCCGGCATCCCTTTTGCTTTTGCTTTTGTGTTCGGTCTTGGAGTACGTCCTCTGTCTCTTTTGCTTTGCGCAACCATACTCTGCTAAACTGGTCGCTTTTCTTTTTCGGGACCTTTGGGTTATATATCCGATTGTTTCTCGCGTCATTTATTTATTTAATTTTCTTCATCATCTGGTTAATTTTTCTTCGTTACTTTTGCCATTGTTTAGCTTCATATGAGAATAATACTAGTACATACTGATATCATAGGAGAAAAGTCATTAGGTGGTGGTAATGAAAAATTGAAAATTTTACTGCTTCAGTAATCGGGAGAAAATGACGGCATCAACATTGCCCATAACCTATGGGCATGTTTTTCTTCTTTGTCCTATAGTCCATTGTGCGCGATTGCTGTAGCTTGTAAAAACATTGCTCTAAACCAAAAAAAAAAAGTACAACTCGATGCTAAACAGGGAGTGCATTTTGTTGCGTATTTTACTGTGACATATATTTGGGTTGATACAATACATCTTGTGATTCATGATAAATACATCTAGCACAACTTGATGCAAATGTGGTTGCTGACTTGCTGTACACAACATGAGGCAACTTTAATTCATGATAAATAAATTATGTTAATTCTCAGTTTGGCTCTCACAGCTATGTTCCAATTGTTCAAGGATTAAATTGTAGATAATATCAGGTGGGTTCATGAGCCTTTGTCTCTTATTGTGGTATGTATGTTTGTCCGGAGTAAGAGAAGTTGCACAGGACTTAAAGTGCAACAATTTCTAATACATACTCTGATTATATATATATAAACTACATGAACATATATTTATATTTAGTCGTCATTGTGATTAATGTGCTTCTTGAAGAGAACTTTCACTGAAAAGGCGTACCGATGATATGTTCTGCTGAACTATACAAACATACCAAGCATTCAAGTGGGAATATGGCCTTCAGATGAACTAAATTAGAATGATTCTACATTAAAAAAAAACGAGTTTGCACTTGCGCACATGTCTCATAGGTGTTTGTTGCTTTTATTCTAATGTGGTTACATATACATACTTACATGTTAGTTTGGGCCCTGTTAGTTTTCATATTCTCTTTTGTAGTATTAGATTAAAGCTTCTTAAATATGTGGGATTTGTGTTGCCTGGTTGAAACTGTCTTTGCCCCCTCCGGTCCCCTCCTCTACCTTTTTTTTTCCAGTGAAACAGGCATTTATATTCTCACAAATCTTACAAGTATGCATGGAATCTACTTATTCAAAAATATATATTTTGCATTTCAGGTTATGGATCATGCACCTACCCTTCATCTCCAAGGTAAATGCATTAAATTTTACTAGTCTCCATTTGAAGTACTGCAGAAATGATTCAGGCAATGTGGAACTTCTAATAATATATAACTTCATCGATTCATTTCGTAACTTATTTTCTCTTGTCGAAATTCAATATACCTAAGATATATAGACATTTATCAGATACATTACAAAAAAAGATAAGTAGCAACATGCCACCATCACAAATTTGTGAAAGTTAGCTCTGCTGAGCCTTTCATATTTTGTACCAACCAACTCTTCAAGCTGCATTACAGCTGCAAGTGTTTGCTCAACTTTAAGAAATAGGTTTGTTAGCAACCATAGCACTACTTCTAGTAATGAATACAGCATGCATCTTGATGGAAGAAATGGTCATAAACTGTAAACTCTATTCCTCCTTATGGAACTCCCAAATACTGTGAGTTTCTTGCATATGATGCGTACAGAACGTGAGTGTCTTGCATATGGAGAATTTGTTAGGGTACACTAAACACCATGAGTTTACAGGATTTTTGTTCAACCAGAGCTTATTTCCTGCATCTCTTGCTTCATGTAAACTTCACCATGCTAAAAAAAAAATGTTTTGCTGGATGGCACTAAGAGATCTTTTTATACAAAAGAGGATAAGAAAATGAAAATACTACACAGTATGCGTCATGTTTTCATGGCTATATATTTAGTTTCAGTTGAGACCACATTGCTCGAACAGCTAGTTTGATAGCATCAATGTTACACATTCGGAACGTAACTGCTGCACTATTGGTCTAAAAAATATACTGCATTTACCCGTGGTGTTACAAAAATAAATTTTAAAAAATAAATGAAGCCTTTCGATGAAGATTTGATTGCTGGCTGAGTCTGTGCCTTAGTTTTATTGATCTGATGACCCCACATAAATAGTTTGTGTAGCTTTTACATTTTACTATGCTTTATTTATGTACCAGAGCTTATACCCTCGTTTCTGAAACAGGGTCATATTGATCATGGTAATTCTTGTTTGCAGTACTGCCGGGCAAACAGGATCACCTGGTTCGACATCCATGCCAGGGACTCCCACGTCGCCAAAAGGAACTGGAAGCAGTGGAGGATTGAGCCCACCTGACGTCGATTCGACTGACTCCAATGCTGAACCTCTGGCGACTGCATCCCTCCCATCTCTTGCTCTGTCCTGTTTCATGTATATGTTCTTGCAGTTGTGGTGATGCATGGATGATCTAGTTAGGTTCAGTAGAGCATTGAGATGCAGCATTGTTGCATCGTGATGTAAGAGACACTACAACAGTTTTGTTTCAGGGAATTGGTTGGTTGGTGGTAGCCGTTGTAACCTGCCGTTCAAGTGAAAGGCAAGAGTGCCCGTCAGTTGGATTCTCTCAAATCATTATGCTTCTTTTGGTCTAAAAAAATCATTATGCTGCTTTTTTTTTCTTGGGGATCTGATTCTGTTTTGTTGATGATCTTAATTTCCTTTGGTTGATTTGAGCTTGGTTTTTGTTCTGAAGTTTCAGGGACACTTCGTTAGGATTGAGCTCACCGGACAGTTGGGTAATTGGTTTTTTTTTTGCAGCTACTCCCTTTGTTTCAAATTATAAATCGTTTTGGCTTTGTTGTAAATCAAACCTTTTAGCTCTGACCAAATTTATAGAAAAATATATATTAACATCTATACAACATCAAATAAACGCATTATCAAAATATTTTTTGGTGTGTCTAATAAATCTTGTTTGATAAATTTTGTCAAAGCTAGGGAAGTTTGACTTAGGAAAAAACTAAAATGATTTACGATTTGGATGAAGAATATTATTTTGTATATTGATTTTGGAGAAAGGATTAATAGGACACGGTTAAACAGAGGGTTACGTGGAAGTATTGGTTAAGGTCTTGTTCGGATCATTAGTGCAATTGTTAGCTAGCAAATAACTGCTAACTATTAGCTAGCTAATTAGTATAGTGTATGTGTCGGGGATGAATATTAGGTTACCAGGAGAAGAGGAACAAATGGCCATCAATATTAACTCACCCAAACGATCAAGGTATAACCATGACCTCATCCGACCCCTCTAAGAAAGGTTTCGATTCGCCTGAACCCAGGGACACGGGCCTTGTATCGCCCGGCCCCAGGGGTGCGGGCTCATTCTCACCCGACCCCAGGGGCGCGGGCTCTGTCTCGCCCGACCCCAGGGGCATGGGCTCGGCATCGCCCGGCCTCAGGAGCGCAGGCTCCGTCTCGCCCAACTCCTTGGCGCGGGCTCTACCTCGTCCGGCTCCTAGGGTGCGGGCTCCGTCCCGCCTGACCCCCTGAGGGGGGACTTCGCCTCGCCCGATCCCGGGAAGCTCGCATCCGGCCTCAGACGGGAGCGCGGCCCCCGCGGGGCGCCCGCATTGTCTCCAACCACTACGAGTGTGACGGCGCGAGCCCGGCACCATGCTCCTGACGTTAGAAAGGGAGCAGGCATGCCTCAATGCGACCCGTGGCCACGGCAGGCCATACCTAGGAGCGCACGTCACCAATAGCATCGGGCAGACCGGCACTGTGCTGTCCAATCCCCGTACGACTCCCGTCAAGGGAGTCCGTTGACCATACTGTGCGCCAGGACGGAATCGGACGCCATGACCGGCTGACGACGCTCGCGTGTAGCACCAGTGACGAACAAGGTCACGATGAGGAGCCATTTCCGTCATCATCTACAGGACCGGCGGGACCCACCTACAGGAGATGAGGAACGACACGGCCCCGGGGTCCTCTCCCTCTCTGCTTTTCTCCCTCTCTCGTGTAACCCGTGCCTTCCCCTTGGCCTATAAAAGGGGAAGCAGGGCACCCCACAGGGGACAGAAGGTTGAAAACACTCTCAAATCCACTCAACTCCATTCACCAGAGACTTGGGATCTCTTCCCTCTCTCGTCCGTTTGTAATCCCTACTGCAAACTCAGTGTCGGTAACACGAGCAACGCCTCACTGGACGTAGGGATATTCAGCCCGAACCAGTATAAATTCTTGTGTCCTCCAAGCACACCATCTGGACCAAACGCGTAAATATAAATTTACTAGTCGATGGTTCAAAACACCGATAGTTGGCACACCCGGTAGGGGGGCTTTTGCGTGTTTCTTCGTCCACATCAGGCCACGGATGGCTAGCCACGGTGTGAGCTGGACCCCGAGCGCGCACGTGTGTTTCGGGAGTCTGGACTTCTTCGTCACCACAGAGGGAGACCTGGCGTGGGCTCCCGCCCCGCCCAGTCTCCACGCTCTGCCCGCCTCGATGTGGTGGTCGAGGCCCTCGTCACCAGCTTCTCGACTTTGATTACGAGCGGCTGGAATGCCAGCTCACTATCTTCCTAGGACCTCAGTCGTCCCGGGAGGATTTACATCGCCACTCTTTTTCGTTCGCCAATGTGATGACGTAGCTTGCCGGAGGAGAACCGCTCTCCTAGGCATACCTCACCGGGAACGCCCCGACAGTGGTTTTGTTTGGTATGCGCACTACTACGGGAATAGTCGATCACCTCGCGGCACAGCGCATGCATCCGCCTCCCGCGGACGATGAGTTCGTTGGGATGGCGGATTATGTCATGGAATCTTTCCATGATCTCCTCGCAGGAGATTCGAAGTCGATCTTCGACTCTGACTCTAGCGAGGGGAGCCATCACCCATCGCGCGAATCTTTCATGGCGGAGGTCGAGCACGAGAACACCCCCGAGGGACATGTCGACAGTGTCCACGATGGGAACGTCACTCCCCCGGCTCACCCTGACGACGAGGGAGAGGGAGAGGACGACGCAAGGATCCCGCCTCACCTCCGGATGAATCAGCTGAGGGCACGACAGCATGAGCTCAAAGATGCGTGGCTCCAGCTAGAGTAGGAGCGCGAGGAGCTCGAGCGTGAAATCGCTCGTCGCACGGACTGCGGGAGCGCACGCGTCAGGGCTTGCGACGTGAACCGAAGGATTGTCGAGGACGACGACGGTCTCCCACACTTCGCCCAGGCGAGCCACAACATTGTCGCCGCCACAGCCCTACTCCGAGGGCTCCCAAAGCCCGCAACGCCCGAAGACCACCGGGCCCATCGCGAGATCCGCACGTTGCTCGAACGCGCGGCAGTACAGTAGGCGGAAAGCTCATTGTCTTGGCGATGCGAGCTCGACGCCAGCCAGCGCGCATCTTCGAAACGATGTGGCAGGGATGTGTCCATCCACCAGGCGCCGCACGATGATGGGATGCACGCCGCGGTCTTGATACACGAGCATGTCGGCCCCATCCGTGATGCGTGCAACTCCCTGAACGCCCATAGGCACGGACGGGAGGATGAGAGAGAGGAGGTCGCCTGTGGCTACCACCCTCGTTGTGTTGGACGCTACGACAACACCGAGGACCGAAGCCCGAGCCCCGCTCTACTAGGCCCTCAGGTCTTTGGCCATCATATCCTCAACGCACCTTTCCCATCGTGGTATCGACCGCCGACGAACATCCCAAAATACTCCAGGGAAACGAACCTTGGCCTATGGCTCGAGGATTACTGGCTCTCCTGTCAAGCCGGTGGCATGAATAGTGATTCCTTCATTATCTGCAACCTCCCCTTGTTCCTGGCCGATTCGACATGAGCATGGCTGGAGCACCTTCCGCCCAACAAGATTCAAAATTAGGCAGACCTAAAGGAAATCTTTGTGGGAAACTTTCAGGGCACCTACACACGCCCTAGGAACCCCTAGGACCTAAGGAACTACCGACAGAAGCTAGGAGAAACTCTCCATGAGTACATCTGGCTCTTCTCCAGGCAGTGCAACGAGTTACCCAATGCCGCCAATGCCAACATCATTGGGGCTCTCGTGTCTGGGACCACCTATGAGTCCTTGGTCCATAAGCTAGGATGCAAGGGCCCGCGAACCACCAAGGAGCTCCTTAACATCGCAACTAGCCACGCCTCAGGCGAAGAGGCAGTTGGGGCTGTTTTCAACCGTCCTCAAGGCAAGGTGAAGTGGGACGAGGACGCCGATGAAGGCGCCTCCAACTGTTCAAGCAAGAAGAAGAACAAGCAGCAACACGGGGGCTCGCTCGTGGCCGCTGTCGAGCAAAAGGGCTAGAAGACGCCCACTGAGGGCACTTCTAACCACTTTGAGAAGATGCTTGAGGGGCTATGCCCGAACCACGCCTTCCATGTCAAGCACCTATATAAGGACTGCTCCCTCATGAAGCGGTTCCTGTCTGGTGGCTTTAAGAAGGTGGACTGGAAGAAGAAGTCTGACTCGGTGATGGAAGACGATGTCGAGGAGAAGGATGATGGCTTCCTGTAGATGATGGGTTGCCTCATGATCTTTAGCAGGACGACAGCTTATGACTCCAAGCACTGTCAAAAGCTCACACGCCGCGAGGTCTATGAGGCTGAGACAACCATGGCTGCCTTCCTTCGGTGGTCTGAATCCACAGTCACCTTTGATCGGTCAGATCACCCAGAGAGCATTCTGCAGCCGGGCAGCTACTCGCTCGTGGTCGATTCGATCATTGATCTGAAGCGGCTTACCAAGGTACTAATGGATGGAGGCACGTCCTCAACATCATGTACATCGAGACGCTTGATGCCATGGGCGTGAGCCGGTCACGTATCCGACCGACCGAAGCCTTTCCACGGCATTGTGCTAAGGAAATAGGTCAAGCCCTTGGGTAGATCAACCTGCCCGTTACCTTTGGGACTCCAACCAATTATCGAATGGATAGCCTCACTTTCGAGGTGGTTGGGTTCCACGAAACCTACCACGCCATCCTGGGACATCCGTGCTACACGAAGCTTATGGTCGTCCCCAACTACACTTACCTCAAGCTTAAGATGTTAGGCCCACGTGGGGTTATCACCATTGGAACCTCCTTCCAATGCGCTTACGAGTGTGAAGGTGAGTGCTATGGCTTGCCTCAGTGATTATCACCTGCAAGGAGCTCGCAATGATCAAGGAGGGGATCACCGAGGAAGCGCCTGACTCCAAGCGGTCAGCTAGGTCTTTTGAGCCCACAGAGGGCACTAAGGAGGTCCTCATAGACCCTAGCAACTCCGAGGGCAAGGTGGTGCGCGTCGGCACCTCGCTCTCCCCCAAATAGGAAAGCGCGCTCATCGACTTCCTCCGCACAAACAAAGACATATATTTGCGTGGAAGCCCTCGGATATGCCAGGCATTCCGAGGGAAGTCACCAAGCATGCCTTGAAGATCAGGCCAGGCTCCAGGCCGGTGAAGTAGTGCCTGCGTCGCTTCGACGAGCAGAAGTGCAGGGCCATCGGCGAGGAGATCGTGAAGCTTTTGGTGGCCGGATTCATCAAGGAAGTGTATCAACCCGTATGGTTAGCCAATCCTGTTCTTGTAAAAAAAATGGGAAATAGAGAATGTGTGTTGATTATACAAGTCTCAATAAGGCATGTCTGAAGGATCCGTTTCCTTTGTTGTGTATAGACGAAGTAGTCGACTCAACCTCGAGGTGCGAAACCCTCTGCATCCTCAATGCGTACTTCAGGTACCATCAGATCACGATGAAAGAGTCTGACCAGCTCATGACCAACCTCTTTCATCACCCCATTCAGATCGTTCTGCTATGTGACGATGTCGTTCGGTCTAAAAAATGCACGAGCTACATACCAGCAGCGTATGCTCAAGTGTTTCGG
Organism: Saccharum spontaneum; assembly: GCA_022457205.1. Lineage (NCBI taxonomy): Eukaryota > Viridiplantae > Streptophyta > Magnoliopsida > Poales > Poaceae > Saccharum > Saccharum spontaneum. The sequence goes on from CM039594.1 coordinate 44,041,639, forward strand.
GGACCTCGTCAGGCATACCATTGAGGCTTACGTAGATGACATCGTAGTCAAGTCCAAATAGGCTGACCAACTCATGGAGGACCTAGAAAAAACCTTCATGATACTCCGAGCGAACGGCATCAAACTCAACCCCAAGAAATGTGTTTTTGGAGTCCCGAGGGGCATGCTGCTTGGGTTCATCATCTCCGAGCATGGCATCGAGGCCAACCCAAAGAAGATCTCGACCATCATGAGGATAGGTCCAATTCAGAATGTAAAGGAGTACAATGAGTTATGGGGTGCCTCACAGCACTCAGCTGTTTCATCTCGCGCTCAGCGAACGAGGCCTTCCCCTTTACCAGCTCCTAAAGGGGGCCGACCGGTTCGCGTGGACACCCGAGGCTTAAGAGGCGCTTGACAAGGTCAAGGAGCTCTTGATGAAGGCCCCAATTTTAGTCCCACCGGCCAAGAAGGAACCGCTCCTGCTTTACATCGTGGCTGCCATGAAGGTGGTCAGCGCCGACCTGGTGGTATAATGGGAAGAAGGGACATGCCCTCAAGGTGCAGCGCCCCGTGTACTTTGTAAGTGAGGTCTTAACTGACTCCAAACCTCGCTATCCCTAGATCTAGAAGCTCTTGTATGCCATCCTGATCACCAAGAGGAAGCTGCATCACTACTTCGAGTCGCATCCGGTGACATCCTTTTGTCTCGGTGAGGTGGTCCAAAATTAGGACGCCACAGGGAGAATCGTGAAGTGGGCACTCGAGCTAATGGGTCAGGGCATTCATATGCCCCTCGGACAGCCATCAAGTCGCAAGTGCTGGCCAACTTTGTTGTGGAGTGGACCGAGATCTAGATGCCACTAGCAGCCGTCGACCAGGACTACTGGATGATGTACTTCGATAGGTCGCTGATGAAGAAGGGCATCAACATAGGGCTAGTCTTTGTTTCCCCTCTTGGGGTACGCATGAGGTATGTGGTTCGCCTTCATTTCCCTGCCTCTAACAACGTGGTTGAATATGAGGCGCTCATCAATGGCCTACGCATCGCTGTCGAGTTGGGCATCTGATGGCTTGACGTCCAGGGCGACTCGTAGCTTGTCATTGACCAAGTCATGAAGGAATCGAGCTGCCACAGCGCCAAGATGGTTGCATATTGCTAAGAAGTCTGCTAGCTAGAGGATAAGTTTGATGGCGTCGAACTCAACCACATCTTGAGATGGCTCAATGAGGCAGCCAACACGCTTGCGAAGATAGCGTCCAGTCAAGAGCCGGTCCCAACTGGTGTCTTCGCCAGTGAATAGTGCAAGCCCTCGGTACGCTATGAGGAACCAGAGCAGGTCGACAATGAGCCGCCTGCCCCAGGCTTAGGGGTTGACCCACCGTTGGCTTCTCCTGACCTTGAGGTCATGGAGCTTGACAAAGACCCAGTGGTAGAGCCTGACCCTCTGCTCGACTAGAGGGTACCTTACCTCAACTGCCTCCTCTGCGAGGTGCTCTTGGTCGATAAAATAGAGGCCCAATGGCTTGCACGCCATGCTAAGTCTTTCACCATTATTGAGGGGGAGCTCTACAAGTGAAGCCACACCAAGGTCCTACAGCACTGCATCCGCATCGAACAAGGGAGGTGGCTGCTGAAGGATATCCACATCGGGGTCTATGGACACCACGCTGCACCTAGAACTCTGGTCGAAAACACATTTCGACAGGGATTCTACTGGCCGACCACGGTGGCTGACACTGAGAAGATCGTGCGCACCTATGAAGGGTGTCAGTACTACGCTCGACAAACCCATCTACCGCCCCAAGCGCTCCAGACGATCTCTATCACGTGGCCGTTCGCAGTCTGGGGGCTCAATCTAGTTGGGCCCCTTAAGAAGGCGCCTAGGGATACACGCATCTGCTTGTCACCGTGGACAAGTTCACAAAGTGGATAGAAGCTCGGCCAGTCTCCAAGATCAAATCTGAGCAGGCCGTGCAGTTCTTCCTCGACATCATCCACTGCTTTGGAGTCCCAAACTCCATCATCATGGACAATGGCATGCAGTTCATGGGAAAGAAATTCCTCAAGTTCTGTGATGACCACCACATCCGCATCAACTAGGCCACCGGCACACCCCCGCACGAATGGTCAGGATGAGCACGCGAACAGCATGGTCCTGCAAGGCATCAAGCCTAGGATCTTCAACAAGCTAAACAAGTTTGGTAGACGATGGGCCATAGAGCTTCCCGCGGTGCTGTGGAGCTTGAGGATGACCCCCAGTCGGGCAACAGGCTACACGCCCTTCTTCATGGTCTACAGTGCTAAAGCAGTCATGGCATACAAAGAGCAGGAAGCCAAGGAGTTCCTCGAAGACGCCATGGACCAGCTCGATGAAGCACGCGACGTCACCCTCCTCCGCTAGGCCAGGTACCAACAGGCATTACGCTGGTACCACAGCCGCCATGTGTGGGGTCAGGCCTTCAACATCGAGGATCTGGTGCTCCACCTTGTCTAGAGCAACAAGGACCGCCACAAGCTATCTCCGCCATGGGAAGGACCATACGTCGTCGTGGAGGTGCTCTGACCGGGCACCTACAAGCTCAAGACTGTCGATGGACAAGTCTTCACCAACGCATGGAACATTGAGCAGCTACGTCGCTTTTACCCCTAGCTTTTTCCAAGTTGCTAACATACTTATGTAAAATCATGTTTCTAAAATAAAAAGCACTTTCCCTTATCGGTTTTGTTATCATTTCCTCGATTTTTAGTGACGCCCGACCCTAGCAATGGCCAGGAGTCAGGCCTCACTCAGGGGCTGATAAGGATATATGCATACTCAGAAACACTCCTTGCATCTGACCCCATCTTAGCTTAGAACTAAAAGTGAGAGGTTGCAAAAATGAATGCTGAGTAAAACTGAGTGGACCACAAAAAACCTACGCCCCAGCGGCTATGACACTTTTGCTCTCCAGTGTAATCAGAGTCTTTTTTGCCCATGCCTCAAACTTTGCAAACTTAGCATCAAAATAGATCGGATCGCATCACCCTTTTTACACATTAAAAAGAGGCAAATGTTTGAAGGACAAAAACTAAAAACTTGTTCACTTATTACAAGTTCATAGGCACCGCGGACTGATTTCATCTAACTAGCTAAAATTTGTGTGGATAACCTCACTCGCTATCTCATCAGCTAAAGCTTGTGCAGGGGCCGATGCCGTCTCCTTGATCCGCTCTAGCTCATTGTCATTGTAGCTGGGCGCGAAGCCTTGGCTCATCGCTGCCAGATCAATGTTTTCGTAATGAGAACGGACGGTCACGAACGACTGTTGAACACAAAACGAAGCGCGTGCCTCGTGATCTCATGTTCCTGGTCCATAATTCAGAGGGTACAAATCATGAGCGAGCTTGTCTCCTGTGATGGGGCCATTGAGAGGTCATCGCAGACCACCCCGACGGCGATGCGTAGGGTGTCGTGCTCGTCACTCTCCTTCTGGAGGGAGTCCTTCACCTTATGGCGCTCCTTCTCCAGGCCATGGCTCTTCACCACCTCTTTTGTGAGCTTATCATCAAGACCTATCCAAGCCATATGCCAATGCATTGGAAACACCAATGGCGAATTCTAGGAAGAAAACTGACAAGCGGAATCAGAGTCTCACCGTTCACTTGCTCCCAGAGTTTGCGCGCCTCCTCACCCTGATGGGCCACCTCAGCCTGTAGGCCCTAGATCTAGCCTGGTGCTGACCAACCTCCATGATAAGCTCAACAGTCGCATCATAGCTTCGATCCTCAGGTCTTTCTCCTTCTCAAGCTCGCCCTCGAGGAAGCCGATCTACAGCTAGATGGCGGTGCACTCCAAATGAGCTTTTCACGCTCCCTGCGGAGTCCCTCTATGGCCAGGAGCAGCTTGTCTCACTCCTTCCATAGCCGCTCAAACTCCACAGCATCCAGGGGTGCCCTCTTGGCCAGGGCCGCGAACTTCTTCTCGGCCTAGTTGGCATGCCGACGAGCGTCTGCCTCCCTGATTTGAAGGCTGGCCACTTCCTCGCTAGCAAGAGCAAGCTCGGCCACCTTCTGATGAGCAGCGGCAAGCTGTCCGACTAGCTCCTCGCGCAGCTGCACCTCCTCGATGAGGTGGTCCCAAACGCCCTTCTCACAACAAAGGAACAGGGACTTCTCCTAGTTGTGGTCCATAAGAGACTACGAGGAGGATATAAGTCAGAGACACACAAAGGGGAGATAGAAGTCAAAGGCACGGATGTGTTGTACCTGACCGGTCAGGGCGACGACGTCGCGTAGCGAGCCTAGCACGGTGTTAGAGTGCAGACCACAATCTTGACCCTCGTGTCGACTCTCTCCCAATCCTTCACCTCCGCGTCATCATCAAGGGCGAAGAGTGTCACCTCTGGGTCCCGCTGGTTAGCCCACTGGATCTGGGGTCCTCCCCATGCGTGCGGGTCATTGCCCACCCAGACCAGGAGCCAGGATGGCTCCACGCCATTCAGGACGCTGGACATCGCAACCTCAAGCACCTGACCAATGGGAGCCGACTAGGTCCTTCGGCTGGCCGTCCCAACCCCAAGCAGCGCCGACCCCTCCTGCGGTGGTTCTACCTCTGGAACAACCCCTCCAGTGGCAGGAGGGGCGGATGGTGCAGACACGAAGGCTCATCTCATCACCATAGTTGCCAAGGACACCTTGGATACGTCTCCCTTCGTCCGCCCTGTCGCGGACGTGCTCACCTACACAGGTGGTGGCTCCGGTTGCGTTGTCTTCGCTTACGTGGGTGGTGACTCCGGCTGTGTTGTCCTCTCCTGTGCGGACAGCGGCACCAGCTGCACCATCTTAGACTATAACGTCATAGCCGCACCGGGCTACGCCACATCTGTCATGGGCGTTGTATACGCGGCCGTCTCCGTCTACGACGTCACGGCCGCACACGGCCACACCACGTTCATCATGAGCGCCGCAGACATGGCAATCTTCATCTATGATGTCGTGGCCACACCTGGCCATGCCACGTCTACCCCGGGCACCCCAAACATGCCTTCCTATGTCTGCTCCCCCATGGAAGCCATCGTTGCTGGTACTTCCTTAGTTGGCACCATGGCCGCCCATGCACCGCTCCTGCTCGCTTCTCGCGCGATGCCAGATGACTCTTGGCGCACCACCCACAGGGCAAGGGTCTTCCCCGACGCAACCTGTAGGGGAGCCACGTGTCTGCTAGTGCTACAAAAGGCGCCACGATCAACTTAAGGCAAAATTCGTCAAGAGTGAAGGAGTGAAGAAAATTCTTAATTCACCTCTGCACCACTAGACACGCGACGTTTTAGGGCTAGCCCACTGTTGACGGTAGATAAGTATCATTTTTAACCGTCAACATAGCATGAGAAAGGACCTAAACATAAATATTATCTAGATATAGGGGTTACACTGACAGAATTTCATGAGTTTTGGTGAATATATATTTCCGCAGGGGGTTATTAGGAAAAAACCGAAGAAGGTCCACATGTCATATTTACATAGAGAGAAACTGACCATACTATAAAAAAGTATACTCTAGAAGACTCAAGAAGGCACCCCCTCGAAGGGGAGGGCCATTTGGGCTGACAGGTGGGGTGCCTGCCCCCACCCCATGGGCGGCCACCCAGGCCACAGAGCCAATCAGGCTCTATCTCGTGGATCCTGCCTCCACCGCCTTTGAGGATCAATAAAAAGACATTGATGAAGGTCGGTTTGATCCAAGGGCTGTGGTGCTTCCTAGAGGGCTATATAACCAAGGCTTCTGGCCCTAGGAGAAACCCTGACTAATTCATTCAATTCATAAGAGAGAGAACTCATTCCATTCATTCAGAGAAGCCCTAGAGCCACCATCTCAATTAGATCTCTAGTTTAGCATAGCTACATAGGATTAGAACTAGAAGGAGCCAAGCATTGCTTGATTTTCGGATCTGTCAAGAGAGTTCTTGGTAATTCTCTCCTACTTTTGTATTTGTTCTTATATTATTCATCTACTTCATAATTTGTATGAATATGACTTTAGTCTATTCTATCATATTGGAGGACTTTGCTCTATTTGATTATGTTCTCAATTATATTGTTCTTAGTCCACTTTGATTATATGCTTGGCATAGTTCGATCATAATTATATTTACATATAGGATCGTATAGTGCTTGCTCATTGATATCATGGGTGAGTGGTAAACATTGTGTAGGCGTGGTGCCTATACCGTATTTACCTGCGATTGCACCCTATATTCCGGACTGTGTGGTAGACCGCGGGAGTGACAGTCCTGTTGATGAAAGCCCAAGTTTGGTTTTGGTAATTAATGACACCAAGTTGCTAATGCTATTGTATCAAGTGTGATTAAGCTAGGCATAAGCAACATGTGATGGAGGTGGAAATGGCATGGAGAGATGACCACAAGACCACATGATTTGGTGCATGAAATGATGAGCAAGATCATGAAGTAATGCACATAAAATGATGGACATGATGTTCAAGTGGAGGAGAAGGATCTAAGAGTGCAAGGCAAAGGTATAACCATAGGGTTTCCTTTTGCCGGTCTAAGATGAGTAGAGAAGTGATTGACCGGATTTAGGATACATAGCCGACTATCAAGAGGGGCAATCACGGTTAGCTCGGGAATCAAGTGCCACTAGATCAATGTCTTGAGCATATGCATTAGGATCTAGTAGAGAGCTAACATAACGCCTTGAAAAATGTTTGTGAAATGCTAACACACATGCACATGATGGTGTACACTTGGTGGTGTTAGCACATTTGCGAAGGCGGTGGAGTTTGAGCGGTAGAGAGGGGTTTGGGTTTCTCTCTCCCTCCCGCCGAGCAAGCTCGGCGGGATTCAGCACTTTTTGGGGAAGTGAAATGCCTATTTTCTACTGCGCCGGAGGCAGAGAAACAGAGGCATAAGTCCGGTGTGTTTCTCACTGAAAAACAGTGACCGGACGCTGGACCAGACGCGGTCCAGGGTGAACCTGCGCGTCCGGTCAGCTTAAGTCGAGGGCCAAGGCACAGTGCGCCTAGGGTTTGTGACCGGATGCTAGTCTAGCCTAACCAGCGCATCCGGTCAGTTCACCTAGGCACAGAAGAAAGGTGCACACAGAACGCACGACCGGCGCGTCCGTTGGTCCCCGGGACCGGAGCGTCCGGTTAGTAACGCGACAAGATCGGACACGGTGGCATGTCCGGTCACGTGGGACCGGACGCGTCCGGTCGCGATGGGAGCTCTCTGGACTCCGACCAGACGCTGGGTACAGCGCGTCCGGTCAAATGGTGAAGCATGTCCAGTCACTCTAACCGGTGCGTCCGGTCATCACGTTTTTCACTACGTCGTCCGGTAACGGCTAGCTGCGTACCCCTTCCCTATAAATAGAAGTTGGCCAGGGTTTGAAGGCAACTCTTGCACATTTTGAGACCTTGAGACATCCTTTGAGCTAGAGAACAACCCCTCCACTCATCTCTTTGCTTGGTTGCACATCTTGAGTGAGATTGAGTGAGATTCAAGTGCATTACTTGAGAGTTGCATTCTAGAGGCACTTGTTCTTTGAGTTGCTGCGGATTTCTTGTTACTCTTCCGTGTTTCCCGACGCGGTAGACAGCTTGGAGCAGTAGAGGTGATTGAGCTCGCAATTGGAGATTGTTGGAGCCCTCACCAAGTGTTGTAAGGGGTTCTTGATCCTTCCCCGTGGGAGTTCGTGAATTGGATACTCTAGTGGAGCTCGTGGCTTGGAGGATCCCCATCTTGTGTGCGGTTGTGCAGCGCCCGCTGAGGGCTCGACTCTTGATAGTCGATTAGCTCGCGAACCGACAAGTGGGTGCATCACCACAACGAGGAGTAGCTTGCCGGGAAGCAAGTGAACCTCGGTAAAAAATCTTGTGTCATCTCTTTGACGAGGATTTCTCTTGTGATTGCTCATTGTGATTGATTCTTCGAGTGCATTGCTTCTCTACATTGTTGGTATAAGAATCAAGTCACTTGCTCTTTACTTTCTAGTACTAGTCCTTGTGTAGTTTGCTTAGTGTAGCCTTTATCACATAGGAGTAAGTAGCTTGGTGACTTAGCCTTGTTGGTGTGTATTAGAGATCATAGCCTTGCTTCACTAGAATTGTATAGGTGGCTTGCATAGTGTAGTTGAGCTAGTGCTAGAATTAGCTTAGCCATCTTTTATACTAACGTGGTTGTTTAGTGAAGCTTGTAGAAGTTTTAAATAGGCTATTCACCCCCTCTAGACTTTTGGACCTTACAGTTGAGTCCTTTGTATCCACCTCCCGAGTATAGGGCAGGCAGAGCACCACTATTACGGGGAAGTGATGGCTATGTTCCATATCTTCCTTAGTAATATCACTATGCGTAGATATAACCTTTTCTTGCCATGATTGCCAAGTGTAATTGCACTAATCATCATATGCTTTGACTGTATAGTTAGAATAACTTAGGATTTATCCTTATAGTTCGTCCTAATCCATGCTAGTGCTATATGTTTAGAGTAATCTATTGAGATGTTTATCATTATATGTGGCTATGTGCTTATCAGTTATCTCTTATTAATCTTTATTCATATATATATATTATTTATCTTGTGACACTTACCGTATATGAGAAGATCGATAAAGACATGGTTATGCTCTCCATTATCACATGCAGTGATGCTCATTGCTCATTATCCTTAGCATCCCTTCCCAGTGGTAAAAATATAAATAACGATACCTGGATTACTCCCAGTTAAAATGCTACATCGGTATTATCTATGCGCTTGCGGATTTCATATTTATTTCAGAGGGGCATTTGCATATTTAAGTACCAGCACCTTTAGTGTCATGCTGGGGATGACAACCTAGCTTAGGTGACGTTAGAGGTGTCAACAAGCATTTTTGGCGCTGTTGCCGGGGAAGGTTGAATTGCTATTCAAAGGATAATGAGCCATCACTTGCATCCACTAATGGAATTGAGGAAACCTGCTCTACTAACCCTTCTCTACAGGATTACCCTTGTTTTATCTACTTATGTATTTTATGTAGGGTAACAAATCATTAGGTTTGGCCGTCCAAATAATTTCATTGATAATCCAGAATTGCTATTCAGAAGAGCAAGAGCCAAGCTAAAGAGAGTTCAAGCAAACACTCATCATCTCAGCTTGAAGCTCCACTCTCTGATTCGGAAGGCCGACCAAGCATAGTTCAAAACTTAACACCAGAGTTCGACGCTATGGCAGACAAGTCACTCCATGAGTTCTCAGCTCCAACTACAGCTAACATCCGGACTGGACCTACGGCAGAGATCAAGCAAAACTTTGAGCTAAAGCCGGCGTTGATCAACATGGTGCAAGCTAGTCAATTTTGTGGGAAGACACATGAAGATGCTAGTGCTCATCTCCAACACTTCTTGGAGATTTGTAGCACTTTCACCATCAAGGATGTCCCAGAGATGCCATCCTACTTCGCCTCTTTCTATTCTCACTTTTGGGGAGAGTGAAGCAGTGGTTCTATGCAAATAAGGAGAAGAATACTACATGGACACTCTGTTCCACTAATTTCCTGGCGAAGTTCTTTCCCATGGGCAAGACAAATGCTCTTCGTGGGAAGATATCATGTTTTCAACAGCAACATGATGAGTCAGTCCCAGAAGCATGGGAGCGCTTTCAAGACTACATTCTAGAATATCCTCATCATGGAATGGAGAATTGGCTACTTATGCAGACCTTCTATCACGGTCTCACCAATAGTACCCATGAGACTATGGATGTTGCTGCTGGAGGAGCATTCTTATCACTTACAATCAATCAAGCCATAGCTCTTGTGGAGAAAATGGCGTCCAACCAAGGTTGGAATGAAGAAAGAACTCAAACCCATAAGAGAGGTGGAGGTATGCACCAGTTAAAGGAGGTAGACATGCTATCTGCCAAGATGGACCTACTTATGAAGAGGCTCGATGAGAGAGCCGGCGAGAAGAAGGAAGTCATGCACATTCATGATTCCCGCATGACTTGTGAAGAGTGTGGAGACACTGGGCATTCAGGAAGCAATTGCGCAGAACTACAATAGGATGTGAACTACCTCAATAACAACAACTACTACTACCGTCCTCCACAGAATCAAGGTTGGAATCAACAGCAAAGACCTAACTACTCAGGTAACTACTCATGTAATTATCAAGGTAATAATTCTTTTAATCAACCGCCTTTGAGAGAGTTAGTGCTTAATCAAGGAAAGTTAATGGATAGTCTGTCTAAGAAATTAGCATCCAATGATAAAACATTAGAAACAATCAATAACAGAATGGATAGCTTTTCTACCGCTATTAAGAATCAGCTCGGCTTTAATAAGATACTAGAGTCTCAGTTGCAACATCTTGGCAATATTGTTCCTGCTAACCAAGGTAAAATTCTGGGACAACCGAAAGATCTAGAAACTGCAAATCTTGCAGACATATTTAATGCAGGAAGTTATTGGAGTGACCCTATCTCCAAAGGATGGAACGACGAGACTCTACCAATCAGGAAAGGTGATCCAGGAAGACCTGTCATCCCGATCTCCATTGGAAGCGTGAACTTCAACGAAGCTATTTGTGACTTTAGTGCAAGCGTCAACATCATGCCTAAGCTTGCAGATCAGTCACTTTGCTACACCAAGGAAATCTTAGAAGATATATGTGTACAAGTAGGCAGCTCGTATGTTACTGTAGATTTTGTGGTAATAGAGACAGGTGGTGATGAGAAGTTGCCCATCATTTTGGGACAACCGTTCTTGAACACCGCTGGAGCTATCATGTACACCAACATTGCCAAGATATGTTTTAACATCAAAGGAAAAAGAGAGATCTTCTTTTTCAAGGACAGAGTGTTGCAGTTCCTTGCACACCCTCAACATCCCTATGAGCCAAAGAAGAAGAACAATCGAAAGAATAAGAACAAGAACAAGAACAAGAAGCCACAACAGATGGAGTCAGCGAGAGTGATCACTGCAGTCCACAGAGAGCATGATCATCAGCTCAAGTCCCCATACTTGCTTAAGAGAGACGACCCAGGTGTCCCAACCATTGAATGCACTATCAACAGAAGCTCCTTTCAGAAAGTTGTCTGTGACACTGGATCGGACGTCAACATAATGACCAAGGTAACTTATAAATATCTATATGGTACTATGCCTTTAGACCCAACCTATGCGCAGCTGCAGATGGCGGACTAATCATTTCGCTTCGTGGACAGAATAGCTAAGAACGTCCCCATACACATTGATGATCACTTCATCCCGACTGACTTCTTAGTCATCGACATGGGAGAAGATGAGTACGATCCACCGTTCATTCTAGGGAGATCATTCCTAAGCACCACCAAGGCCATCATCTATATTGCAACAGGAGAAGTACATTTCTAATTCCCCTTAGAGAAGGTACGCCACTATTTCAACAGTAACTATATAGTTGATGAAGAACCCAAGAAGAACAGCACCAGAAGAAGGCGTCGTAATCGTACCCAAAAGAATCAGATCCCCAAGGATGGATGGGCTGACTATGAGAGAGAAGTTGTACCACCAACAGAGAGTGACTCAGTCACTAAGGTGTACAAAGAAGATAAGACAGAAAAACAAGCTTCCTCCTCAAAGTCAACCTCACCAACAAAACAGGTATAGAAAGTAAAGGTAAATTCAACATCAGATTCAACACAATCAAAAGCACCACTCGATCCATCCGAGGTGCCCTAGAATGATTAGAGCGAACAAGAGGTCCTGTTCGGAGGACCCAAATCACCGAACACTATGCCAAGAAGGTAACTTGGTAGTTATCAATCTTTTCCTCTTTAGTTCTGCATTTAATTTTCCACACCATATTTACTTTCCTTTATCACATGTTTAGTTACACTTTATTTCTGCATAGAAAAGAAAACAAATATACCTTGCATTGCATCATAAAATTACTAAGCCCCATGCAAATAAATTTGTGGCATAAAACCCATAAGTCTACTTGTTGTGGTGGCATAAAAAATAAAATAAAGAAGCATTCATCATCCTTTATAATTCCTTGCATGGTATAAATATAAAAGCATAAAAATATGGCAACACGAGATCCTGCTAGAAAGATACATCTGTTAAGAGGTTCTAGATGCTCAAGGCTTAGAGGTTTATCACTAACACTTAATCAAGTTCCACAAGCTTTGTTGTCTATTTGAGCTTCACATAATTTGAAGGATCAAGGAAAGCAAACAAACAAAAGGACAATCTGTCCCCTGTCAGAGTGCTGTCTCAACAACCGTCATCATAAGCACTCTGATGAAGGAAGTACAACTTCACTGCCTACTTCATCAAGCAAGACTATGTCAACATTCAGCTTGGGGGAGAGCATCCTCTATGTATCTAGCTAAGTATTTTCTTACCTACTTATTTCTGCTTTGATATATGAAACGAATAAAAAGATGCATAAACTATAGAAACCCAAATAAATGTTTTCTTATATATGTTTTTTTGTATAATCTTTAAGTTTGATAAATAAATAAATATAGGAGAGTGTGCTAAGTTTCATCTTGCTAAGTGAACCCCTAAAATAAACTCTTATATGGAAATGATGAATAGTTGCTCTACCGTAATTCCTTTCAAGTACCTAGTTTTCAACCTCGAACTCTCCCGAGTTTTGGACACAATGGTTTTGATTTAAGATTTGCTATAAACCTGAACCTGTGGGTAGCGAATGCTTGATCTAAGTCTAGGTAGTTGACGGATATGATATGGGAAGGTTTTGAGCTGCTGTCTATCATGTTCCTAGAGATACTAGAGTTTTGGAGAATTTATCTTTTAAAAATTAACTTGCTACATGATGAGTTCCTGTATGACGAGAGTTTGAATTCCTACCACAGCCATATACATGTTTATAGATTAGGAAGCCTTACTATTTGTGAAGCATTGAGTATGGTCAGGCTATGTCGATCCTTAGGAACTGATCATACGGTTAAAATCGAGATCCACCTATACACTCTACCTATATATGCTGCTTCTACCCTAGAAGTACGCATCCATCTTCATCCATATCCACCCATATATTCTGCTTCTACCCTGGAAGTACGAATCCACATAGATTCCATTCAGATCCACCCAGAAAATAGTTCTACTCTTATACTGGGAGTGAACTCTCCAAAAAAATAAAATTCCCTTCATCCATTGCCAGCCCCTTTTGTTATTCAATAAAGCTCCAAACATCCAGTTATGCTACCTCATGTTATTATGTTCCAAAAGAGGCTTGGGTATTCTATGAAAAAAAGAAACAAAGAAAAAAAGAAAGAGGACAAATGTCCCACTCAAAATAAAGAGAGATTTAGCAGCCCAAGTTCTTCTCAAAATCTTCAAGTTTCTAAGAGAGGTATATGAAATTTTTCAAAGGAGCTAAGTATTCACCATTGTCATTCCCTTACCCCTTATAACCACTTCTACTCTATTCTCTATCCATTTACCACCACTTACCATACAGCCTATACACATGCATATCTTGATTTGACTTTATGACTCATTCCTTTGAATCCATAGTTTTGATTATGCAATATATGTTTTGTTGTCTCCCCACCTACGAGCTCCACATAAGCCTATTAGAAGTAGGGTGAGAGAGAGAAGGCATAATGTTACTATGCTACCAAAAATACCACATATTTTGAGAGGAGAGAAAAGGCATACACCATAATTGCCTTGGAGAGGATCCAAAAATACCACAAAGAAGAGACTTGGAAGGGTCATACATAGGAATCTCTGAGTTTTATTTTTAAAATATAGCAAAACTCCAGAATAATAGTTGATCAAAGAGCTTGAAACATGGTGCTTGACTTGATTGTTCTGTCTTTCAACTGCTTAAGACCCAAGTGACGGCTACAAGCCCCATGGTAGAAGGTAATATGAGTGAGTTTTTCATCAGAATAGTTCACTCTAATCCGGAGGAGAGTTCTTGTTTGAACGCATGTGTACCTATAAGGTGTGAAAGTATTGTAGCAACCCTTGATCCATCACTGAGTCTATCTTTGCTCAAGGACGAGCAAAAGGTAAGCTTAGGGGAGTTTGTTGACGGTAGATAAGTATCATTTTTAACCGTCAACATAGCATGAGAAAGGACATAAACATAAATACTATCTAGATATAGGGGTTACACTGACAAAATTCTATGAGTTTTGGTGAATATCTATTTCCGCAAGGGGTTATCAGGAAAGAACCGAAGGAGGTCCACATGTTAGATTTACATAGAGAGAAACTGACCATACTATAAAAAAGTATACTCTAGAAGACTCGAGAAGGCACCCCCTCGAAGGGGAGAGCCATTTGGGTTGATAGGTGGGACGCCCGCCCCCACCCCATGGGCGGCAGCCCAGGCCACAGAGCCAATCAGGCTCCGTCTCATGGATCCTGCCTCCACCGCCTTTGAGGATCAATAAAAAGACGTTGATGAAGGTTGGTTTGATCCAAGGGTTGTGGTGCTTCCTAGAGGGCTATATAAGCAAGGCCTCTGGCCCTAGGAGAAACCTTGACTAATTCATTCAATTCATAAGAGAGATAACTCATTCCATTCATTCAGAGAAGCCCTAGAGCCACCATCTCAATTAGATCTCTAGTTTAGCATAGCTACATAGGATTAGAACTAGAAGGAGCCAAGCATTGCTTGATTTTCGCATCTGTCAAGAGAGTTCTTGGTAATTCTCTCCTACTTTTGTATTTGTTCTTATATTATTCATCTAATTCATAATTAGTATGAATATGACTTTAGTCTATTCTATCATATTGGATATGACTTTGCTCTATTTGATTATGTTCTCAATTATATTGTTCTTAGTCTACTTTGATTATATGCTTGGCATAGTTCGATCAGAATTATATTTACGTATAGGATCGTATAGCGCTTGCTCATTGATATCATGGGCGAGTGGTAAACATTGTGTAGGTGTGGTGCCTATACCGTATTTACCTGTGATTGCACCCTATATTCCGAACCGTGTGGTAGATCGCGGGAGTGACAGTCCTATTGAGTCCTTTGTAGTCCACCTCCCGAGTATAGGGCAGGCAGAGCACCACTATTACGGAGAAGTGACGGCTATGTTCCGTATCTTCCTTAGTAATATCACTATGCGTAGATATAACCTTTTCTTGCCATGATTGCCAAGTGTAATTGCACTAATCATCGTATGCTTTGACTGTATAGTTAGAATAACTTAGGATTTATCCTTATAGTTCGTACTAATCCATGCTAGTGCTATATGTTTATAGTAATCTATTGAGATGTTTATCATTATATGTAGCTATGTGCTTATCGGTTATCTCTTATTAATCTTTATTCATATATATATATATATTATTTATCTTTTGACACTTACCCTATATGAGAAGATCGATAAAGACATGGTTATGCTCTCCATTATCATATGTAGTGATGCTCATTGCTCATTATCCTTAGCATCCCCTCCTAGTGGTAAAAATATAAATAACGATACCTGGATTACTCCCAGTTAAAATGCTACATCGGTATTATCTATGCGCTTGCAGATTTCATATTTATTTTAGAGGGGCATTTGCATATTTAAGTACCAGCACCTTTAGTGTCATGCTGGGGATGACAACCTAGCTTAGGTGGCGTTAGAGGTGTCAACACCCACCCGACCCTGGTTGCGCCTCATCAACGCGTGGTTGCTTCAAGCCCTCCCACTGCTCGGAGGGCCTAGACATTGTGGAGTGGCCATCTTTGTCGGCTCTAGGGGCGCATCCTCCCCCTCGTGAAAGGGGAAGGGTCTCGCCAGGGACGAACCACCGCTTGCCGGCTTGTCCTCGCCCGCCAGATCATCCTATTGGACGAGCGACCTGAAACCATATGCTTCCTCTTCTTCCTCCTCTTCCTCTTCTTCATCCTCTTCTTCCTCCGAGCCCTGGCGCGGCCTTCCACACTCCAGCTTTGCCTTCTCCTTCCTCCTCTTCTTCTTCTTCTTTGTGTTGTCCTTCTCCTTCTTTCTCCTCTAGTTCTCAGTGTGGTTCACCGCCCTCATAGCCACGTCCACTGGCAGTGGCGCGGCGACATCCCGAAAGATGAGGCTCGACTATAGATCCCAGATCTCAGACTCAAATAACAGGGTCTGTAACACCCTTGGTGTTTGGCTTACACTAAATTGCATTTCATTTCATAAACATGCATATCATCCATCTCAGCATGCAAATGTTATTGAAACATGTATATGCAACATTCTTTATTATGTTTGTTCATACTTGATTGTTGGGAATGGTTTGTTGTTTCATCACATGTGATAATTGGAACTGGGTGTAGCACTTGGGTAGAGTGGTTAATTTTGGTCTAATACACCTTAACTACACTTAGGGTAATTGATGGAACATTGTTCATGTGGACCAAAATGACTAAATTGCCCTCTAGGTGAGGTTTGACTTTAGAATGGCCTATAGAGTGACTCTGTTTGACTGATCAAAAAGTCTAACCTAGAGACCTTGCATGGATGTGCAACCCTCACCAAAGTTGTATCTAATTTGTCAAGGAACAAAAGTCTCAATATGACCATCTCATGAAAATGGCTAGAACATGCTCAAACAGGGCCTACAAGTCAGGTACCCCTGCTGGTTTCAGACTTAGAAAATTTTCTAAGTCCTGAGCTGATTTATAGTTTCAATGTACCCCACTTTAGGGCTCTGTAGTTTCAAATCTAGGCCGAACCAGTCCAAGCTCCAATTGTCGATGTTGTTGTCCTCACATAGCTCTACAATTTTGTTGTTAACACCTACCACTAACTCGGGCTAGATTACGAGTTATGAATCGTTGAAATGGCTCTGTCAGACGTGTTACCGGGCGTCGTTTCAGTCATGTTTAGACTTCGACAGTGAGCGGCGTGGCTGACCGCACACAGAGATCAGCCACCACATGGCGTGCATGCCCAGCCGAGCAACTCCACGTCGTGCGCAAGCTCACTGTGAAGACCAGGACGACCCCGCTCCTCCCCCATTCCATCGCCCTCCTTCTCCAGCTCACCGGTAAGGCGGCCGCACTGCCTTCGCCACCGTAGCCAGCTCCGTCGAGCTTGTTTGCATCAACCACCGCGCCACCACACCCAAAAGCTTGCACACAACATCGCCTACCCCCACTCTACAACCTCCTCATGTTGGGTCAGCCGTTGGGTCAAGGTAGAGGGCGAATCGCCCAGTCGAATCCTGTCAGGCACGGAGCTCCGCCATGGCTGCCACCATTGCGAGCTCGTCGCCGACGTCCTCCTTCACCCTCCTCTCTTTTTGGTCAGCGTTCGGGATAGTGTAGGTCTTCCTCTTGCTCTAGGCCTGACCTTACCATGGGATGTGGTCTCACCGGAGCCGTCGCCGCGCTCACCGCACCGCATCACCGCGCTCATGGGCAGCTAGGTTGTAGGACTTCACCGGAGCCCACGCTGGCTTTGTTCTTCACCCATGGACTTAGTGCAACTACAGCCGCCCTCGTCGGGCTCGTTTGGCACCTGAGCTCACCGGCATGCCGTCGCACGGCTCCATCGCCCGCCATTGCTGGCGGCGGGTCCTTTCCGGCTAACCCTATGGACCCCCGCAGCCCCTACATCGGTGCGGAATCATGTGATGAGCACATCAGTATCCTCAATTTCACCGGCCGGTTAGCCGTCGGCGAGTTTCACCGTCAGCCGTTCTTCCCCTGCCTCTATCTCACTGACCAGCGGGACCTGCTTGTCAGCGCATGTGCGGGCGGGAGACCGAGCGCGGGCCGCGCACGTGAGCAGGCCGCGCGCGGTCATGGGCCATGTCGCTCGGTTTCGGGCCACGCTGTCGTGGGAAGCGAATGTGCGCGCCTCTGGGCCGCGACAACTTCCTGGGCCGGCCCAGCCTTGGACGGGAGTCCATTTAGGGTTTCCAAATTTGGTTTCTTTTATTCTTTTTCCCAGAATTGTGTGTAGATTCAAAAATGTATATCTCTTGATTGGTAGATCCAAATGTTGTGGTTCTAATTTTGTTAAGTTCCTGGTAGTGTCTAGTTTTTAGTAAAAATATAATATATGTCATGTTCTGTTATGCAAAATAGGGTTAATAATTATCTCTTTTAATCATGTGGAAAATAGGGGTAATTATATCTTTTTCTGTGTAGCTCCAAATGGTATGAAATTTTTATGGTGTACTGTTTATGTCATGAATAGCTTGTAGTTAAATTTTCATACATTTTGGACACTGTATATAGGAGTTAGGTATTTCTCTTGTTTGCATGGGTGGATCTTTTGTGAATTTTCATAATTTTTCAATAAATCCAGTAAGGGTGAAACTTGGTGAGTGTTGTTTTTATGTTAGAAAGATGTTAGGAAAAATATAAAATCTGTTGTTTGATACTTTTCAATAGGGTTTCCTAATTATGCTAGGAATAGACATGTCATCTGTTATTTTGATATATCAAGTTCTGCTCATCCAATTGATTGGAAATTTTTATGGTAGCCTATGTAAAGCATGAGGTGGCTACTGTAATTTTTGTAGATTTTTATATATAGTTTTACTGTATGTTGCTTTAATCACCTAATTAACTAAATAAATTATAAAAGAATATTAAATAATTTATTTAGAAGTTGGCACTATACTTTCTGATGTTCCTTGATATGCACAATAATTTGGTAAACCTGGTTTGGTCCAATTGTGCTTTTGAATCGTCAATAAATATTTAATTTAGTGAATCTGCCAATTCTGGACATATTTGCTAGTTAAGAGAATTAACCTATGATAATGATGCTTTCATGCTTGGGGAACTATAACAAAGTTGTTAAGAACTTCATGAACTAGTTGCTGGTAAAATTTCGTGACATTTGGACTTACAGTTTAGAAATGGCAGCTGTTCTAAACTAGGTTCAGTTTTAGAAGTGCTCTCTGTCTTCTAGAATAGTTGCTGTACATGTGTTATTTCAACCTAGTAAATGATGAAATCATACTGAGATGTTTATAAATGAAATATAGAAAATTTCATAATCTTTCCAGATTATCCTCTTGCATGTCATTTGGAATTGTGTAGCTCCTGGAATGAAATTATTTCTGAACTGTCCATGCTGATTGGAAACCTGAGTTTTTCCGTTAAGTATAGTTTACTTTATATAAGTATGTTGTGATTTTATTAGATGCTTAAATTGATTAAGAAAGGTTTAGGTGCAGGTGTTAGGCCTTTAACCAAAGATGAACACTTGTATCTTAGGTTATGCAAATTAGGTATGTGTAACCTTGCTCTTTAGAAGAAATTAACATGCTTGCGTTTAAAGTGAATTGAATAGAGCTATTGGTACTTAGTAAACGAGTGTCCAGTAATATTTTGGATTAAATAATTACGTGCTGCTATCCATTCATCATGAGCATCATATCATTCCTTATGCATCTATGATATTTATCTTTTGCATATACATGCAATAGGTGTGCCAGAAGAAGTAACACTGCTGGAATTCGAGGAGCCGAACGAGGAGCAGCAGCAGCCAACGCCGGAAATTCAGGAAGTGCGGCCTTGAGGAGAAATGCCAGACGAGGAGGTCACCGTTGAGTGCCCAGACCATCGTCCGTGCAACTTTGTGAAAGGCAAGCCCCAGAGCATTATAAGCCTCCTAATTTCTACAAATGCAATTGAGTATATATGTTATATATATTGATGCATTACGTTATAGGAGTTGGTTGAAAACACTTGCTGCATATATATCCTTCCTTGTCCAAGTGTAAATCCCTGAAATCCTATTTAAGTATAGGATCGGATAGAAGCTTAGCCCTGCTCTAAGCGGTAGAAGTCAGGTAATTTCCTGTCACCTGCGAGATGTAGGAATTTATATATGGCACGATTAGCTATATTTGCTATAGTGGAAAAGAACCATGTGTTAATGAAATGAAATGAGACCGGACGGGATGACGATAGTGAAGCAACAAGGCATGGAGATCTTGGGTGTGGATCTATCCCTGTCTGTGTTGATTAAGGACCGATTCTTGGAGCCTTTCCTTGTCATGTTGAACGCATGCCTCTCTCAGCTGGCCGGGCCCGAGTGCTTGACCGCGAATCTGAGTAGCTCAACTCAGGCCGAGAGTCTGTAAGGTCCAAATGGCTAGAGGGGGGGTGAATAGCCTATTTAAAATTCTACAAGCTTCACTAAACAATCACGTTAGTATAAAAGACGGCTAAGCTAATTCTAGCACTAGCTCAACTACACTATGCAAGCCACCTATACAATTCTAGTGAAGCAAGGCTATGATCTCTAATACACACCAACAAGGCTAAGTCACTAAGCTACTTACTCCTATGTGATAAAAGCTACACTAAGCAAACTACACTAGAACTAGTACAAGAAAGTAAAGAGCAAGTGACTTGTTCTTATACCAACGATGTAGAGAAGTAATGCACTCGAAGAATCAATCACAATGATCAACCACAAGAGAAATCCTCGGCAAAGAGATGACACAATATTTTTTACCGAGGTTCACTTGCTTCCCGGCAAGCTACTCCTCGTTGTGGCGATGCACCCACTTGTCGGTTCGCGAGCTAATCGACTATCAAGAGTCGAGCCCTCGGCGGGCGCCGCACAACCGCACACAAGATGGGGATCCTCCAAGCCATGAGCTCCACTAGAGTATCCAATTTGTGAACTCCCGCGGGGAAGGATCAAGAACCCCTTACAACACTTGGTGACGGCTCCAATAATCTCCAATTGCGAGCTCAATCACCTCCGCTGCTCCAAGCCGTCTACCGTGTCGGGAAACACGGAAGAGTAACAAGAAATCCGCAGCAACTCGAAGATCAAGTGCCTCTAGAATGCAACTCTCAAGCAATGCACTTGAATCTCACTCAATCTCACTCAAGATGTGCAACTATGCAAAGAGATGAGTGGAGGGGTTGTTCTCTAGCTCAAAGGATGTCTCTAGGTCTCAAAATGTGCAAGAGTTCCCCTCAAACCCCGGCCAACGTCTATTTATAACGAAGGGGTACGCAGCTAGCCGTTACCGGATGACGCAGTTCAAAACGTGCTGACCGGACGCTCCGGTCAGGGTGACCGGACGCGTCCGGTCACTACAAGACAACCGTGAACAGTGCGCGTCAGAACTAGCCGTTGTCATGACCGGACGCGCTCAACCGTTTGACCGGACGCGACAGTGCCAGCGTCCGGTCGTGTTCCAGTAAGCTCCCGTCGAGACCGGACGCGTCCGATCGTACGTGACCGGACGCGCCGCGCGTCTGATCAGCACTCCGCCCCTCTGGACGCCTGACCGGACGCTCCGGTTCCGTGAGGGACCGGACGCGCCGGTCGCGCACTCTTCTTCTGCGCTCAGGTGAACTGACCGGACGCGCTGGTCAGGCCAGACCAGCGTCCGGTCACAAACCCTAGTGCTCGCGCCACGTTGAACTGACCGGACGCGTCCGGTCAAACCGAGACCGCGTCCGGTGCAGCGTCCGGTCACTGTTTTTCAGTGAAAACCATTTTGGACTTTCGCCACCTTTTCTCGCCTCCGGCGCAATAGAAAATAGGCATTTCATTTCCTCGAAAACGCCTAAATCCCGCGCTCGCACGCTCGGCGGGAGGGAGAGCGAACCCCAAACCCCTTACTACCGCTTAAACTCCACCGCCTTCGCCAAAGTGCTAACACCACCAAGTGTACATCACCATGTGCATGTGTGTTAGCATTTCACAAACATTTTGCAAGGCGTTATGTTAGCTCTCAACTAGATCTTAATGCATATGCTCAAGACATTGATCTAGTGGCACTTGATTCCCGAGCTAACCGTGATTTCCCCTCTTGATAGTCGGCTATGTATCCTAAAACCGGTCAATCACTTCTCTACTCATCTTAGACCGGCAAAAGGAAAACCCTATGGTTATACCTTTGCCTTGTGCTCTTAGATCCTTCTCTTTCACTTGATCATCATGTCCATCATATTATGTGCATCTCCACCATGATCGACATTTCATGTCCATGCACCATTTCTTTGTGATCTTGTGGCCACCACTCCTTGCCACGTACACCTTCATCACATGTGTTGCTTATGCCTAACTCAAAACACTTAACACATGGCATTAGCAACTTGGTGTCATTAATTACCAAAACCAAACTTGGGCTTTCAATCTCCCCCTTTTTGGTAATTGATGACAACCATCACAAAGATATGAAATGAAATCAATTTTCAATTTCGATAGTATTTGCTCCCCCTACATATGTGCTTCCATGAGTTTGGTTCAGTTTTGCACATATGTATGGATTCGAATTTTGGGAGAGTTACTACTATCAAATTGATGCTAAGGTATATAGAATGGACCTTTGAAGCATGATACCAATCAGAGTTGCCTTTATATACCATCCTTAGCATCAATGTAGCTAGACACCACTTGTAATTCATCACTTGTGAAGATCACAAACACTAAAATACCTCGTGAGATCAACATTATAAGCATAGGTGTCTATATACCACTTGTAAAGCTACTCTCAACAATTCATCATTCAAGTTCTATTTCTAGCAATCACCACACAAGCATGAATATGAATTTAATCTTTGCAATGCAACAATACATCATGTTAATGCACATTCAAATGCAACAAATAATTCATGAGCTTGCTCCCCCTACTTGTGTGCTCAATTTTTAATTTCTCTCTCCCCTTACTATATCTTCTCCCCCTTTGTGACTTTTCTATCTTTGTGACTTTTCTCTCCCCCTTTGTCAACAATCACCAAAAAGGTGTCAATTTTAGTGAGAATTAAGTCAATCAATATGAGGGAGTCCAAATTATGGTTCAATCTAGATCACTTGCCTAGAATATGTAATTCGGTTTGAACCAAGGACAAGCTTCTTCACACCTCATGAAGTATAAGGGTTATCTTGACCATGTTGAATTACACATCATGAGCTCATTTTCTAGATTCAACACTAGGTTTGCAAGCCCACAAACATGTCATATGCTACCACTAGATCAATCAAACATAGAAGCAATAGTGGTACCATATATACATTAAAATCATTTGATTTTCATGAATGAGCCTATTTGACATGCAAATATGTCTATATGTTCTAAACATGTCCTTAACAAAGTATGGATGATATGCCAAACAACTTTACCTTGCTATGTCGAAGGAGAGGCATGTCATATAAGAATGTGGGGGTGCACTCATTTCAAGTTGGAGAAGTCAAGTATGTTCAATTAATTCTTCAACTTGTAAAATCTTTTCTCATCAAGTGGCTTTGTGAAAATGTCGGCTAATTGATCTTCGGTGCCAATGCTTTCAATGCTAATATCACCCTTTTGTTGATGGTCTCTTATGAAGTGATGCCTAATATCAATGTGCTTGGTTCTTGAATGTTGAACCGGATTTTATGTCATCTTGATTGCACTTTCATTGTCACAAAATAATGGCACATTCTTGAATTTTACTCCAAAGTCATTCAAAGTGGCCTTCATCCAAAGCAATTGTGCACAACAACTACCGGCACTAATATATTCGGCCTCGGCGGTAGATAGTGCAACACTATTTTGTTTCTTTGATGACCATGAAACAAGAGACCTTCCAAGCAATTGACAAGTGCCACTTGTGCTCATTCTATCAATCTTGCATCCACCATAGTCGGAGTCTGAATATCCAATCAACTCAAAGTTTGACCCCTTGGGATACCATAGTCCAACATCATGAGTGCCCTTAAGATATCTCAATATCCTCTTGGTTGCTTTCAAGTGACTTTCTCTAGGTGAAGCTTGATATCTTGCACACTTGCACACACTAAACATCACATCTGGCCTCGAAGCGGTGACATAGAGCAAACTTCCAATCATAGACCGGTATTGCTTTTGATCTACCATGTTGCCACTAGCATCAATACCCAATTGATCATTAGTGCCCATTGGTGTACTCATTGGCTTAGCATCTTACAATCCAAACTTCTTGATTATGTCCTTGATGTACTTCCCTTGACTTACAAAAGTGCCATTCTTCATTTGCTTGATTTGAAGTCCAAGAAAGTAACTAAGCTCTCCAATCATAGACATCTCAAACTCATTAGCCATCATATTTCCAAACTCTTCACAAAAGTCTTGATTTGTTGATCCAAAAATAATGTCATCCACATAGATTTGCAACACAAACAAGTCATTTCCAATTTTCTTGGTGAAGAGAGTGGTGTCAACCTTTCCTATTTTGAATCCTTTAGAGAGAAGAAAGTCCCTCAATCTCTCATACCATGCTCTAGGTGCTTGCTTCAAACCATACAATGCCTTCTTTAGCTTGAAAATATGGTTGGGCTTCTTGTCATCTTCAAAACCGGGAGGTTGCTCAACATAAACTTCTTCATTGATGTAGCCATTGAGAAATGCACTTTTGACATCCATTTGATAGAGCTTGATGTTGTGTGCACAAGCATATGCTAATAAGATTCTAATAGCCTCCAATCTTGCAACCGGTGCATATGTCTCTCCAAAATCAAGACCCTCAACTTGAGTGTAACCTTGTGCAACTAATCTTGCTTTGTTTCTTACAACCATGCCATCTTGATCTTGCTTGTTTCTAAAGACCCACTTAGTACCAATCACATTGTAGTTCTTTGGCCTTTCAACAAGTTCCCAAACTTGATTTCTAGTGAAGTTGTTTAGCTCTTCATGCATGGCATTTACCCAATCGGAATCTTTCAATGCATCTTCTATTTTCTTAGGTTCTTCAAGTGACACAAATGAGTAGTGCTCACAAAAGGATGCTAATCTTGATCTAGTTTGAACACCACTTTGAATTCCACCAATGATTTGGTCAAATGGATGATCTCTTGCTATGCTAGTAGGTTGGAGTATTGGGAGTTGATTACTTCCACTTGTTTGACCTTGATCTTGCACTTCATCATGAGAACCACTAGAGCTTGCTTGATTTGTATCAATTTGCACACTTTGGTTGATCACATGAATATCATCATCATCAACTTGCCTTGGCCTAACATCACCAATGTCCATGTTCTTCATAGCATTTGACAATTGATCTCCTCTCACATCATCAAGGTTTTGAGCTTCATTTTGAGACCCTTGGGTTTCATCAAACTCAACATCATGAACTTCTTCCAAGGTGCCATTTGTGAGATTCCAAACTCTATATGCTTTGCTTGTGGTAGAATAACCAAGTAAGAACCCTTCATCACATTTCTTTTCAAACTTGCTCAATCTAGTGCCTTTCTTGAGAATGTAGCATTTGCAACCAAACACTCTAAAGTATGCAATGTTGGGCTTTCTTCCATTCAATAGCTCATATGGTGTCTTCCCAAGCTTCCCATGGCAATAGAGACGGTTGCTACAATAGCAAGCCGTGTTGATGGCTTCACTCCAAAATGAATGACTCACATTGTATTCACTAAGCATTGATCTAGCCATATCAATCAAAGTTCTATTCTTTCTTTCAACTACACCATTGGATTGAGGAGTGTAAGTTGGAGAGAATTGATGTCCAATACCAAGATCATCACACAATTCCTCAATTCTTGTGTTCTTGAACTCACTACCATTGTCACTTCTAATCTTCTTGATGGTAGTCTCAAACTCATTTTGCACTCTCTTGATAAATGACTTGAATAGATCATAAACATCACTCTTGTCATAGAGAAAGAACACCCAAGTGTATCTAGTGTAGTCATCAACAATCACAAAACCATACTTGTTGCCACCAATGCTAGTGTATGTTATTGGCCCAAACAAGTCCATATGCAATAGCTCAAATGCCTTTGATGTGCTCATTTCACTCTTACTAGGATGTGTATTTCCAACTTGTTTGCCGGCTTGACAAGCACTACATGGTTTATCCTTTTCAAAAGTCACATCTTTCAAGCCTCTAACTAAGTCACGCCTCAAAAGTTTATTCAATTGTTTCATTCCAACATGACCAAGCCTTCTATGCCATAACCAACCCATACTAGATTTGCTAAGCAAGCATGATGTCAACTGTGTCTCACTATCATTGAAGTCAACCAAGTATAAGCTACCATGTCTAAATCCTTTGAATATCAAATTTGACCCATCAACACTTATGACTTCAACATCATCACTACCAAATATGCACTTGAAGCCAAGATCACAAAGTTGTGCCACCGATAAAAGATTGAAATCCAAGCTCTCAACTAGCAACACATTGGATATGCTCATGTCATTTGAGATAGCAATTTTACCAAGCCCCTTGACCTTGCCTTTCTTGTTGTTGCCGAAAGTGATAGCATCAAAACCACCATTTTGACTTATATCAATTGATTTGAACATACAAGAATCTCCGGTCATATGTTGAGTGCACCCACTATCAAGCACCCAATGCCTTCCTCCGGCTTTATAATTGACCTACAAGACAAGATCAATTCCTTTTAGGTACCCAAACTTGTTTGGTTCCTCCAAGGTTAGTGACCAAGCTCTTTGGTACCCAAATGGCTTTCTTCTTTGAGCCCATCCATGGTGCACCAATGAACTTAGCATGAACACCATTTGTACCCTTGGTAAGTATATAGAAGGAATCAAACTTAATTGAGGATACATTAGCATTTGATTTCTTATTCATGCATTGTTGCTCTATGTGACCAACTTGCTTGCAACTTTTGCAATACCTACCATTGTTCTTCACAAAACGAGTCTTGTGAGGAGCAAAAGCGGCCTTGCCTTTCTTGGGGTTATAGCCCAATCTCTCTTTGTAGAGAGAAGCTCTTTGGCTACCCAAGCACATAAGCAAGCGGTCCTCACCACCATAAGCCTTAGCTAAGGTGTGATTGAGCTCTTTTACCTCCTTCTTGAGATTTTCATTCTCAACTATAAGTGTGGAGTCACAAGTGAAACCATCACTACTAGATGAGGATGATGTAGATGCGCTACATGAAGGGTTAGTGGTAGCAACAACAATAGGCTTATGACAAGATTCATCAATTATATCACAAGATATGCCTATGTTGCAAGTTTTAGCTTTTTCAACATTAGTTGGCATGTTTTCATATTTTTCAACTAGAGAGGAATGAGCTTCTTCAAGCTTAGTGTGAGACTTTTGAAGCTTCTTATGGTCTACCTTTAGACTCTCATAAGATGCCCTAAGCTCATCAAGTTCTTGCATATGGTTTTTCTTTTCCTTAAGCAAGCCCTTGCACTCCTTTCTAGATTCTTTAAAATGTTGAGTGCAATCTTCTAGCATAGTGATTAGTTCATCTTTAGTGAATTCTTCTTCATCACTATCACTATCACTAGCATTATCATGATCACTCTCATCGTTGGATGATACCTTAGCGGCCTTAGCCATAAAGCACGATGGAGTGTCGAAGAGGGAGACCTTCTCTTGGATAGCAATGCTAGCATGTCCCTTCTTCTTGCTCTTGTTGTCATCCTCTTCATCACTTGAGGAATCATTACTATCCCATGTAGCAACATGAGAATCATTCTTTTTCTTATGAGAGCTCTCCTTCTTTTCTTGCTTCTTCTTTTGCTTCTTCCTCTCCTTCTTGATAGCATCTTCATCATCACTATCATAAGGACACTTTGCAATGAGATGATCCTTGCTATGTCATCTAAAGCATCTCATGGTATGCTCATTCTTCTTAGATAAGTTCTTCCTTCTTCTTGCACGAAAGCCTTTCTTCTTCATGAACTTGCCAAATTGCTTGACAAAGAGAGCCATCTTCTCATCAATGTCATCACTATCACAAGAGCTTGAGTCTTCTTCACTTGATGATTCAATCTTAGATTTGCCCTTGGATGTGGTGGCTTTGAATGCCACACTCTTCTTCTTCTTATCATCCTTCTTCTCATTCTCCTTCTTCTTCTTCTTGACCAACTCATCCTTCTCATAATCTTCTCTATATGAATCATCGGTCATCACTTCTTGAAATATTTGTTGAGGAGTTGAATTCTTCAATGTAGTCCTCACTAACACGGTGATCAATGTGTCAAATCTCTTAGGTAGGCTTCTCAAGAACTTCATAGAGAATTGATTGTCTTTCACTTCTTCTCCAAGAGCCTTGAGCTCATTTACAATCACTTGCAACCTATGAAACATCTCCGGCACACTCTCATCTTCTTGCATCTTGAAGCTAGAAAACTTTTCTTGCAAGATATATGCCTTAGCGGTCTTTGTGCCTTCGGTGCCCTCAAATGTTTCTTCTAATTTGGCCCAAGCATCATGAGTGTCTTGTCATCTAATGCCTCATGAAGAGCACTAACGGCAATGTCATTGCATTGGAGCTTCTTCTCTTCAACCGGTGTAGGTGCTTCCGGATTAGCAACCTCAAATTTTGTTTCGGTCACCTTCCACACTTCTCTATTGATTGACTTGAGATGTGCAGTAATCTTAACCTTCCAATATGCATAATTTGTGCCATCAAAGTGAGGTGCCTTCTTGGTGTTGTTGATGTGCAAACTTAATTGAGCCATTTCTTCTTCACCGTAGGATGTTAAGCCTCAAATAAACGGTGCCTCAGCTCCGATACCACTTGTAAGGTCCAAATGGCTAGAGGGGGGTGAATAGCCTATTTAAAATTCTACAAGCTTCACTAAACAATCACGTTAGTATAAAAGATGGCTAAGCTAATTCTAGCACTAGCTCAACTACACTATGCAAGCCACCTATACAATTCTAGTGAAGCAAGGCTATGATCTCTAATACACACCAACAAGGCTAAGTCACTAAGCTACTTACTCCTATGTGATAAAAGCTACACTAAGCAAACTACACTAGAACTAGTACAAGAAAGTAAAGAGCAAGTGACTTGATTCTTATACCAACGATGTAGAGAAGTAATGCACTCGAAGAATCAATCACAATGATCAACCACAAGAGAAATCCTCGGCAAAGAGATGACACAATATTTTTTACCGAGGTTCACTTGCTTCCCGGCAAGCTACTCCTCGTTGTGGCGATGCACCCACTTGTCGGTTCACGAGCTAATCGACTATCAAGAGTCGAGCCCTCGGCGGTCGCCGCACAACCGCACACAAGATGGGGATCCTCCAAGCCATGAGCTCCACTAGAGTATCCAATTTGCGAACTCCCGCGGGGAAGGATCAAGAACCCCTTACAACACTTGGTGACGGCTCCAATAATCTCCAATTGCGAGCTCAATCACCTCCGCTGCTCCAAGCCGTCTACCGTGTTGGGAAACACGGAAGAGTAACAAGAAATCCGCAGCAACTCGAAGATCAAGTGCCTCTAGAATGCAACTCTCAAGCAATGCACTTGAATCTCACTCAATCTCACTCAAGATGTGTAACTATGCAAAGAGATGAGTGGAGGGGTTGTTCTCTAGCTCAAAGGATGTCTCTAGGTCTCAAAATGTGCAAGAGTTCCCCTCAAACCCCGGCCAACGTCTATTTATAACGAAGGGGTACGCAGCTAGCCGTTACCGGACGACGCAGTTCAAAACGTGCTGACCGGACGCTCCGGTCAGGGTGACCGGACGCGTCCGGTCACTACAAGACAACCGTGAACAGTGCGCGTCAGAACTAGCTGTTGTCATGACCGAACGCGCTCAACCGTTTGACCGGACGCGACAGTGCCAGCGTCCGGTCGCGTTTCAGTAAGCTCCCGTCGAGACCGGACACGTCCGATCGTACGTGACCGGACGCGCCGCGCGTCCGATCAGCACTCCGCCCCTCTAGACGCCTGACCGGACGCTCCGGTTCCGTGAGGGACCGGACGCGCCGGTCGCGCACTCTTCTTCTGCGCTCAGGTGAACTGACCGGACGCGCTGGTCAGGCCAGACCAGCGTCCGGTCACAAACCCTAGTGCTCGCGCCACGTTGAACTGACCGGACGCGTCCGGTCAAACCGAGACCGCGTCCGGTGCAGCGTTCGGTCACTGTTTTTCAGTGAAAACCATTTTGGACTTTCGCCACCTTTTCTCGCCTCCCGTGCAATAGAAAATAGGCATTTCATTTCCTCGAAAACGCCTGAATCCCGCGCTCGCACGCTCGGCGGGAGGGAGAGCGAACCCCAAACCCCTTACTACCGCTTAAACTCCACCGCCTTCGCTAAAGTGCTAACACCACCAAGTGTACATCACCATGTGCATGTGTGTTAGCATTTCACAAACATTTTCCAAGGCGTTATGTTAGCTCTCAACTAGATCTTAATGCATATGCTCAAGACATTGATCTAGTGGCACTT
Organism: Saccharum spontaneum; assembly: GCA_022457205.1. Taxonomy (NCBI): domain Eukaryota; kingdom Viridiplantae; phylum Streptophyta; class Magnoliopsida; order Poales; family Poaceae; genus Saccharum; species Saccharum spontaneum. The sequence goes on from CM039594.1 coordinate 44,071,698, forward strand.
GATTCCCGAGCTAACCGTGATTTCTCCTCTTGATAGTCGGCTATGTATCCTAAAACCGGTCAATCACTTATCTACTCATCTTAGACCGGCAAAAGAAAAACCCTATGGTTATACCTTTGCCTTGCGCTCTTAGATCCTTCTCTTTCACTTGATCATCATGTCCATCATATTATGTGCATCTCCACCATGATCGACATTTCATGTCCATGCACCATTTCTTTGTGATCTTGTGGCCACCACTCCTTGCCACGTACACCTTCATCACATGTGTTGCTTATGCCTAACTCAAAACACTTAACACATGGCATTAGCAACTTGGTGTCATTAATTACCAAAACCAAACTTGAGCTTTTAGAGTCGGCAAGTATAAAGTATGCCTCGGAAGGGAGCCATAGGCATGAGTCCAAGGGCAGGTGAGTTAAAAGTTCTGATCGTCCTGACAGAAGGGTAATCCCTGAGAGTGCTGGCGCTGACTGAACCCGCGAAGTTGGTTCCTAAGTTGTACCAAAGGTGACCCACGGCTACCTTTGCAAAGTAAGCCAGGGTTAGGAATACCCCCTCAGCTGAGTTGTAATTCGATTCGAGTCGCCGTCTCTCACCGGTTAGTGAGAACTTGATGGGATTATCTCCAACGTAGATCTCACTAAATAACTTGATGGTTCAGGAATGATGATATGATGATGATAGCCTTATTACACCTGCTATGGTTAATATTGTTTGCTCCTAATAAAGTGAGTGCTCTAGTACAGGTGCTAATCTAGATGACAGGTTCATGATGATTAACTTGGTGCTTAAGCATTAATGATTACTTATATGTACTAAGCTTTTATGCAAAATATTGTCTAGCTAGCCCCACTTATATCAGCCTTGCATGATCCTTGGTGTCACTTTATTTCTAGTTTTTGACGGGTAAGTCTAGCTGAGTACCTTCTCGTACTCAGGGTTTATTTTCCACTTGTTGCAGATGATCAGTTCTACTTTGGTTGCTGCAAGTATTGCCTTCTCCCAGCCGAGGATGAAGACTAGACCGTTGGGCGCGGTCTCTACTAGTTTCCTTATCTGAAGATGCTTTTGTGGGACATGGCCGTTACTCTGGCACAGTATTTGAAACTATGAAGTTATGTACTAAACTATGTTGCTTCCGTGAAACAAACTTGGTTTGTAATATTTTATTTTGGAACTCCGATGGATGTAATCCGAATGCCACTTGTGAAATGTTGTAATGAATGATGTGTTGTGTTGAATCACTACGATCTTGGTTTGTATGTCGAAAGTTGTTTGGAATCCCTCGAGATTTCCGGACTACCGGGATTATGGGAGCTTAGGTACAGGAATTTGATCACTTCGGTGATTGTTTTTGTACTTACATTCTTATAATTTGGTCGGTTTGGTTACAGGGTCGGAGGGTCGGCTGGGAGAAAACCAAAAGGAAAAACTTACCAGATCAACGAAGCCCATGTTTGACCGCATCGCGGAATGTCCTGGGATCAGAAACACGAAATCAAGGTCATCCACCGTCGTCGCATCTTTGATGCGTTGCGCAATCTCACGATCGTGGAGCGCCGTCCCGATGAGCGGCACGCCAGGCGCCATCAGCGACGCCACCCTCCTCGCGTGATACGCCCTGATAACACTGGTCCCTTTGAGATCGTGCTACTTTAGACGCGCGATGGCAACGATGTGATCATGAATCTTCCTCTTCTCCTTATCGGGGCGTCCCCACCCTCACACCTGCGGCGCCTCCTCAATTAGGCGCCCGATGAAGTCCGGCAGGGGGTGGTGGCGTCGTTCTTCAAATAGAAATACAATGCGTGCCACCCCTTGTTGGATCTTGACAACTAGAGTGACATGTACTCGCTAGCATGATTACTCTAGAGATGGATACCTACGCACCCCATTGGCACCAATAAGTCTGGCCTACCCTTCTCCCTTTTCTTGAGCAGGGTGATAGAGAAGAAGTATGGCCACTGCTAGAAGTGGGGCTCAATCCCTAGGTACCCCTCGCACAGCGCGACAAAAGCCGTAATGTGCTAGATCTCATTGGGGTTCAGGTACTGGAGCTCGATCCCGTAGTGGTGTAGCAACCCTCGCATGAATCGATGGGGAGGGGTCTCGACTTCATGCTCATGGAAAGGCACGAAGGACACGACGTACCCATCGGGCGGTGCCGACGCCTCTTCACGGCCAGGCATGAGTCACACCATCACCTTGGTCCTCTGACAGAGAAGGTTGTGCTTGGCGAGGCTCTCCATGCATGCGTGGGTGACGTCAGAGGGTAACCATGATTCGATGGGAGCATGAGCGGAGGAATGAGAGCTTTGCCGACGATAGAGGAATGAGGGCAACAAACCCTAAGCGCTGGTGGTGGGGGAGCGTAGAGGGCGAGGTTACAGTTAGGCATATCAAAGATAAGGGGAGAACCCCTGAATATATAGGGGAAGGCAGAGCGAGGAGGCGAACCATCCGTCTCGATCCATGTGCCTACCGCGTCTCATCATAGCGCCTCATTGGGAGTCATGCGCACGCTACCCCTGGTCACTCCCTCGAAGGACGCACCTGATGGCGGTTCGCCCACCCTAATGGGCCGTGAACCGCTACAGGTAAGAAGGGATACGGGGCTTAAAACACTCCCATGGCCCATTAACGCCTAGGGATTCGAAAGTTAGCCCATCGGCGGGTTCACAACTGTCCTAGGGCACCTTAGAATGAGGGGTGGTTAAGGATGGGCCCGCTAGCGGCTAGTACCTAGGCGCACGAGAGCCGTGGGCATCTTGACCCATGTTTGAGTCTTGCAGTGCATGGTCCATGGTTTTTTCTCGAAGAAAGGAGACGAGCCCTCGGGACCGGTTGAACGGACCCGGGAACTATATGGACTGGCCACCAGGAATCTAGAGTCGATCACCAGCTGGCATAGTTCAAAAACGGAAATAAAAAAAGTATAATTTCCGTTTAAGGAAAGTAGCCATGCACATGACTGCATGAGACAGGCCAGCGCCCCCTAGAACCTTCCCCTCTTCCTGTTTCCCCCTTTTTGCATTTCAATTCCAGCAAAACAACACAAGGGCGTTAAAAACAACAGAATTGCACAAATTTCTCCCTATTTTGCTTTTCCCTTTCCAACATATACAAAACAGTTCAGTTATTTGCATCACCTGATATCAGATCTGCTACTGACAAAACTAAGAAAAGCAATTCAGTTCTTTTGCATAAGCAAATTCAGTTGTTTTGCTTAAGCAAATCAATTTACAAAAAAATAGTAAAATACAGTTCTTGCTGATTGTTGCATAAGCAGACCTTCCTACATGTTTCTACTACTTACTGTATAGATATACATCTTAAGTTGTTCTTGTATTAGCTACTGCACATGGTTACTCCTATTTTGACATTAAAACATGTTCATTTGATGCTTGATTGCCTCACACCTGCAATAATAAATATAAGTTACCAAGATAAGCATATAGATAATAGTGAGAAACTAAGCATAAAATGACCCAGCCTTAAATTTCAACTGCACTAACAGAAGATTATGTTACTTAAAACCAATTCAGTTATTTTGCATCACCTGAAAATCAGCTAGTACTGCAGTTCCTATTACATTAGCAGATTTGACATAACTGATAAGTAATTCAATTCTTTTGCATAAGTAATTTAGTTGTTTTGCAAAATCAATTCAGTTAAGACAAATCACTTAACAATTGCAGCAAATCAAAATCTACTAAATAAATGTATAGTCGCAGCCAATATAACACAAAGCTACTGGTATATCAAACTTTTTGCTCCAGTTATCAAAGTCTAGATCCTGCGAACTATGGTTGTGCCTATACCTACATGGGTACAATTTAACATCCCAATGTAAGTCACCATACAAATCGAACAGTAGTACCAGGTACCAAGAACGAAAAAGTAACTCACTAGTAAAAAGCAATTTTATATATTTAGTCAGGTAAGTTATTAATAATCTGGTAGTAATTTAATATCATTAGTTAAGCAATTTAATATATCCCCATCACCTCTCATTGATGAAGTAAAAATGTAAATATATATGACATTTATTTGTTCAGAATGGATTATAACAATATAGAGTACCAATGGTTTGCTACTTCCATATATATAACAAATACAACTTATTAGTGCTAGCTTGTACAAAAAAAATAAATTTACTCCATATAAGCAACATTACCGTTGTTCTGATCTTGCCATTCAAACCTTGTTGCCTACCTTTAGCAATCTACTATTCATGTTGCTAGGAAAAAAATCAAGTGAGGCATTAAACCAGCAAGCTCTAAAGAACACATCACCTACGATTTACAAACTCAATGCTATGAATATGATGCAGCCCCAAATGATGACGAAAGCAATACCAAGTAACAAGAAAGCTGCACTTGCGAACAAAAAATGATATACTGACTAGTTGAAGCCACACCTCAAGTAAAAAGAGCAATGATTCTATTTTGCTTCTGATACCATCTACCCATGAAGTATGCATCAGCATGTAATCGTGTGGACACGAATGAGTATCATCACTAAGCTGAGTAAGACAGGTTATCAATTAGAGTGTCACATGATTGAAAACTTGAAAATCAGTCATAAAATAACCAGATTTGAACATGTGGACTAGCATAGGCCAATCAAGCAGGTAGCACCTACCGCCCACCGCACCCTAGGGTAGCAGCACCCGACAGCCCGCACACGCGTAGCACGCATCTGCCGTGCCACACATGTAGGCCGCAGCACCCGCCACCCACATCAGGCAGCACCGGCCAGCCACAAGCTCGTGTCGTCGCCCGAAGCCGAAGCTGAGCACTGGTAAACAAAAAATTTGAAAAGAGAAGCATTAATTGGTATCCTGAAATGTTGTTGCATAGTTAATGTTTGTGCAGAACTACCGCCACCGCTGCTACTACAAAATTACCTAGCACTCAAAAATACCTAGGAGGTTAGGAAAAAGGATAAATAAATCAATACAAATGTCAAGGAGGTGCAAAAAGAAGCTAGAGAGAAACATGGCAAACCGTTGCTCAAGCCTAAAGAAAACAGAACTAAACTATGCAATGCCAAAATGCTTCTTATGATGTCCAATGTTGGTCAGATAAGAACTGGAGTAACCAATCAACAGAGAAAGCACACAAGCTGCATTCTCTTAGGCAATAAGTGGATTGCATTTCTTAGGCCATTCAAGTGTTACTAGTTAGGCAGCAAAGTCTTCCTAAAATAGGCTATTTATGTATTCCGAAAAAGCAAAGTAATGTTCATGTTCATTTGCAACCCATAGCCTCCCCTCCCCCCACACACACACCTACGACCAGTTTATTTTGTAAAAATGTACACAAGTCTGTTTTTGTTTTTATGCATAGCACCCGTTTGTGTAACGAGCAAAAAATACATATCAAACAGAGGCAAAGTGATAATGTCAGAAAACCAATTTTGTACAAAAGGTAAAATAGTTTAATGATTGAACATAAATAATCAACATTGATCTATTAGCAAACAATATGTCGCCTACATTAGTCAGCACTGCCCTCCCAAACTGCACTCCCAAAACTTTCTTAGACAATTTAAGTGTCATTCATTAGGCAACATTGTCTTCCTAAATAAGCAATTTAGCATATAGTACTAATCAAAAAGACCATCCATACATTGTGATAAAAACAGGCTTTATGATAGACAGAGATATAGGCATGAAAAACTAATGTCTACACAAAGCAAACATTAATAGAGTGACAGACATTAGCAAGCTTTCTCTTACTAAGATTATTGTCAAAGAGCTTGCACAATCCACCAAAGTTGAACCAATGCTGCAACATCTCTAACTGGAGGACAACACATGCTAATAAACCGAGATCACGTCAGGTTGCCACAAGAGAATGGGTGCGGCAGAAATTGCAGAGTTATAAAATAAAACATGCTCACCTTCCTATAAAAACGCAACAGCCTGAACCAATCATGGAATTTGTACTAGATCAGGATGAGTTCAACATTAAAATGAACTTAGATTTGAGATGTGGAGAATTACCAAACCACACTCTCCTCTTCTAAAAGCAAATGGCCAAGTAACAGAGCACAAAAGGGCCGAGGCAATAGCAGGCCAACAACAACATACAGCAGTGGAAGAGTCTGGTTACAGTGTATCGCCTGGCAGCCTGCCCATACTCACATGCCCATGCAATTAGCTACGGCCAAGCAGCGCAGACAGTTGTGGCCTGCGGCTAGCCAGCCAGGGCCAGGCGGGCGCCGGGAAGTAGTGGCGCCATGGAGGGCGGACTGGCGTCAGCCATCAGGGACACGAGCAGAAGGGGCAGTCAAGGCTCACAGCGGAGAGCACTGTGGAGGTTGGGCGTCGCCGGGACCAGGAAGTAGGCACTGACCGGGGAGCTTCTCAGTACGTACTGCAAGCAGCAGATCCAATCACGTCTGCGTGACTCCGACCACCAGGTGGTCGGATCTGGTAGCCTCATCATGGGTCCTCTCCTACACAACAAGGCACCCTCCCCGTGATTCAAACCACACGGGCCGGATCTAGCATGTCTCAAAATCGAGAGGAGGGGGGAGGAGGAGGAGGAGGAGAGGCCTACCTGGCGTGGATCCGCCGCCGCCGCCGCTAAATGTGCCATGGCTGCCACGCCGGAACCCTAAGGAGCTCGCCGGCTCGTCGGAGAGAGAGGAAAGAGCTGCATCGAGAGGAGGTGAGGCACGGCGCACGGGCACGGGAATGGGCACGGGCACGCGCAGAGGGAGGCGGTCGCCACCTTGGGAGGACTCGCCGGGCGCCGGGGACGAGAGAGACGGAGCGACGAAGAGGGAGGTAGAAAATGAGTCGAGCGGCTCGAGCGTGCGTTGGGTGGGTGTGTGGGCTGGTGCGGGTGCGGGTGCGGGCTAGAGGGTGTAGTGGAGTCGCCGAACGCTACGCGTGGGAGCCAGGTGCGTGCGTGCGACTGGACAAACGCATGGCCGGCTGGAAAGAAGTCTTTACCAAAAATAATATAAAAGGGGAAAAACCAAACTCTTTTTTTTTATTTAGGGGGAAAACCAAACTCTTATTGATTTCGTCGCTACTACTCCGTCTCAGAAAGAAAGACGTTTTGGGTTTTCGTGCCACAAGTTTGATTCGATTTGTATAAAATGCGTGCAACATTTATGTCTCTAAATAAATTTATTAAAAAACTAGACTTAAAGATCTTTCCGATGATACTAATTACTTAGCATAAATATTTATATATTTTAATATATAATTGCCAACAGTTATTTCTCGGAAAGCGAAAACGTCTCTCTTTCTGGGACGGAGGGAGTATAGCGCAGTCGCATCCTCTTGAGCACAATTAGGCCCAGTCAGCCCACGCTATTCAGCCTAGGGTTTTGTCTCCGCCACACGCTCGCCCCTCTCTTATATAAATCCTCCTCCGCCGCCACCCATCTTCTTCCCCTCGCGCACCGCTCCTCCCCAACCCGCCGCCGCCGTCGCAACTGCCTCCGTCGCCATGGGTAAGCCACCATCAGGATTTCATCCTTCGTTTGAGTTATCCTCCTTATCTTCGCGCCGATCTGACACCCGTTTTGTTGTGTGGCGATGACTGGCAGCCCGGATCAAGGTGCACGAGCTCCGGGGGAAGAGCAAGACGGACCTGCAGGCGCAGCTCAAGGAGCTCAAGTCTGAGCTCTCCCTCCTCCGCGTAGCCAAGGTCACCGGCGGCGCACCCAACAAGCTCTCCAAGATGTGCGTACCTCCAATCTCTATTTTCTCCTCCTATTCTCTGGTCGTGAACTGGACTGAATCGAATCGAATTGTACCCGTCCCCTGTGGTTCTTCAGCAAGGTGGTGCGCACCTCGATCGCGCGCGTGCTCACGGTGATCTCGCAGAAGCAGAAGTCGGCGCTGCGGGAGGCGTACAAGAAGAAGAAGCTTCTCCCCCTCGACCTCCGCCCCAAGAAGACCCGTGCCATCCGCCGCCGCCTGACCAAGCACCAGGTATACACGCCATACTCCTACGACTGCACACCTTTACTCTTCAGCAAACCTTTACTCTTCAGCAATGTTAGAAGATGGCGTTTTAATTGGAACACTTGAAGATGTTATGCTACAACTTTCATTTGATACTAACATCATGACATAGTGAAATGAGGTGGAACCTTGAGTATATTATTCCAATAGTACTTATTTCTGACAATCTATTGTGCCGTCAATGTGTGATTTGATTGGCTTGTTTGTATATAATTTAAGGTTATATGTTCCTTGCTGGATAAATATTAATTGAGTAACTGATGCTTTATTTTGAACTTCCTCTTGAGCTACTTGAGCTAATAGATCTTTCTGTATGCACCTTTAGAAAGTGAATTAAGTTTGTTGACTGAATTAAGACTAGCAGACACGTGCTTGTGGTTGATGATGTTTTTCCTGCAATCTGTTCACACATGATATTAGGATGTTTCTTGCTAGAATGTCTTGGTTTAGGTTTTAGGGTTATTAGGTGCCTGCACGCATTAGCCAGTTGTGTTATCTTTCAATTGCTATGACACAGCACAAAATGCTGGCATACAATCAGTTCCTAAAGGTGTGACATGTGAGAAAGTGTCAATTGAAACAATAACCTGTTTAAAATGTGACACTGCAATGCCAATCCATTGATATTCTGTTATCCATCATCAGCTGTTTGAAGCTGAAATTTTGCAGCCCATAATTCTTTGAGTGGTTGCTTTTTTGTGTGGGTTTTTTTTAATCATAGATGGCCTGACATTTTGCTCTGTTTATCCTGCAGCTTTCTCTGAAGACGGAGAGGGAAAAGAAGCGTGAGAAGTACTTCCCCATGAGGAAGTATGCTATCAAGGCCTAGGTCAGAACTGTGAGATGCTGTGCTTAGCATATCATCGGCTGTTTCTTTCCCTAGGAAGTGTTTTAAGTTTTGATTTGTATGGACATTTGCTGTGGGTCGAAAGTACGGTGTTTTGCTCTGTAACAACAAATGCCTAGATTGCTTTGACTGGCAATTCGTATCGGCTCTCATATTTGGTGTTAGTTTCTCTTCGCCTACAATCTTATTGCTGGATGTTTAACGGTCATTATATCTGTGTGAGTGTGTGACTGACCCAATTGCACTCATGCTGTAATGTTTTTGCTTCTTCTGTGACAATCACATGGTTGGTAGCATTATCAGAGTGCACGATGTTAGCGCATGTCCGGGTGTCAGATGCTGATGGGAGCTATTTTTCTCTAGACATGCCACTATAGTAGCACTCTTCATAAGAGCTATTTTTCTCTCAAACGCTATCACTGTTTACAAGAGCTATTTGCCTCCTGCATCTCCTACTGTAGCAGTACTTTTTATCTCTTCTGGCAAAATGAAAGCCAGATGAAAGGGGCTCATCTCTGGATGAGCAGACTTGTGTTCAGCGTGAGCATTGGGTTTGTAATAATGCACGAGCGCGAGCATCCGGCTATCTGGAGGCGCACAGCGGCAGTCTGCCTCGCTGCTCTTGTGTGCTCACACCTGCGACGCGCGCCTCACACGACACTCGCTCCCTCCCGTCGCTCGTCGTGCGCCTTGCCGACGTGGAATCGCCACCTCCACTTTGCCTCATGCTCGGAATCCCGCCTCCTACCTGGATTAGCACCGCCCCCTGCGGCCGCGTGCGTCATCTGCGTACTATGACCATTACCGAGGCCCGTGTCTTGGGCCTGGATTAGTGCCGCACTCCGTGTCACTCCGTGGTATCGAACCCTGCGTCGGCATCGAACTCCACGTCGATGAGTCTTTGCATCCATATGTTTCACGTATTTTCATGTGTTTCATTTGGATATTGATATTGCATATGTTGCAATAACTAAATACGTATGTTTCAAGTGTATGTTCCACGTGTTTCAGCTGTTTTAGACGTACATTGTAAATGTATATTCCAAATGTTTTAGCTATTTTAGACGCATGTTCTGTTTCATCTGAATGTTACAATGACTATATAGGTATGTTTTAAAAGTATATTGCATATATTGCAACGGAAGGACGGATATTGCAGAGGAGATAGACATTAGGACGGGGAAGGGGCGCGGCGGGGGATGGCTTCACAGCAAGGGGAGGAGCGTGGCGCAGCGGGGGGAGGAGCGCGGCGTGGCGAGGATGGAGCATGGCGTAGGGCACAACCAGGATGGGTTTGAGGCGCTGGATGGGTCGCGTGTGGCCGTACGCAGTCGCTAGCTCGAGATGGGTCGTGGGCTGCCGAACACGATCGCGGGTGTGGGATCTGTGCGAGCGCGGAGGCATCCAATGCACCGCGGGTGTAGGCGTCATAGTTGCGTCCAGACCACCGTCCGGACGTCTGAGCGCTAGCCCCGCCCTTGGGTTTGTTGCTAGCTTCAATTTTTGTTCGAACAAGTATAAACAATTCTTCGTGTGCTCCTGAATTTGATTCATGTAGACTTGGCAAGTATTGAGTTAATGTTCGATGCGTTCCTTGTGCTGCTGCTGCGGCACAGCAGCACCAAATGGAAACAAAAACTGGTCTCTTGCATGGTTAATATCGATCAGCCGGCTTAAAAAATAGCACCTTTATTCCATCTGGCTGACGGACAATGGATGAGCCCAACTCTTGCACAGGTTCAGGTATGAATCTCGTCAGGCTGTCTTCATGAAACTATAAACACGGAGCGAATTAAAAATGTAGAAACAGAATGAAACACAGCCAAGCGAGTTATGAAAACGAGAAGGGATGGGTGCAAAGCCTACATTGATCTATGATCTATGAGACCTCGTTACAAAGTGTTTTCCGAAAGAGCACTTCCTAGTTCAAACTTCAATCTTTGAGCAAGGTGAAGGTGAGTAGGCCCATTACCGGTGGATGCGCTATATCAAGGAATCTTTCCAAAAGAAAAGGCATGCCAATATACCAGAAAACATGGCTGGAGCTGGAAGCAATCTGGCAATCGCTCAGAAAGAAAGCTAAATATACGTCTGTAAATTTCTAGTATCTCTTACAACTCTCCCTTCGAACTAGATCCTACAGATAACTGCGCACAAAAGATGGTCCACAAAACTGAATCACAGTTTTTTTCGACGACACATAATAGAGGCCAGAGGCACAAAACTGAAGCGTGAAGAGTTTACCATAGCCTTTACATTACCATCCCTCCATCGATGGTGAGGACCTGCATGTTACACCACACGGCAAAGAAGCTTGGTAAGAACGCTGCACAAGTTTCAAGAACCAAGAAAAGATAACGCAGACCATCTCTAAACAGACCTGTCCAGTGATGTAGCTTGCAGCAGGGCTGAGGGCTAAGAATTCCACCAGACCTGCTACATCCTCTGGACGACCATATCGCCCTAGGAATTTGTGTACACCCGTTAGTTCCAGGAGAGTGATGCAATGAGATATTATATTATTTTTATAATATTCACAAAACTGCATTATCCAACATTCGTAATCATGTTTTCATAGATCAGAGCACTACTAACTGAGCTTGTCAAAGGTGAGCACTACACAGGAATATGCTATATAGTGAGTCAATCCAATCAGTCACCTTGTTTTCAAATCAGCATGTACTCTAAAATAAGTAAATAACTGGAAGGTGGATATAGTGAGTCCAGCGACAGAAATCCTCAGTATAGCTGTCTTTGATAACAATCTGCGATATACACACCAGCCCAAAGAATGGTGTGTTTCAATTACTTCTCAAAGAGAACAAACTACATTTAGTAAGCAACGTCAATACATGTTTTTTGGGGGCTTGTTGCTGCTTTCTCTATATACATGTCACTTATCTGATGTTGTTGATGAACTACATAGTAAATAAATCATCAAAGTGACTTTCAGCATGCAAAATTTCTGAACTCACTGGTAAATAAAATCCATAGATACACTTGGACAAGCTTGTTCCCCTCTCCAACTTCAACTGAAGTCGCTTATCTAAGGGCTAAAACAAGCCAGTCAGCATTCACGTTGATCCCAAAAGGGCCTAGAGAGAATTATGAAAATGGCCTCAAAACCAATTATGTTTAGGAAACTGGCCCTTTTTTTGAACTTAGCAATTTGGCCTCAAAACCAAAGTTCCTCTGGAAAATGGCCTTCTGTTAGTTTTCACCAACTAACACCCCTAACGGTGTTAACTTTTCAGCAAAAAGACCATTTTACCCTTGAGAAAAAAAAACAGAGCTTTATGTATTTATTGTATATTTTGACAGCATGTATATGTATATGTGTGTGTATATATATACACATATATATATATGTATACACTATAGACATATATATATATATATGTATATATATATGTATACATATATATATGTGTGTATATATATATACATATATATATGTATATATATAGATATATATACATATATATATATGTGTATATATATATATATGTCTATATATATGTGTGTATATATATATTGAGTATATTATCACATTCAGCCACATATATTCACGCATAAGCCACATATTTCACAAATGCATAGTTCACAAATTCACCATAGTTTCAGTTCTCACATAAACGAGGTCACACAACATGTTCACAAATCCACCGTAGTTTTAGTTCTCACATAAACAAGGTCACACAACATGTTCACAAATCACAACAATCTCATATTTGTGCTCTGTGAAACGAAACAAGTTAGAGCAAGAAACACCATGATACAAATAGATAGTTAATTGTCTCCTGGGAAAACTCCAGCAAACCCATCCGCTTGTTCAATCAACTCGTCCACTGGTAGAACTGCAATGTCACCTTCTTTTTTGTCACATTCGATAAAACTTCTATATACCTATAAGCAGATTACTTAAATTGCTAACCTTGCAGCCTGCTTTTCCAAGCGCCAATGCAGTGGCCTTTCCAATCCCCCTGGAAGCACCAGTAACAACAGCCACAGGACCTTCCAACTTTGTCTCACCTTGTACAATGGCTTGATCAACAGCAGCAACATGAGTTCTTGCACCTGTAAATACAATTTATTACTTAGTAAAAAACAACATATCAATTATTTTATCTGTTGACAAAAAGGAATTGAAATGACGTCATGATCAAACTTCAGTGTTTCCCTATGAATGACCAGGCAAGGGCATCATCATATATGCCTTGTTCACACAAGTATACCAAATCTACACTCAAAGTTGTTACAAAGTGATGATATACGAACGCCGAGGAAGCACGCATTCGAAAGAGCAGGAACCCATTGTTCAAAATTCCAATACACTGACTAGGTGAAACTTGAAATACCGAGGAATCCTTTTGATAGTAATCGCCAGCAACTTCCCAACGATGCAGAGCCTAAGAACCCACGAAATCAAAGCAAACTACTGCTAACACTCTAGAGGTGAGGTCCGCATGACGTACCGGGGAGGGCGACGACGCGGGAGCCTGCGGTCGGGGCCGGAGCGGAGCGCAGGGGCGAAGCTGACGAGGCCGCGGCGCACCGGCGATGCGCGGATGGCCGCCGGGGAGGCGAGCGCGGCGGCGGCGGTGGCAGCGGAACTCTAGAAGCTTCTGGAGGAGGCCGGGCGGCACCTGGCCCCCAGGCCAACCGGCCTCTGGCTGTGGGCCTCACCTGTCATCTTCTGCGAGCCTCCTCCACCGACCTTGAGGATCAATCTTAGCCCTACATCAAGTCGGTTTGATCCAAGGGTTCACGTGCATCCCACCGGACTATATATACAGAGCCTGACCCCCCTGGAGGCATCAAGTCATTTTGAGATCATGCCAATCCAGAGCCAGAAACCCTAGTTCCTCAGAGTTCCTCTAGTTTATAGCAATAGCCTAGTTAGACTAGATCTAGAGGGAGTCAAGTTGGTCAACCTAGCTTGGATTCCCGATGTTGTCAAGAGCGTGGAGATTGGTACTATTCTTGTGCTCTCCTCTCTCATTGTATTATTCATCATTGTGTGTTTATTACAGTGTTATGGCAAAATTAATCTTCATCTTGTTTATGTTCTTGATTGCAATGTTCATTATTTACTTTGATTATATGTCTAGCATAGTTACTTTATTATTATTGAGTTCATGCATATGCTCATATAGCGTTTATCCTAAGGTACATAGGGTAGATGATTTGCATTATGTAGGCGTGGTGCTTAGATATATTGCATATCTGCGAGTGCTCCCTAATATTTCGGGACATGTGATAGATCGCGAAGGTGACTATTATAGCTTCGTTGAGTCCTCTGTAGTCCATCCCCTATGCATAGGTTATGTAGAGCGCGGTCACGTCGGAGGTGACGGTTGCGTCTTAAAAGTCTCTCTAGTGGATGCTCTTTATCAAGGTTCAGCTAGGCGCTAGGCGGAATCTAGGCGTTGACCCTCAGCCTAGCGCCTAGTTGGGAGTAATCGCACCTAGGCGTTCCTAGGCGTTTTCCTAGGTGTTTTGTATATATACTAATATACATGTATTATCTTCTAAAGAAAAAAATAAACAGCTAAATAGTGGGTCTAGATATATACTCCCTCCATCCCAAATTATAAGACGTTTGACTTTTTTGACATCAAGTTTGACCACTCGTCTTATTCAATTTTTTTGCAAAATATCACTTCTTTTATCGTGGCTTGCTTTATTAATAAAAGTTCTTCAAGAATGACTTAAATTTGACTATGTTTACACAAATTTTTTGAATAAGACGAATGGTCAAATTTGGTGTCAAAAAAGTCAAACGTCTTATAATTTAGGATGGAGGGAGTAGAAAGGTTGGCCTAGATAGATAGAAAGGCCCAAGAAGCAAGAGTCTAGCGCATCTCCTGCCCAAGACTCCAACCTTATCCATCTCTCTGCCCAGCCTTACTCGATGCCCTCTCCTCATCATGCCGCAGTGCTGCACCCGCATCCACGCTTGATGTCGCTGCCTTCTCAGATCTGCATCAGTCGCTGCCGCCGGTTCTTCTCCCTCTGCGGCATCTCTCTCCTCTTCTCGCTCGTGCCGCTCACACCCTCTGCCGCCCCCGTCCCTGCTTCTCCGCCTCCTCTACCACAGCCGTCGCCTGGTCCTCCCTCGCCGGCGACCTCAGCCCGCCTAGGGGTCCGCCTACCCCTATAGGCGAGGCGGAACCCCCTCGCCGAGCGCCTAGTCGCCCCCTAGTCGCTGCCTAGCGGAACCTTGCTCTTTATATGTGGATAATGACATAGTTGTAATGTTAACAATGATTGTTAGATGTAGTTGCACTAATTAGAATATTCATTGACTTGTGATTAAAGAACTACATTAGAAATTATCTCTCTAATATTCGGGTCTTACGACGTTATTGTAGTAGCTAGAGTGCTCTGAGAGAATCTATTATCTTATTATTATGATGACTGATCATTACTTATCATATATATCTTTATCATGTGACTTATCCCTGTTATGAGTAGAGTGTATGATATTGGTTTTATCTCTCATTCATCATATATATAGAAAGTTATCAATATTATAGATTTACAGTTTAGCTAGACCTTCTCAGCGGTATAAATATAAATCGACAACCTGGTAATACTCTAGGTAAAATGCTACAATGGTATAATTATCTGTTCGCTTGCAGAACCAGTTTTATTCATATATTCATTCTTATTATTTCTGCCTAGTCACATAAAATGATAGATTCCCTTATATAGTACCAATATACATTTCTGCTATAAAACTATGGATGACAACTTAGTTCAAGCTTAGGAGTGTAGGTATGTGATAGGTGACTAGTGCGCTAAAGACATGTTAATCATTACCATGCATTTACTGGTGTTGTTAGAGCATCTCCAAGAGTTCTTCATATTTTGTTGCCTAAAATATGGTGTTTACCAACTCCTAAATTAGTATGGGAAGGAAAAAAGAGGTCATCTCCTAGAGTTTCCTATATTTCTATCCCAAAAGTTTTTTTCTCGGCACTTTTTCCTATGAGTCGGTCTCATATTTTGTATCAGGAACCCTGAATTTGTTTCTGTATGCGTTTAAGCCCTTCCACCAAATCTTTCTCTCTTGCGTTTTTCTCACCTGGAACCCTATCTTTCTTCCTTTTTACTAGACAGGCCGAGAAACTCCGGATGCGCGCTCCTAGGCCACGCGCATATATGTGCGCTTGGGATAAATTTTTGTGAGGTTGGGAAAGATGGGGAAGGAGGATGCCAAATTATTGGAGAGGGTTTTTTTCTCATTTTGCTAAAAAATTAAGGATGGGAAAGCCGGATGGCAAACTATTGGAGATGCTCTTAGTTTAGTAATAGAAGTAGTAAATGTCAACAAGCATTTTTGGTGCCATTGCTGGGGAAGGTATTTAAACTTAGAAAGTATTGATAACTTATATATATAATGAATAAGATTGATTGACCAATTGACCTCTAACTCAAATAGGCTTACCCTTGTTTTATCTACTTGTGTATCTTATGTAGGGTAATGTATGGGCTTTGAACTTCTGGAAGACTACACGAGCAATCCTGAAGCAATCCTAAGAAAGACTAGAGCAAGACTCAAGAAGACTCTGGTAGTAGAAACTTCGGGAGATAGTCAAGCAAAGAGAAGCTTAACATCGGAATTTGAAGTTGTGGCTGACAAGACTCTCCATGAATTCTCTGCCCCAACAACTGCCAACATTCGTATGAGACCAGCGATCAATGTTGGAGAGAATGGATTCGAGCTCAAGCCTGCGCTCATTACCATGGTGTAAGCCAGCCAATTCTGTGGAAAGGCTCATGAAGATGCAAGTGCACACTTACAACACTTTTTGGAGATCTGCAGCACCTTCACACTCAAGGGAGTATCCAGAGATGCTACCATATTTGGCTCAACAAATGAAGACTATTGCAAAGAGTTTGGTGAATTGATGTCGAAGGAGTTCGAGATGTCTATGACTAGAGAGCTTACATTCTTTCTTGGTTTTCAAGTCATGCAAATGAGGAAGGGATTTTATCTCTCAAAAAAAGTATACCAAGGATCTTCTCAAGAGGTTCAAAATGGATGAATGTAAGCCAATCAAGACACCAATGCCATTAAATGGGTATCTCGACCTAGATGAGGGAGGTAAATCGGTTGATCAAACTCTCTCCCATTCTATAATTGGTAGTTTGTTATACTTGACCGCATCTAGGTCTGACATCATGTTTAGTGTGTGTATGTGTGCTAGATTTCAAGCTAGTCCTAAGGAAGCTCACTTAGTTGCCATTAAAAGAATCCTTAGGTACCTTAAGCACACACCAAGCATTGGCCTTTGGTATCCTAAAGGAGCCAGATTCCAACTAGTTGGCTATTTCGATTCGGATTATGTCGGTTCTAAATTGATATAAAAAGCACATCTGGAGGGTGTCATTTGCTTGGTAGATCACTAGTGTCTTGGACTTTTAAGAAGCAAAATAGTGTGGCCTTGTCCACTGTCGAGGCGGAGTACATTGCCGCGGGTGCTTGTTGTGCATAAATTCTTTACATGAAGCAAACTCTTCTAGACTATGGTGTAGTTCTAGAAAAGGTACCCCTTTTATGTGACAATGAGAGTGCGGTAAAACTTGCTAATACCCTGGTTCAACACTCTCGCACCAAGCACATAGATATCCGTCATCACTTTCTTAGAGATCATATTGCTAAAAATGATATATCACTAGATGGTGTAAGGATCAAGGATCAATTGGCAGATATCTTCACAAAACTATTGGATGAGGCTACGTTTTGTCGTTTGAGGAATGAGCTCAATGTGCTTGACCTAAGTAACTTCACTAAAAAATGAGCTTGTGTTGACCCTTGCATTGCATTGTAATATAAAACATGTTTAATTTTTAGTAATGCACTTAGGGCTTGTCTAACATGGTTAAGATAACTGCCAAAAAGCAAGTGAAAAAGCTTAACCTTGGATCATACCTAACAAGCAACTAGATTTACTTTCTTGTATTGTATTGCATATGCATGAGTGTTGTTTTGTTGTTTCTCTTCGGTTAAGTTTTGAGCATCCACTGTGTTCGTCCACAAATAGGGAGAGCATTTGAAGCATTTAAAAAGATATATAGCCTAAGGCAAAATACTTTGAAAAATTGAGGGCTTGAGAAATGGTTCTCATACTAGTTCCAATTAGGTGTTTATTTGGCTCTTATTTGGATTGGATCTTGGTTGGGAGAAAGTGCCACGAAGAAAGATGGAGAATCAGCAGCTGGAAGAGGACCGGACGTAGGATCGGACTCGCAGGTGGCAGCATCTGGTCAAATGCTACGAGGAACTGACGCTGAACAGTGATCTCCCCGCGTCCAGTGTGAAGATGAATAAGCGTCCAATCATCTCGAGTTGGATCATAGGAAATGACAACTCTGTTGTGCGTTCAGTCAAGAGAAAACGGACACATCCAATCGCGTCGAGAGGCATTCTGATGCTCTCTGTTCGTGACCAGACTCCGGACGAGCTACGTCAAGTCAATTCAACCACCGCGTCCGATCATCACAGTGAAAGTGCATTTCATTTCAAATTTGTCTGACGCATGGGGTCCACTTCCTATCAGCAAACGCCATCTGCTTACTCTCCTTTGTTAGCCAGGGCCCACTCTTTCATCCCATCCTCTATTAGACTTCAGCCGCACCCCGTGCCCGTACAACCGTCGTCGTACCCGCATTCTGTAACCCTAATCCGACGCACCGCCGTGTTCGTGCTGCTCAGGTCGCCACGCTGCGTGCACCTCCTTGCACTCACGTTCTCCAGTCGCACTTGCTCCTCACCACCGCCACTCGCTCACTCAGCACCTACGCAATGCTCACGCTCAGAGCCTTGCTCGTCTCCACCACCACCGGAGGCCCCTCCACCGACCTCGCCATCGTTTCTCTTGGCTCCGGCGATCACGCGCGCTCCTCCTCAGCATCGAGCACTGCACCTCGGTGGTTTCCTTAGCTAGCGGCTGCTATTCCTAGGGTGAGCCACCTCCTTTCCTGCCAGGTGTTCGTCAAATTGCCTAAACCGACCTAGATTCATTGATTGATCCAATCCTTCACTGATTCTCTTACAGTGCCCTATCTTGACTTTCAGTGGTGTTGTCCTAGTGATTCCTTGGCCGATAGTTCCCTATCCCTTGGTGAGCACATCGTTCGCTCTCAAGGTGTTCAATCAATTGTCTAACTCGAACATGCGCCTTATCCTTACTGTTTTTGGCTTGTGTTCTGATGCAGAATCTTTGTTGTGATATCATGGTGCCCCATTGCTTCAGCTACTCATCTCTTCTCAGGAAGTTTGATAGGTAGCAAGCCATTGCCTATCTATTGCTTATCATAATTGCTTGCTACTATAGGTTCCTCTTATCTCTTAGTGTATATGTTGCTTATCATTATATCTCTCTATTTTTATCATGCAGCGAGTCATGGCAGTGAGTTTGCTTAGTAGTGTGGCAGTGGCAGATAAACTCGGGGCCAAGCCCGTGAGTATGGATTGAGGCCAAGCTCAGCGAGTGTCAGCTGACAGTGGTTTTCAGCAATAGTGGCTTTCATGTCAGTGTGTAGATGATGGGCAGTTGATCCTGCTTGTGATTATCAATGATAGGGGGAGTAGTTGCTTGGTTGCTTGATCAGTGGCAGTTGCTCTCTTGTAGTGGTAGTATGGCTCGTTGCAAGAATCCCGATGGTGGTCCCGGTGATGAGGAGAGGTGTCCACCTCATCTAACAGCATAGCAGAAGGAGAAGGGACCCAAGAAGGTGATGACAAAGAAGAAGTGCAAGCATGGTGACATAGAGGCAGAGAGGGCCTTAGCAATGGCGACAGCAGCTGAGCATGCTGAGAGAGGAGACAGAGGCAATGGTGTCCACATTAGGGTGAGGCTTAGTTTCACCTTAAGGGCAGAGAGCTTGGCACTGAGGCGACAGAGCAGCCAGTGGCAGAGGAGCCTACACCACAGTCAGAGGAGCAGGCAGAGCAAGCAGTGTAGGCAGAGCAGCCATGGCTTCGACGTTCTAGTCGTACTCACACTCAGGTGTCACTGTGGCCCGAGACACAGAGACATGGCTCACGTCCACCTCCTAGACCACAGCGTCCACTGCCAGTGGTACACTTAGATTTGAGGGCAGCCACAGCTAGGCAGGCGCAACAGCTCCATCTTATGGATTTTGTGCAATGGTTCCACCGAGGCGGGAAGAGCGAGCTTCAGAGCAGTTCTACACAGTGTTGTAGGAGGATTTCTAAAATACCTACCTCAATAATGGTGTGGCATTCAGGTCTCAGAGAGTATGCTCCTTAGAGGTTATAGTTGCAATTACAGGAGAGCAGATCTATCCCCACCTCAACTACCTGTCAGGTCTGGTAGATCTCTTAGGGTGGACTGGTCGGTATGTTCCATCATGGGTCAGAGAGTTCTATGCTTCCTTGTGGATTGACCCAAGTCACAGATATATTCATTTCGCATTCAGAGGATGTGACTATAGGCTGTAGAGCTTGAGGGCTAGAGAGATACTGAGGATTCCAGAGTCTTCCACCAGGATTCATGAGATTTTCTATGGAGAGACAGAGCTACCGAGATGCCCCCACGGCAGAGTAGTACCACCTACAGACACAGTGAGATCTTGCTTCATAGAGCCATTCGGAGAGGGATCGAGCCGCACACCATGCGACCTTACACCACAGCTCGTATCCTAGACTCAGTCATGAGGAGGACCTTGCTCCGAGGGGTGGCTACTGTGAGGGATTTACACGTATTCAGCTCTGGTTAGTCCACCACCTGATCTCTTAGATTGAGTTTGATATTTAGGATGTGACACTCTCAGAGATGGAGGACACCTTAGCATAGGGCTTCAAGGGTCATCGTCAGTTGCCATATGCTCATTGGATTACCTTCATTATTTGGAAGGCAGTTTCACATGTCCCCAGAGACAGTGGTTGAGTAGAGTGGTGCTACTACAAAGTTTCCCAAGTACGACACGAGCTAGCTTTTGTGTCACAGTTGTGGGAGGACACCTAGCCAGCAGCGCCATAGACTAGAGGTGCCAGAGACCGTAACTGAGTAGGATGAGGCCATCAGGGCCGTTGTAGAGATGGAGCTTGAGCAGCTAGAGGCACAGCAGGGCGATGAGGTTAAGAGTGACCCGTCCGATAGCTCAGATAAGGATTACTAGCCTATCCTACATATGCTACCACGTGCACATGACAGAGAGGCTGGTGGCTCTAGCTCAGCTCCACCTCAGCCACCTCAGACCAACCCTGCTTTAATTTCCATATTTGAGAGGATGCAGCAGGACAAGGCATGACAGGCACAAGCTACTGCAGCCGCTATACCTCAGATGTAGGCACATCAGGATCAGTTCTAGCAGCAGCAACAAGTCATTCAGTAGCAGCAGCAGGTAGTTTAGTAGTAGCTTCTTGGGTTCATGCAGCATGTCCTTACAGCTACAGGAGTTGCCCCTTACCAGCCCATGTTGTAGCTTTGTCTCAACTATTACTACTACCCCAGTGACTCTAGCTATACAGTCCAGTGGGCTTCAGAGTCAGAGACAGACAGCTGCTCAGTTTGCCTCACCCTCTGAGCAGGTTTCACAGTGGTTTGCTTCACCAGGCATAGGGCCGGCTCAGGGTTTCATGCCTATTGTCACAGGCTTCACTCCCACTCAGCCTGAGTCAGTGCTTGTGATAGACACTCTAGTTCCCAGAAGCTTGGCTACTACGTTCAGTGACATCACTGGTCACCCCACACCTCCAGAGCTTCAGGTGCCTATTACTACTGCAACAGCTCTAGTCACCGAGACGACTGAGACTCTCCCATCTTATGTTGCTTCATCAGAGCCACCTCCGATAGTCACTCCTACACTTGAGGCTTCAGCGACAGAGATAGAGACAGTTATGGCTCCACTTCCTACAGAGACATCTTCAGAGCCACCGGGTGAAAGTCCTATGTTTGGTGTTGGTAATTAGTGACAATGCCTATGTACTAATCCTATGCCTAAGTTGTATGTAGCATATGAGGATTAGTACATTCCAAGGTTGGTGGCAAGATGGACATGGTGATCATGATGGCCACACTTGGATTTGGAAGCAACCCTACGTAATCAAGGCAAAGGTATATGCTTAAGGGTTGTGTTTTAGTAACCAAGACACCTAGTGGGTGTGGTTACATTATAGGATAGATAGCCGTACTATAAAGAGGGGAATGACGCGGCTATTGAACTCCTAAGTGCCTCTAGGTGTGCATTTCATGATCATATGCATTTGGATAGAACTAATAACGCCTCGAAAAATGATTGTGAAAATGCTAACACACATGCACATGGTGATGATCACTTTGTGATGTTAGCACGTTTGCGACGGCGTTGGAGTTTGAGCGGTAGAGAGGGTTTGGGGTCTTCTCTCCCTCCCGCCGAGCGTGCGAGCGCGGGATTCAGGCGATTTCGGAGAAATGAAATGCCTATTTTCCACTACGCCGGAAGTCGGAAATCAAACGAAAATCAAACGGAGGCGAACGGAGGTCACAGTGGTGACCGGACGCTGCACCGGACGCTGCACCGGACGCGGTCACTGTTTGACCGGACGCGTCCGGTCAGCGTTCAGCGTCTGCGCGTTTTTCAGTTGGTTGATCGGACGCGCAGCGCGTCCGGTCACAGGCGACCGGACGCGTCCGGTCGTCCAGGGAGCTTACTGGACTCCCACCGGACGCGGGCACTGTGGCGTCCGGTCAGTTCTTCAGCGCGTCCGGTCGCTGGTTCGTTTTGCGCGACTCAGTGTTGACCGGCGCGTCCGGTCGGTCACGGGACCGGAGCGTCCGGTCGTGACCAGCGCGTCCGGTCGTTGCGACCGGCGCGTCCGGTCAGTGTTTCGAAAAATAGCCGTTGCGTGACCGGCGCGTCCGGTCAGTTGGACCAGCGCGTCCGGTCAGCGCGACTGCTGCTGATTTCAGTTTCTAACGGCTATATTCGAAGGGGTACGTCTATAAATACTCGTTGGCCGGCTCAAGGCTCTTTCTCTTGGACATTTGACATACTTGTGAGCACTTTGAGCTAAGCAACTCCCCTCCCACTCATCTCTCTTGCTTCTTTGCATATTCGAAGTGAGATTGAGTGATCCAAGTGCATTTGCATTGTGAGATAGCATCTAGTTGGCACTTGGTGGTTGATTTGCTGCGGGATTCTTGTTTCTCTTGGTGGTTGCCGCCACCTAGACGGCTTGGAGCAGCTTGGAGGCGTTGGCAAGAGTTGGTGATTGTTCTTGGCCACCTCCGGTGATTGTGAGGGGTTTGTGCCTACCTCGGCGAAGCGCCAAAGGCAACATTAGTGGATTGCTCGTGTCATTTGTAACCTTTTGCCATTTGGTAGGTTCTTGTGGCGCCTTTTGAAAGGCTCGGTGTGAGACCGATTAGCCACCGAACCACGTGGTGAAGAGGGACACAACGGGGACTAGCGTGCCGGCAAGCACGTGAACCTCGGGATAAATCTTCGTGTCATCACCTTCATATTGTGATTGATTGATCCCGGTGTTCGGTTGTTTTGGTATTCATTGTTGATCATATTGGTTGGCTCAATACTTCGCCCCTCGGTGAAACCCTCCTAACTCAACTCCGCATTACTTTCTTAGTTATCTTTGCTAGCTAGTTTACTTTGCTAGAGTAGCTCTTTTGTGTAGCTTGCTAGTTGTAGTTGTAGTTACCTTCTCGGTTTAACTTGTGCGGTTGAGTGCCAATACTAGAATTGTGAATTGGATAGGTGGCTTGCAAACACCCCGTAGGCTAAGCAAAACTCGCATCTTGCTATTTGTTGTATTGATAAACTTGTTTAGCTTGTCTTTGTAGAATTTTTTATAAGGCTATTCACCCCCCCTCTAGCCATCAAGACCTTTCAAGTGGTATCGGAGCCGTGGTCACCGTTTGTAAGGCTTAACAACCTCGGTGTAAGATGGCTCAAGTTGTGTTCAACCATGTCGGGGGCAAGCCTCCATTCTTTGATGGTGTCTCATCTTTTGATCATTGGAAAAGAAAGATGAAGCAATATCTTGGCTCTATCAATGAGAAGGTTTGGGAGGTGACACATCATGATTATGCTATCATTGATCCCGACAACCTCACCAACAATGATCGCATCAACAACCAATGCAACACTATGGCTCTCAACACTCTCTACAATGGGATTGATGCAAAGGTCTTTGAGCAAATCAAGGATCTTGAGATGGCAAGTGAAGTGTGGACAAGATTAGAGGAAACATATGAGGGCACTTCAACGGTAAAGAGTGCCAAGCTCTATATGCTCAAGGATAAGTTTACAAGCTTCAAGATGAAGGATGATGAGTCCATACCGGAGATGTTCTATAGGCTACAAGTTATTGTCAATGATCTCAAGAGCCTAGGAGAAGATGTCAAGGACAAGGACTTCTCACATAAGTTCTTGATGAACTTACCTAAGAAGTTTGCTATCTTGAGGAAGATGATCCAAAGAGAGGGTTTGGACAAGGTGACTCCAAACCAAGTGCTTGGAGATGTCATGACCGATGCTCAATATGATGATGATGAAGATGAAGATGAGAAGAAGGAGATCAAGGTCAAGCAAGAGAAGCCCATTGCATTCAAGGCTTCATCTTCTAAGGGCAAGAGCAAGATGGAGAGCGATGATGATGATCCATTCGATGATGAGACCATGGCCCTCCTAGTGCACAAGATGGGGAGGTTCATGAAGAAGAAAGGATATGGTGCAAGGAAGAGAAGGGACTTCATGAAGGCAAAGGAGGTGCTTTGCTACAATTGCAATAGCCCCGATCATGTAGTGGCAAAGTGTCCCTATGAAGACAAAAGATATCATGATGGGGAGTTGAAGTTGAAGAAGAACAAGAAGGATAAGAAGGAGAAGAAGAGCTTCACTATTAACAAGAAGAAGAAGGGTGGTGGCTATGTGGTCACTTGGGATAGTGATAACTCCGATAGTGATGATGATAGCTCTAGTGATGATGATAGGACCACTCGGCGAGCCATTGCAAGCATCGCCCTCTCCAACAAGCCATCCATCTTCGACACTACATCGACATGCCTTATGGCCAAGCCTACCAAGGTAAAATATGATGATAGTGATGATGATCCTTGTGCTAGTGATGGTTGTAGGAGTGATGATGAGGAGGATGAGGACTACTCCAAGGATGATCTATTGGGCATAATAGATCAAATGAGCAAGGGCTACAAGAGGACAACCAAGAAGTGCAAAATCTTGGAGCAAGAGCTCATTGCCAAGAGCAATGAAAATGATGCCTTGATGGAAGAGCTTGTTGCTCTCAAAAAGAGTAAGGAGTGCAAAGGAATTGAACAAGAGCTTAAAGCTCTTAGGAAATCCTTTGATGAGCTAGAGGCCTCTCGTGAGTGTCTAAAGGAAGACCACGAGGACCTTGAAATTGCTCACACTAGGCTTAAGGAAGCCCACTCCTCTCTACTTGAGCTCATCAAGGAGAAGGACCTCAAGTTGGAGAAGCTCATGAAGGAAGCCAAGGAGGAGCAAGTGATTGTCACTTGTGATATTGGACTAACATGTGATATTATTGATGATTCTTTATTTGTTGGTCCTACTAATGCTTCATGTAGCTCATCATCATCCACCACAACCAACTCTACCTCTACTACTAGTGATTCATCACTTGTGGTTGAGAATGAGACTCTCAAGAGAGAGGTGGATGATCTCACCCGCGCATTAGGCAATGCCTATGGTGGGGATGCCCGCTTGCTAAAATGGTTGGGTAGCCAAAGGTTCTCTCTTAACAAAGAGGGTTTGGGCTATACTCCCAAGAAGGGCAAGGCGGCCTTTGCTACTCCAAAGTCTCGCTTTGTGAAGAGCAATGGTCGTTATTGCAATAGATGCAAGCAAGTTGGGCATCTAGAGATTAATTGTAATAAAACGAACAAGAACAACAACAAGTTTCATGCTAAAATGGATTACATTCCTTTTGATTCTTGTTATGTGCTTACCAAGGGTGAGAAAGGTGTGCATGCTAGGTTTGTTGGTACACCAATTGTGGGTCCAAAGAAGAAGGCCATTTGGGTACCAAAGAGCTTAGTTACTAACCTCCAAGGACCCAAACAAGTATGGGTACCTAAGAAACATTAATTTATTTTGTAGGTAAATTACAAGGCCGGAGGAAGGCATTGGGTGCTTGATAGTGGGTGCTCTCAACATATGACCGGTGATTCAAGAATGTTCAACTCTCTCAAATCAAATGATAGTGGCATTGATAGTATCACATTTGGTGACAATAGCAAGGGTGATGTGAAGGCTCTTGGAAGGATTGCAATCTCAAATGATCATAGTATTTCCAATGTGCTCCTAGTTGAAAAGTTGAACTTCAATCTTCTCTCGGTTGCTCAATTGTGTGATCTCGGTTTCAAATGCATATTTGGTGTTGATGATGTGGAGATAGTTAGTGTTGATGGCTCCAATTTGATCTTCAAGGGCTTTAGATATGAGAATCTATACTTGGTTGATTTCAATGCTAGTGACACTCAACTTTCAACATGCTTGCTCACCAAATCAAGTATGGGTTGGTTATGGCATAGAAGACTTGGTCATGTTGGCATGAAGCAATTGAACAAGTTAGTGAAGCATGACTTAGTTAGAGGCTTGAAGGATGTCACATTTGAGAAGGATAAGCTATGTAGTGCATGTCAAGCCGGAAAGCAAGTGGGCAACACTCATCCATTAAAGAGCATTATGAGTACATCCAAGGCATTTGAATTGTTGCACATGGATCTATTTGGGCCAACTACATACACAAGCATTGGTGGAAACAAGTATGGCTTTGTGATTGTGGATGATTTCACTAGATATACATGGGTATTCTTTCTTGGGGACAAGAGTGATGTATTTGACATATTCAAGAAGTTCATCAAGAGAGTACAAAATGAGTTTGAGACCACAATCAAGAAAGTGAGAAGTGACAATGGAAGTGAGTTTAGAAACACAAGAGTTGATGAGCTATGTGAGGAGCTTGGAATCAAGCATCAATTCTCGGCCAAGTATACACCTTAATCTAATGGCCTAGTTGAGAGAAAGAATAGAACTTTGATTGATATGGCAAGATCAATGTTAAATGAGTATAATATGAGTCATTCATTTTGGGCCGAAGCAATCAACACGGCTTGCTTCTATAGCAACCGCCTCTATTGCCACAAGTTCTTAGAGAAGACACCATATGAGATCTTAAATGGAAGAAAGCCCAACATTGCATACTTTCGGGTATTTGGTTGCAAATGCTACATCTTGAAGAAGGGCTCTAGATTGAGCAAGTTTGAGAAGAAATGTGATGAAGGATTCTTACTTGGTTACTCCACTACTAGCAAAGCTTATAGAGTTTGGAATTTGGCTAGCGGTTTACTTGAGGAAGTTCATGATGTTGAGTTTGATGAAACAAATGGCTCTCAAGATGAGGAAAATAACTTGGATGATGTGAGAGGAACTCAATTGACCAATGCTATGAAAGAAATGGATATTGGTGATATAAGGCCAAAGCAAGTGATTGATGTGGATGACAACAAAGATCAAGTGCTCCAAAGTCCAATTACACAAGCTAGTGGGTCTCTAATGCAAAATCAAGCTAGTACATCATCTCAAGTGCAACAAGATCAACAAGTGGCTAGTTCATCATCTCCAACTCATGATCAACATCAACATCCAAGCAATCAAGTCCAAGTGCTTCAACCAACTAACATTGCAAGAGATCATCCATTGGATTCCATCATTGGTGACATACAAAGGGGAGTTCAAACTAGATCAAGATTGGCATCGTTTTGTGCTCACTCTTCTTTTGTGTCAATAGAAGAACCCAAGGACATTGATAAAGCATTGAGAGATCCGGATTGGGTAAATGTAATGCATGAAGAGCTCAACAACTTCAAGAGAAATGAAGTATGGGAACTAGTTGAGAGGCCTAAGGATCACAATGTCATTGGAACAAGATGGGTCTTTCGCAACAAGCAAGATCAAGATGGGATAGTAGTAAGGAACAAAGCAAGACTAGTGGCTCAAGGTTACACACAAATAGAGGGTCTTGACTTTGGTGAAACATATGCCCCGGTTGCTAGATTGGAAGCAATTAGGATTTTACTTGCCTATGCTTGTGCTCACAATATCAAGCTATATCAAATGGATGTGAAGAGTGCATTTCTCAACGGGTACATTCAAGAGGAGGTGTATGTGGAGCAACCTCCCGGTTTTGAAGATGACAAGAAACCCAACTATGTGTACAAGTTAAGGAAGGCTTTGTATGGATTGAAGCAAGCACCTAGAGCATGTATGAAAGATTGAGGGACTTCTTGCTATCCAAAGGATTTGTCATGGGCAAAGTGGATACTACTCTCTTTACCAAGAAGATTGGGAAAGACTTGTTTGTGTTGCAAATATATGTTGATGATATCATCTTCGGTTCAACCAATCAAGATTATTGTGATGAGTTTGGGAAAATGATGGCAAAGGAATTTGAAATGTCAATGATCGGTGAACTTAGTTTCTTTCTTGGACTTCAAATCAAACAAATGAAGGAAGGAACATTTGTGAGCCAAACCAAGTACATCAAAGATATGCTCAAGAAGTTTGGCATGGAAGATGCAAAGGGCATTACAACTCCAATGGGCACTAGTGGAAGTTTGGATAGTGACAAGAGTGGCAACATGGTGGATCAAAAGCTATATAGATCAATGATTGGTAGTCTACTCTATGTGACGGCATCAAGGCCCGATGTGATGTTTAGTGTATGTATGTGTGCAAGATTTCAAGCCTCACCAAGAGAAAGTCATTTGAAGGCAACAAAGAGAATATTGAGGTACTTAAAGCATACACAAGATGTTGGATTGTGGTATCCCAAAGGTGCAAGCTTTGAGCTAGTTGGATATTCGGATTCCGACTATGCCGGTGACAAAGTGGAGAGAAAGAGCACTTCCGGGACTTGTCAATTGTTGGGAAGATCACTTGTCTCATGGTCATCCAAGAAGCAAAATAGTATTGCACTATCTACCGCCGAAGCCGAATACATCGCTGCGGGTAGTTGTTGTGCACAAATCTTGTGGATGAAGGCAACATTGAAGGATTTTGGAATCAACCTTAAGAATGTGCCATTGCTATGTGACAATGAAAGTGCCGTGAAGCTAACCAACAATCCGGTTCAACATCAAAGAACAAAGCATATTGATGTTCGCCATCACTTCATTAGAGATCATCAACAAAAGGGTAACATTGCAATTGAAAGTGTGGGCACCGAAGATCAATTAGCCGATCTATTCACCAATCCACTTGATGAGAAGAGATTTCACAAGCTAAAGAATGAGTTGAACATAATTGACTTCTCCAACATGAGTTGATGCACCCCATACATGACATGCCTCTCCTTCGAGCCCCAAGGTATAATTGGTTGACATGTCATACATTCTATGCTAAGGACTTGTTTAGTGCATCTAGTCATGATTTCTTATGTTCTAAGCTCATTCATGAAAATCAAATAAATTTGAAGGTTATATGGTGCCACTATTGTTTCCATGACTTGTATGATCTAGTGGTAGCATATAACTTGTTTAAGTAGCTTGTGATCCTAAGTGTTTAATCTAGATCACTTGTCTAAATATTTGCTTCAACATGGTGCATGATAACCCTTCTAGTGAGGTGTGAAGAAGCTTGCCCTTGGATCAAACCGAAGCATTTTATTTATGCAAGCAATCTAGGTTGAATCACAAACTTGATCCTCACCCCATAATTCAACATGATAATCTATCTAAAATTGGTCCCTTGTGGTCATTGGTGCCAAAGGGGGAGAAAAATATTGTTCACAAAGATAGAACTCAAAGGGGGAGAAGCACAAAGGGGGAGAATTGATAAAAGAAGGGGATCAACTAAAATTTTGAGCACACAAGTAGGGGGAGCAAGCTCTTAAACATGAATGTTGCATTTCCTTGTGCACTTCATATGTATGACGCATAGTTATGCATTTCTTTTTCTCCGATACATTGCTTGTGTGGTGTTTTGCTAGTATACAATTGAATGGTGTATTGAAGTACTAGCATGAATAGGAAGTAGTTAGATTTCTCGTGCTTTATGTTTTTCAAAGTGGTACTAGAGCCTTGCTTATAATGTTGATCTCACGAGATTTCTAGTTATGTTTGTGCTTTTCCAAGTGGTATCTAACTACACAAGGTGCTAAGATGGTGTTTATCGCTACTCCGATGGTATCACGCTTCAAAGGTCTATAATCTAAAACACTTAGCACCTATTGGTAGTCAATGCTCCTAATCTTTCCTATCTAACATGTATGCTTCCAAAATCCAAACATATAGCATACATGTAGGGGGAGCCATTGCTATCAATTTGAATTCATGATCACATATCCATAATTCTTACACATGGTAATATACTTGGACAATGTGACATGGGTTCAATCAAAATTTTATCATAATATCTTTGTGAAAGGGTTGTCACCAATTACCAACAAGGGGGAGATTGAAAGTCCTATGTTTGGTGTTGGTAATTAGTGACAATGCCTATGTACTAATCCTATGCCTAAGTTGTATGTAGCATATGAGGATTAGTACATTCCAAGGTTGGTGGCAAGATGGACATGGTGATCATGATGGCCACACTTGGATTTGGAAGCAACCCTACGTAATCAAGGCAAAGGTATATGCTTAAGGGTTGTGTTTTAGTAACCAAGACACCTAGTGGGTGTGGTTACATTATAGGATAGATAGCCGTACTATAAAGAGAGGAATGACGCGGCTATTGAACTCCTAAGTGCCTCTAGGTGTGCATTTCATGATCATATGCATTTGGATAGAACTAATAACGCCTCGAAAAATGATTGTGAAAATGCTAACACACATGCACATGGTGATGATCACTTTGTGATGTTAGCACGTTTGCGACGGCGTTGGAGTTTGAGCGGTAGAGAGGGTTTGGGGTCTTCTCTCCCTCCCGCCGAGCGTGCGAGCGCGGGATTCAAGCGATTTCGGAGAAATGAAATGCCTATTTTCCACTACGCCGGAAGTCGGAAATCAAACGAAAATCAAACGGAGGCGAACGGAGGTCACAGTGGTGACCGGACGCTGCACCGGACGCTGCACCGGACGCGGTCACTGTTTGACCGGACGCGTCCGGTCAGCGTTCAGCGTCTGCGCGTTTTTCAGTTGGTTGATCGGACGCGCAGCGCGTCCGGTCACAGGCGACCGGACGCGTCCGGTCGTCCAGGGAGCTTACTGGACTCCCACCGGACGCGGGCACTGTGGCGTCCGGTCAGTTCTTCAGCGCGTCCGGTCGCTGGTTCGTTTTGCGCGACTCAGTGTTGACCGGCGCGTCCGGTCGGTCACGGGACCGGAGCGTCCGGTCGTGACCAGCGCGTCCGGTCGTTGCGACCGGCGCGTCCGGTCAGTGTTTCGAAAAATAGCCGTTGCGTGACCGGCGCGTCCGGTCAGTTGGACCAGCGCGTCCGGTCAGCGCGACTGCTGCTGATTTCAGTTTCTAACGGCTATATTCGAAGGGGTACGTCTATAAATACTCGTTGGCCGGCTCAAGGCTCTTTCTCTTGGACATTTGACATACTTGTGAGCACTTTGAGCTAAGCAACTCCCCTCCCACTCATCTCTCTTGCTTCTTTGCATATTCGAAGTGAGATTGAGTGATCCAAGTGCATTTGCATTGTGAGATAGCATCTAGTTGGCACTTGGTGGTTGATTTGCTGCGGGATTCTTG
This sequence comes from Saccharum spontaneum, assembly GCA_022457205.1. NCBI lineage: Eukaryota > Viridiplantae > Streptophyta > Magnoliopsida > Poales > Poaceae > Saccharum > Saccharum spontaneum. The sequence goes on from CM039594.1 coordinate 44,103,260, forward strand.
TTTCTCTTGGTGGTTGCCGCCACCTAGACGGCTTGGAGCAGCTTGGAGGCGTTGGCAAGAGTTGGTGATTGTTCTTGGCCACCTCCGGTGATTGTGAGGGGTTTGTGCCTACCTCGGCGAAGCGCCAAAGGCAACATTAGTGGATTGCTCGTGTCATTTGTAACCTTTTGCCATTTGGTAGGTTCTTGTGGCGCCTTTTGAAAGGCTCGGTGTGAGACCGATTAGCCACCGAACCACGTGGTGAAGAGGGACACAACGGGGACTAGCGTGCCGGCAAGCACGTGAACCTCGGGATAAATCTTCGTGTCATCACCTTCATATTGTGATTGATTGATCCCGGTGTTCGGTTGTTTTGGTATTCATTGTTGATCATATTGGTTGGCTCAATACTTCGCCCCTCGGTGAAACCCTCCTAACTCAACTCCGCATTACTTTCTTAGTTATCTTTGCTAGCTAGTTTACTTTGCTAGAGTAGCTCTTTTGTGTAGCTTGCTAGTTGTAGTTGTAGTTACCTTCTCGGTTTAACTTGTGCGGTTGAGTGCCAATACTAGAATTGTGAATTGGATAGGTGGCTTGCAAACACCCCGTAGGCTAAGCAAAACTCGCATCTTGCTATTTGTTGTATTGATAAACTTGTTTAGCTTGTCTTTGTAGAATTTTTTATAAGGCTATTCACCCCCCCTCTAGCCGTCAAGACCTTTCACCGGGTCAGGATATAGTTTCAGCTTCTACTTCTCAACTAGTCGACCCAGTTATCGAGATCGTGGAGCAAACCCAAACCGCTTCACTCGCTATTTTAGAGTCAGAGGGTCAGCCGCCGCTAGCTCTGCAGGGTCCAACAGCTCAGAGCTTAGAGTCCGATGATGATACAACCTAGTTTCAGCTCACTCCCCGTGCCTCTGTGCCCAACTCGTCTACTCCTATCCCGCCGACCAACCCTTAGTTATTGGTGCTTGACGCCAAAGGGGGAGAGGGAACGAGTATGTTAGACTTAGGGGGAGTGTGTGAGTTGGTCTCGTTCTTTTGCATGCTACTTCCATGCCTATCACGTTTACTTCATGCATTGTGATATATGTGTTATATGTGTGATTGTGAGACTTATGTGACATGTGTACTCTCTACTTTGATTTATATATGTCATGTCACTTATTTATGCTCATTTGCTTTGCTTCCGTGTTATATTCCAATTCAAATGAGCTTTACATTGTCTACTCGTGCTTACTTCATGTATTTGAGTACTTATGTTGGCTTGGTTTACATAAGCATTCCTAACCCCTTTTGCTCTTATTGTCGAATGCTTATATGAACCAAGCATGTTGAAAACCTCACCCATCTCTTATACACATACTCAAGGTTATGTTCTCATCAATCACCAAAAAGGGGGAGATTGAAAGCATCTAGGCCCCTGGTGGGTTTCGATGATTAATGACAACATAAGATTACTGTGACTAATGTGTGTTTTGCAGAGACAAATTGAGTTAGGTCATGATAATGATGATTGATTGGGCAATTATAGTTTTCATGCCCCTACCGATGGAAATCATTTTGGTTTTCAAAGAATGGACGATAAGGTTAAGGACGGACTAGTTCTAAGTGTCGATTGGCATTGGAGAAGACACTTAGAGTAGCTTAGGACTTTGTTTTTCCTTTGGCCGTACTATTAAGGAGGTATGAACTAGTAGCTTGACCTGGATGAGTCTAATGGTTTAGGTGTGGTGCACACTTATCAAACTTAGCACTAGATAGCTCAGGGACAGCTCAAAGATTGATTGGAGTCAATTTCATTCACGAAGGATTTCGTTTTGGAAGTGAATGAAGTGCTGATCAACTGACCGAATGACGGTTTGGAAATGACCGAACGCAGTTGTGTGAGTCCAGTCAATTCATTTGCTCGACCGAGAGGAACTAATCGCGATCGGATGTTGAAGCAAAAGGGGATCGGACGCACAGCTAGCTGCTACTGTAGCAGTGGGGTTTCAGTTCTACGCAGGACCGGACGTGGAGAGAGGTGACCGGACACTGGTGAGGCTGAGTCCAGTCAACAACAGAAAGGTTTTAGAGAGAGAAATTACTGATCGGACGTGTCCGGTGGGTGCTGACCGAACACAGGTCAGAGTCTGATATGAGCGACGGTCATCTCAGATAGTTGACGTGTCTGTAGCCATTGGCTACTGACTGGTGCGTCCGGTCACTTTGAAATTTGCTGAGTTGGACCCCCAACGGGTATGTTTTCAAGTGGGGAGTATAAATACTTCTCCAGCTCGTCCAACTTAGCTCTCTTGCCTATTTGTTCAACTAAGAAAACACTTTGGAGTGCAAGGGAGAGCAAGAGCCTAGTGGGGTGTTTGAGATTTGAGAATCTAAGATTAATGACCTCATTAATGCATAGGGAGTAGCAAGTGTGCATCCATCTTTCTCATTAGACTTGTCTTGGTCAAGTGAGAGTTTGCGCTTGTTACTCTTGGTGATCGCCATCACCTAGATGGCTCGATGGTGATTGAAAGTTTGGTGATCATCCGGCGGAGCTTGTAGATGACCCATATCATGGTGTGAGCAATTGTGGACGATTTACAGTGACGGAGTGTCGAAGAATCAGTCCGTATAGAGCACTTGATCCTTGCGCGGATCAAGTGGAAGCTACACCCTTGCGCGGGTGCTCCAACAAGGACTAGTGGGGAGTGGCGACTCTCTGATACCTCGAAGTATTTACATTTGAGCAATTTAATTCATATCTTTACATTCTTAGAATTGTCATGCTATAATAGAATTGGAACCTAGGGTGCAAAACTTTTGTGTGGTAAAATAATAGAAACACTTTTAGGCAAATGAGGTGAAATGGGCTAAGTGTAGGGCTTAATTATCACAAGAAATTTGGAATTAGCCCAATTCACTCCCTCTTGGGCATCTTGATCCTTTCACCAGTCATGATATTCCATGGTTGATACGACTATCTTTTTTTTGAATGTGGCCGCGCCGGTCACGCGGACCGCCCCCGTGGCCGCGACGCACGCCTGCTTGACCCCGCCGCCCTCCTCCGAGGCTGCGCACGGGGAGGGGTGGCTCCGTGGCCGCGCCGCCCTCCTCTGTGGCCTCCTCGATATAGGGTTATGGGGAGGAGTCGCCCGTTTGAGCGTGACTCAGGAGGACGAACAGCCGTGACTCCCGTGACTCTCAAAGATGATTCATTTGCTTCCCTCAAAGGGCATTACGGTTTTTTTCCCATTGCGTGACTTGGACAACCAACGGTGCTTGCTCACAGAATTGATAGAAATGTCAAAAAAACTTGAGTAGAGGACATATAGTAAAGAATTTCAGTTTCGGTGTCAAATAGGAGAGTAGCATTATTTCCGGTGTTAAATAGGAAATTTTCTCAAGTTGATAAGGGAGGATAGTTCAAAAAATCTGACACGGACATAAAATGAGACTGTAAAATAAAATAATTTGATCGCTGATGCTGCAAGCAACTCATGGACACATCATGTACCCATCTATTATTCAAGAGAGAGAGCATCGTACAAGATACAACCTTGTGCAATTTAAAATGAAAAAGAACACTGAACACGGTCTAAAAAAATCAAATAATACAAGCATTACCATAACAATAATATAAAAAGGGAAAACCAAACTCTTATTGATTTCGACGCTATAGCCCAGTCGCATCCCCTTGAGCACAATTAGGCCCAGGCAGCCCATGCTATTCAGCCTAGGGTTTTGTCTCCGCCACACGCTCCCCCCTCTCTTATATAAATCCTCCTCCGCCGCCACCCTTCCTCTTCCCCAGCCCGCCGCCGCAGCCGCCGCCGTCGCAACTGCCGCCGTCGTCATGGGTAAGCCACCACCAGGATTCCATCCTTCGTTGGAGTTATCCTCCTTATCTTCACGCCGATCTGACACCCATTTTGTTGTGTGGCGATGACTGGCAGCCCGGATCAAGGTGCACGAGCTCCGGGGGAAGAGCAAGACGGACCTGCAGGCGCAGCTCAAGGAGCTCAAGTCTGAGCTCTCCCTCCTCCGCGTAGCCAAGGTCACCGGCGGCGCACCCAACAAGCTCTCCAAGATGTGCGTACCTCCAATCTCTATTTTCTCCTGCTATTCTCTGGTCGTGGACTGGACTGAATCGAATCGAATTGTACCCGTCCCCTGTGGTTCTTCAGCAAGGTTGTGCGCACCTCGATCGCGCGCGTGCTCACGGTGATCTCGCAGAAGCAGAAGTCGGCGCTGCGGGAGGCGTACAAGAAGAAGAAGCTTCTCCCCCTCGACCTCCGCCCCAAGAAGACCCGTGCCATCCGCCGCCGCCTGACCAAGCACCAGGTATACACGCCATACTCCTACGACCTCTACCGCTTACTCTTCAGCAATGTTAGAAGATGGCGTTTTAATTGGAACACTTGAAGATGTTATGCTACAACTTTCATTTGATACTAACATCATGACATAGTGAAATGAGGTGGAACCTTGAGTATATTATTCCAATAGCACTTATTTCTGACAATCTATTGTGCCGTCAATGTGTGATTTGATTGGCTTGTTTGTATATAAGTTAAGGTTATATGTTCCTTGCTGGATAAATATTAATTGAGTAACTGATGCTTTATTTTGAACTTCCTCTTGAGCTACTTGAGCTAATAGATCTTTCTGTATGCACCTTTAGAAAGTGAATTAAGTTTGTTGACTGAATTAAGACTAGCAGACACGTGCTTGTGGTTGATGTTTTTCCTGCAATCTGTTCACACATGATATTAGGATGTTTCTTGCTAGAATGTCTTGGTTTAGGTTTAGGTTTTAGGGTTATTAGGTGCCTGCACGCATTAGCCAGTTGCGTTATCTTTCAATTGCTATGACACAGCACAAAATGCTGGCATACAATCAGTTCCTAAAGGTTTGACATGTGAGAGTGTCAATTGAAACAATAACCTGTTTAAAATGTGACACTGCAATGCCAATCCATTGATATTCTGTTATCCATCATCAGCTGTTTGTAGCTGAAATTTTGCAGCCCATAATTCTTTGAGTGGTTGCTTTTTTGTGTGGGTTTTTTTTAATCATAGATGGCCTGACATTTTGCTCTGTTTATCCTGCAGCTTTCTCTGAAGACGGAGAGGGAAAAGAAGCGTGAGAAGTACTTCCCCATGAGGAAGTATGCTATCAAGGCCTAGGTCAGAACTGTGAGATGCTGTGCTTAGCATATCATCGGCTGTTTCTTTCCCTAGGAAGTGTTTTAAGTTTTGATTTGTATGGACATTTGCTGTGGGTCGAAAGTACAGTGTTTTGCTCTGTAACAACAAATGCAAGATTGCTTTGACTGGCAATTCGTATCGGCTCTCATATTTGGTGTTAGTTTCTCTAAGCCTACAATCTTATTGCTGGATGTTTAACGGTCATTATATCTGTGTGACTGACCCAATTGCACTCACGCTGTAGGGCCTGTTTAGATGGTGAAAAAGTTTGGGTTCGGCTACTGTAGCACTTTTCGTTGTTATTTGGCAAAATTTATCCAATCATAGACTAACTAGACTCAAAAGATTTGTCTCGACATTTACAGACAAACTGTGTAATTAGTTTTTTCTTTTGTCTACATTTAGTACTCCATGCATGTGCCGTAAGATTTGATGTGACAGGTACTGTAACACTTTTTGGGTTTGCTTTTTAGGTAGATATGCCAACTAAACAGGCTCGTAATGTTTTTGCTTCTTTCTGTGACAATCACATGGTTGGTAGCATTATCAGAGTGCACGATGTTAGCGCATGTCCGGGTGTCAGATGCTGATGGGAGCTATTTTTCTCTAGACATGCCACTATAGTAGCACTCTTCATAAGAGCTATTTTTCTCTCAAACGCTATCACTGTTTACAAGAGCTATTTGCCTCCTGCATCTCCTACTGTAGCAGTACTTTTTATCTCTTCTGGCAAAATGAAAGCCAGATGAAAGGGGCTCGTCTCTGGATGAGCAGACTTATGTTCACCGTGAGCATTGGGTTTGCAATAATGCACGAGCGCCAGCCTCCGGCTATCTGGAGGCGCACGGCGGCAGTCCGCCTCGCTGCTCCTGTGTGCTCACACCTGCGACGCGCGCCTCGCATGACACTCGCTCCCTCCCGTCGCTCGCCCTGCTCGTCGTGCGCCTTGCCGACGTGGATTTGCCACCTCCACTTTGCCTCATGCTCGGAATTCCGCCTCCTACCTGGATTAGCACCGCCCCCTGCGGCCGCGTGCGTCATCCGCATACTGTGACCATTACCGAGGCCCGTGTCTTGGGCCTGGACTAGTGCCGCACTCCGTGTCACTCCGTGGCATCAAACTCTGCGTCAGCATCGAACTCCACGTCGACGAGCCTTTGCATCCATATGTTTCACGCATTTTCATGTGTTTCATTTGGATATTGATATTGCATATGTTGCAATAACTACATATGTATGTTTTAAGTGTATGTTTCACGTGTTTCAGTTGTTTTAGACGTACGTTGTAAATGTATATTCCAAATGTTTTAGTTGTTTTAGACGCATGTTCCGTTTCATCTGAATGTTGCAATGACTATATAGGTATGTTTCAAGAGCATATTGCATATATTGCAACGGAAGGACGGATATTACAAAGGAGATAGACATTAGGACGGGGAAGGGGCGCGGCGGGGGATGGCGTCACGGCAAGGGGAGGAGAGTGGTGCAGCAGGGGGAGGAGCGTGGCGTGGCGAGGATGAAGCGTGGCGGGCTTGACACGAGGGCACAACCAGGATGGGTTTGAGGCGCTGGATGGGTCGCGTGTGGCCGTACACAGTCGCCGGCTCGAGATGGGTCATGGGCTGCCAAACACGATCGCTGGCGTGAGATCTGTGCGAGCGCGGAGGCATCCAATGCGCCGCGGGTGTAGGCGTCGTAGTTACGTCCGGACCACCATCCGGACGTCCGAGCGCTAGCCCCGCCCTTGAGTTTGTTGCTCGCTTCAATTTTTGTTCGAACGAGTATAAACAATTCTGCGTGTGCTCCTGAATGTGATTCATGTAGACTTGGCAAGTATTGAGTTATTAATGTTCGATGGGTTCCTTGTGCTGCTGCCGCGGCACAGCAGCACCAAATGGAAACAAAAACTGGTCTCTTGCATGGTTAATATCGATCAGCCGGCTTAAAAATAGCACCTTTATTCCATCTGGTTGACGGACAATGGATGAGCCCAACTCTTGCACAGGTTCAGGTATGAATCTCGTCAGGCTGTCTTCATGAAACTATAAACACGGAGCGAATTAAAAATGTAGAAACAGAATGAAACACAGCCAAGCGAGTTATGAAAACGAGAAGGGATGGGTGCAAAGCCTACATTGATCAAAGATCTATGAGACCTCGTTACAAAGTGTTTTCCGAAAGAGCACTTCCTAGTTCAAACTTCAATCTTTGAGCAAGGTGAAGGTGAGTAGGTCCATTACAGGTGGATGCGCTATATCAAGGAATCTTTCCAAAAGAAAAAGAATGCCAATATACCAGAAAACATGGCTGGAGCTGGAAGCAATCTGGCAATCGCTCAGAAAGAAAGCTAAATAAACGTCTGTAAATTTCTAGTATCTTTTACAACTCTCCTTTCGAACTAGATACTACAGATAACTGTGCACAAAAGATGACCGGCAAAACTGAATCACATTTTTTTTCGACGACACATAATAGAGGCCAGAGGCACAAAATTGAAGCCTGAAGAGTTTACCAAAGCCTTTACATTACCATCCCTCCATCGATGGTGAGGACCTGCATGTTACACCACACGGCAAAGGAGCTTGGTAAGAACGCTGCACAAGTTTCAAGAACCAAGAAAAGATAACACAGACCATCTTTAAACAGACCTGTCCAGTGATGTAGCTTGCAGCAGGGCTGAGGGCTAAGAATTCCACCAGACCTGCTACATCCTCTGGACGACCATATCGCCCTAGGAATTTGTGTACACCCGTTAGTTCCAGGAGAGTGATGCAATGAGATATTATATTATTTTTATAATATTCACAAAACTGCATTATCCAACATTCGTAATCATGTTTATTCATAGATCAGAGCACTACTAACTGAGCTTGTCAAAGGTGAGCACTACACAGGAACATGCTATATAGTGAGTCAATCCAATCAGTCACCTTGTTTTCAAATCAGCATGTACTCTAAAATAAGTAAATAACTGGAAGGTGGATATAGTGAGTCCAGCGACAGAAATCCTCAGTATAGCTGTCTTTGATAACAATCCGCGATATACACACCAGCCCAAAGAATGGTGTGTTTCAATTACTTCTCAAAGAGAACAAACTACATTTAGTAAGCAACGTCAATACATGTTTTTTGGGGGCTTGTTGCTGCTTTCTCTATATACATGTCACTTATCTGCTGTTGTTGATGAACTACATAGTAAATAAATCATCAAAGTGACTTTCAGCATGCAAATTTTCTAAACTCACTGGTAAATAAAATCCATAGATACACTTGGACAAGCTTGTTCCCCTCTCCAACTTCAACTGAAGTCGCTTATCTAAGGGCTAAAACAAGCCAGTCAGCATTCACGTTGATCCCAAAAGGGCCTACCTATTCAAAAAATCACTGACATGTACACTTGGACCTTGAACCTATTAAAATGTTTTAAGAACTCCAGTATGACTGACATGAACACTTGGACCTTCCACCTACCAGTAACAACAATGGATTCTTTGAGATCAAGGTTCAATATTTTGAAAGAGATTTTGTGTGAGTGTGTGTTTCCTATCCTTGATGCTTGAATATGATGCAATGTATGAAGACTGCGCGCAGTCAATAGCTAATAACCAAGTATTTAGTAATAATTAATTAATTATATTGTCATCATCTGTACTATGAAATCATATAAAAACACGAATTTGGCTGATACAGACTATGTCCCTACATTTTCATAAACCAAACCAAAGGCAGTTAACATGAACTTCACACATACACTGACTAGTAATAACAAGAAACAATTCAAAAGTACAGACCAGCGCATTGCCCAAAAGGAGTGAAAAGCAGTAAGGAATGAACAGATTAATTAATGAAGAAACTAACCACATTGAATTAAACACTAAGGAATATTTGGTTACAGCTAAGGATGTGAACATGTAAGTAATATTATACCCAAGGGAATAGTTAACAGAATTTTCTTCTCTAGCTCTTCACCAAGTTCAGCAGTCATATCTGATGCAATAAATCCAGGAGCAATAACGTTGGCCTAAATAGAGAAGTTCACAAATAGTTCATTAACTGCAAAACTGGATAAAAGCTTTGAGATAATGAATCAAAAGGTGTGCTCACATTAATATTTCTGCTGGCATACTCCCTAGCAACTGTTTTTGTGAACCCAATAACCCCAGCCTTGGCAGCAGCGTAATTAGCTTGTCCAGCATTACCAGTTAGACCAACAACCGATGCTATGTTGATAATTCTTCCCTGCTTTGCAGTATGAAAATAAGAGTCTGGTATACAAAGTGATATATATAATAACAAAAAGCAGAAATAAAGTATCAGTCTGACAATGAAAAACATTTTTTTTGACCAAAAAGACTGTGGGGGGGATCCCCACAGTGAGCAACTTTTTAATTAATTTAAAACTGTTGTAGCCTGCAAAACATTGCCAACCTTTTTCTTCTTCATCATTACTTTTGTTGCAGCCTGCAAAGTATATCTTGATGTGAGATGGAAACAAAAACTGTTGCAGCAAAATGGGGGGAGAAGAGGGGAAATACCTGCGTGCAAAGGAAAACACCTGTAAGATTCAAATCAATCACGTCTTGCCACTGCGATTTCTTCATTCTCATCAACAATGTGTCCCGTGTGATTCCTATTATCAGTTTTTGCTCCAATTGTTGGAAGTGAAACAAATGGGAGTACTTACAAAACGAAAAATACATTTGGCAGTACCTGCATTATTTACTAGTACATCAATTGTTCCCCATGTATCAACAGCCTGCAAGTGCAAGATTTGCACATGTATATTTGTCAGAATCGAGAAGGAGAAGAATTGATGTAAGAAATAACAAAATGGTAACTCAAAAATTCACTCCCAACTTACCTACCGTTTTTATCATAGATTCAACATCAGCCTCTTTGGAAACATCTCCTCCAAAGGTAATGGCCTGGCCTCCAGATGCTTCAATCTGTAAAATATAGAAATATTAGTATGTGTTTAAGTTTGGTATAGTTTGGTGCAAAATTAGACTGAAAAAAATCTGCTCCCAGAAAAACCATGAAGCGTGTTCTCCATTCAAAATTTCAAATAGTACATTCATTGACAATCCCTTGAAACACCAAGTCACCAACAGATGTCAAGCTATAGTTTACAAATATATTATGGTACGCAGATCTCCTGTGTGTTCGAGAAAAATAGTTTATTAAATATATTTTTCTTGTCGACGACCAAAGGATATCAGGCCATAATTGAACTGTGACATCTGAAAAAAAAAACTGTGTTTCATTCATAGTCCTTATTGTTTCCCTAGGACCTAGCACTAGTCCTAATGCCAGACCAGCAGCTAGAAACTGATTGGAGATTAGGCAGGGCTAGGTAACCGCCATGGGAAACATTGATTATATAAGTAAATATTGAAACATGACCACTACCAATGAAACATTCCATTTTGGTGCTTGACAAAAACTCATAAACTACATGCATTAGTATGTATGTATCTTGACACCTAACGCTAGGTAGAATGTTATTTATAGTTGAGAGAATGCTGAGACAAAGGGTTGGATAACGATTGCCCTGATAAAATACAATTACTGACATGACATTGTCATCTTAAATGTGTTGGAGAAGGAAGAGCAACTAAGGATAACTTTTAGAATGACAGTAGGATCAACAATGTTTAGTGGAATGCAACCGCTATATTGGTGGGGTCTTTTTTTGAGTAGCGGGTAATAATTGATCATCAAGTAAACTCGTCTAGTATTTACGGATAACCTACCATGCAAAAGAAAATAAGCAGTGAGGTCTCTATTGGTTATTTTGCCATATTAAAATTGGCACTAGTATAATCAACAATCCCCATATCATACATATTTATTTCCTAATGGAAATTTTTGAATGATTTGCTCTAATTGAAACATAAAGGATACTTCCGGAAGAAGCAGTAAATATTTCAGTAGAAATCCACAAACTTTGAGTGGATTGGAAAGAAACTCAACAAGAAATTAATTTATCAGTCACAATATACTTTTAATGTCACTTTAAGCTTTCTATAAAAGCTGGGTTTACCTCTGTCATAAAAAAAATATACGTTTAATGTAGATGGCAGCCTGGCAAAATCTAATTTAAACATAGCATCCTGTCATTGCATTTTAAGTCTGTTTTCTTTGCTTAACTCTTGTCTTTCAGGCATTGCTAGGGGAGCGAACAAGAAGAAGAAAGAAGAGGAAACCAAAGCATCTATTTAAGACACTACTTGCCACAATATACTTTTAATGTCACTTTAAGCTTTCTATAAAAGCTGGGTTTACCTCTGTCATAAAAAAATATACGTTTAATGTAGATGGCAGCCTGGCAAAATCTAATTTAAACATAGCATCCTGTCATTGCATTTTAAGTCTGTTTTCTTTGCTTAACTCTTGTCTTTCAGGCATTGCTAGGGGAGCGAACAAGAAGAAGAAAGAAGAGGAAACCAAAGCATCTATTTAAGACACCACTTGCCACAATATACTTTTAATGTCACTTTAAGCTTTCTATAAAAGCTGGGTTTACCTCTGTCATAAAAAAATATACGTTTAATGTAGATGGCAGCCTGGCAAAATCTAATTTAAACATAGCATCCTGTCATTGCATTTTAAGTCTGTTTTCTTTGCTTAACTCTTGTCTTTCAGGCATTGCTAGGGGAGCGAACAAGAAGAAGAAAGAAGAGGAAACCAAAGCATCTATTTAAGACACTACTTGCCACAATTCAAGCTTACCTCCTTTGAGACTTCTTCAGCCTCCTTTGAAGATCGGGCATAATTCACCAAGACCTGCAGTTTAATCACAGCTTTCATAAAATTCTGAAGATAAAACCATTTACCCATTATGCATAATGATCCATTTAAATTGATAATCTAACAGCTTGCTCTAGCAATGACCATTGCGGGCTTGAGCTTGCAGCTTACTTGTGCAGAGTTGAAGAGAAGCACCGTACACATTCGATAAAACTTCTATATACCTATAAGCAGATTACTTAAATTGCTAACCTTGCAGCCTGCTTTTCCAAGCGCCAATGCAGTGGCCTTTCCAATCCCCCTGGAAGCACCAGTAACAACAACCACAGGACCTTCCAACTTTGTCTCACCTTGTACAATGGCTTGATCAACAGCCGCAACATGAGTTCTTGCACCTGTAAATACAATTTATTACTTAGTAAAAAACAAAATATCAATTATTTTATCTGTTGACAAAAAGGAATTGAAATGACGTCATGATCAAACTTCAGTGTTTCCCTATGAATGACCAGGCAAGGGCATCATCATATATGCCTTGTTCACACAAGTATACCAAATCTACACTCAAAGTTGTTACAAAGTGATGATATACGAACGCCGAGGAAGCACGCATTCGAAAGAGCAGGAACCCATTGTTCAAAATTCCAATACACTGACTAGGTGAAACTTGAAATACCGAGGAATCCTTTCGATAGTAATCGCCAGCAGCTTCCCAACGATGCAGAGCCTAAGAACCCACGAAATCAAAGCAAACTACTGCTAACACTCCAGAGGTGAGGTCCGCACGACGTACCGGGGAGGGCGACGGCGCGGGAGCTGCGGTCGGGGCCGGAGCGGAGCGCAGGGGCGAAGCTGACGAGGCCGCGGCGCACCGGCGATGCGCGGATGGCCGCCGGGGAGGCGAGCGCGGCGGCGGCGGTGGCAGCGGCCATGAGGGATCGGAGGGCGGCGATGGGGAGGAGTCGGGGAGCCAGCGAGAGAGCCGTTTGTAGCGGATGGCGTTGGGGTTTGGCACGTTTGGTGTGCCTGCCTGCGGTTTGCTTGCTTTGGCAGCTCCGATGGCGACCGGATGGCTTATGGCGGAAGGCCACGATGATGGATGGGAGATCAGGGAAACATTAATTTGACAAGCAAATATATTTGCGTGTTGTAATTAAACATACAATTTGTTGTGTGAGCTAGCTATTTTTGCTGAATTTAATTAGGTTTAGTCTTAAATCAAATATAAATTCCAAGGCTCATGATAAATGTTAATGTAACAAATGGATGTACCCAAAAAAATCAAATCGACTTATAATTTGAAACGAAGGGAATAAATAATTAAGCTCGTATGGAAAATTGACAATGACTCAACTTAATTAAATGAGTGACTTTTGTGTGCATCAATTGGGAGTTTAAGGCCTCGTTTAGTTGGAAGAATTGGGAAGAAAAACACTGTATCAGAATTCCTGTAGCATTTCGTTTGTATTTGGTAAAAATTATCCAAATTTTGACTAACTAGGCTTAAAATGTTCGTCTCGTAAAGTACAATAAAACTGTGTAATTAGTTTTTAATTTCATCAACATTTAGTACTCCATGCATTTGCCGACATTTTGATGTGACGGGGAATCTTCTTTTTGCATAGTGGAATTTGGGGAAGAATTGGGAGAACTAAACATGGGGTAAAGGTGGAAAGCAATGCGTATGGACACGGACGGTCAAGCATGATAGATTAAGAGTGACATTAACAAAAAAAAATCTTTACCTCTAAACTCAAACAAGAAGGTTAAGAGTGAGAGATGACATATTGAGACGGATGGATGGGAAGAGAGTGAGAGACGAAAAAATTTTGATCTTTAATATTAGATATAGTTACACTAGATTAATTATTTACTAATATAAATTGCCATATGTTTTTTAGTAAAAGAGAACTTTATTAACTAGACATCGACATAATTACCTTAAGATAGATTACGCGTAGGTGCGTTTTTTTATGTCTAGCTAGTTGTGCTAATTCATTTGCTAGTGAATTTCGCAAAGATCTTGATCGTGGGTGGAATTTGTCACTTCAAACATTACTCCGTATTATCTTCCTATCTCCACTTGGATGACTTGTGTTGTTGCCCATGGTATTTCCCGCAGTTTTAGAGCTAGATTGTAGGCACTCTTCACAAGAAAAACTCTTATCTTCTCTTAATGTCATGCCAAACAGTCCTTCGAGGATCTTGCCAGAAGCTTCAAAGGCTCCTTTTAGAATGCAGGAATGGGAAAACATAGAAAATATAAGAATAATGTAGGAATGTATATAAAATCCTAAGGAATAAAAACATAGGAATTATGTAGGATTATGCGTTTGGCTGGGTACAAGAAAAAGTAAGGAATTCTAAAGAACAAGTTCATGTTACTTCTTTATTCACCTAGGTATCCTGTCATAATACTATACACCTGCTTGATTAGACACCAACTGCCGTTATTAATCCCTTGTTTGTCCTTGTTCCTTATGCACAGAATATTTTTCATGAGGTATGAGTGGATTGTTTTTCCCTGTGATTTTACTATGGAATCAGGGGGAAATGAGCTTTTCCTTTAGCCCCCCTTTGGAATAAAAAAAATTTCATGCACTTGGGTTTTTCTGTGAAAAATGAACTGATTTCTATGAAATTCCTATGTTCCAAAGGACCTTTAGTTTTACTGTAACCTATTTCTGTAAACCAAATGTTACTACAGGAACTAAATCCTTAGGAATTAGAATCCTACATTTTCCTATGTTCCTCCTCGGTTCCAAAGGGGGCCTATTTTTGATATAGCATCGACATCTGCAGGGTTAAAAAGACCAATCCAAGGGGACCCTCTCATTAAACTGAACTTGAGGTGATTTTATATATGATATTACATAGATTAATCGCCTGAAATCTTTTGTAGACTCCTAATCGGCCTGAAATCTTTCCAAGACTCTGGAAGTAATACCTTTGGTATAAGCACAATAGATGTATCATTTACCGCACGATGCCTGTCAAAACATTTTCGAAATGCAGGTACAATATCTTTCTTCAGGTGTTTTTGAGAAAACGGGCCAGATATGCATCCGGCCAGGGGCCTTTAGCGGCCAATTTGAAAGAGGATGGCCATCTGGTTAGGCTAGTGAAACTTTACAAGAACGCTCATATTTTGGTAAAAAAAAGATACAAAACTAGTTTAAAAAAACACAAAACTATGTAGTTAATACCTCCTCTGTCTATGAAAGAATGCAATTATCGCTTTTCGAAAAGTCAAATGATCTAAAGTTTGACTAAAATTATATAAAAAATACTAATATTTATGATACAAAATAAGTACCATTAAATTATTCTAAAATATGCTTTTTAGTTAAAACCTAGTTGCAGAGATAAATGATAATACTATTCACTAAAAAATTGATCAAAGTTATGCTTAGTTTGACTTGTCCGAATCCTATAATTGTATCTCTTTTTTAGACGTACTCAAGGTCAGGCGTCTTCCGGGGTCTGCGCGCGCTAATGGTCCAGCAAGCCTGGCTCCTCCTCTGTACATCTCCCTCATCTCTCTCAAAATTATCTTCCTACTCGCTCGCCCATCGCACGCTTCACAGCGCAGTGCGGCCATCAGCCCGCCCCACTCCACGTTCGCCACAGTAGCCACCTCCCCCTGCGCGCGTCATCCTACGTTGCTCGCTCCTCGCTCCTACCCGTCGCGTGCCCCACCCGTGCGCTCTCGCTCCTTGCTTCAACATTCCTACTGTGGCAGAACCGCCTAATTTAACACCCTTCCGGAGTACTTGTTTTCCATTAGGCACTAAGTTCTTCGAAAGAGCGCTAAACTGAGCAGTTCCGTCGAGCACACCGCGAGGGAGAACTCGAAGATCCACATTTTTTCATCAGGATCGTGAATGAGGGAGTAAAGCTTATAAAGTCCTTAACCATTTCTTACATCACTTTTAGTACAACATCAGAGTAATCCATTATGTAATTATAACAGCGGAATCTAAAACATTATTAGAGTTCAGCGGAAATGAAACCATTTTAAACATTAATATGAAGAACGTTTAAATGCATGAAATGAAAACAGATTAATAGTATTTCCTTGTAAAACTTTTAGTGAGAATTTTAATAAATAACTCTATTTCGCATCGCAAAGGAAATCCTCGCTGAGCCCACCAGGAGGTTTCCACACACAATTGTCAGCTCATCAGCATCCACCTGCACCTGCAACAGGGGGAAATAAAACCCTGAGTACTCAATTGTACTCAGCAAGACTTACCCGACAGGAGAAAATAAAAGACTCCAAGGATATGCAAGGCTTATCGGGCTTGCTGGTTTATTGCATTGCAGGAAGCATTACTAACGGTGCATCCTTATATTTATCTTTATTAGCAGTCGTCATTAGTTCATTAGCTATCCATTCTAGGTAAGCACCTGTTCTACTTTCAAGCAAGTGGTAAGCAATCAGAACCATTTTATCTTCTCTACCAATAACTTTCTTGTTCCAATTCTTACTACGATGCCATGTCATAGTCAAGCCGTACCGTCTAAGCGACGGCGATTCACGAATCAATGTGCCCAGCTGGGTGCCCCGAAAACACACGCCTCGCTTGTACCCCGGGCACAAGCAAGACCAACCCGTTCCACTCCCGTCAAGGGGTCCAGGTCCCCGTCCAAGCTCGGACTCTAAGCCTCCAACACTGCAGACCCGGCCTTAGTATGGTGCTTAGACCTCCTCAATCCAATATATATAACCACCCTAAAAAGCCGGTCCGGAAAGAGCCGGAACCCATGACAGGAGAGAAACAAGTTTTCCCGCTCCCATAAGCAAGTATATGCTCGGGACAATAAATCTGTGACTTGACCAGGGTCCATGCAACGAACGGTCCTTAATTGACACAGGCGGAACAAATGCAACTAGAGCCCTGCTCTGCTGCCCAACCAGGTTCAAGTCCATCCAACCCATTCCGCCCGGTCTCCAATTATCCATATACATTTATATACCATGAGATAGCAACATGATGATAGTAACAATAAGATATTCCTATCTCTCGCTAGTGACAGAAAATCACTCGACTTCTACCGAATTCCTGTAGCATAGCAATCTACACGATCCTGACATGCTAGTAAGACTCATGGGATCAAGATATTTATAAGCAAGTGGGTTTCATTCAAATCCTTTAAACTTAATGCACAAGCATAAAATAAAGTGCAGAATAATAGGGGTTATGCACCGGGGCTTGCCTGGGTAAAAGATAACCAAAAGTTAGTATTCCATCTCCGGGATCTGTTCGCCATGGCACCATCTTTGATTAAACACCAAGTCATCTGGTTGATCCATCGACCCATCAATCATCACCGTTCCTATTATGATATGCAAAAATGCAATGCCTGCTTAAGCAGAACAAGCATAGCATAGATATACTCATTGAAAGACAAACAACATATCGTCACTCTCACTCCGACTCTCATCCTTTCTAAAAGAGATTTATTCGTGAGTTGGTTATTATTAAGAAAACACAAATTAACAATACAACCGCATTGCAATTTAATAAAATTCATGTAAGGTAAAGCAACACGGACAACATATTTAAGATATAGGGTCACTAATTACTGTATATAAAGGTATTATTACTGGTAAGCGTGGAATAAAAGGTGACAGTCCAAACATCTCCGTTGTACATGAAACTTTTATGGAAGGTACATCTTGACTAATTATAATTGTTGTACAAGTTTTATAATTTTCAGATAAGCATATTATTTACTAGCGATTAACAAAGATTTCATATCGATAAAAGCATGTGACAAAAATAAATTAATAACTCAGTAATTATACAAGATCTGGACCTCAAATTTTTATCCTAAATTAAGCATCACATGAATAACATGCCATAAAATTTTCATCTCATTTGAAGCATAGCATCTACCGGTATGAATTTCTCTATAATTAATCATAGGAAAAATATAGTGCAATATTTTTCTACTAAAACATGCAATATTATATATCTAATGCATAGAGATAAACGCAAGGGTTCCAAAACATCTTGATTTTCTATTTTACGAATTTTCTATGATTTACTATGAATTTCTAAAGGTTCAATACATTTAAGAAAAGACAAAAAGCTAATGACATAATTAACTAATCACATAATTTCAAATGAGCTTTAAAATTTATGAAATTAATATGGAAGATAGAGTTTGATTTTAGATGAATTTAGGAAGAAGAATTCCTAGAATCCGAGTTGATATGATGGAGATATAAAATTCGCAAAATAGCTGTTCAGGTAAATAAACACGAACTTTTGAAAGAAACGTACATATGCTTGCACGTGAAGCTGAGCTTCGTGCTCACGAGGCACGTCCGCCATGGATGACCGCTCGAGCTAGTGGATGCAAGTAATTAGAGAGAGGTGAGTGGCAGCTCGGAGCTCTGCTCGACCATAGCGGCCATGGCAGCGTGCTCTCAGGCGCTGGGCAGAGAGAGATGGAGCACGAGGACCAACAAGACGACCTTGGCGTGCATAAGAAAGCAGGGAGAGAAAGCAGCGCGGCAGGGTGCGACGACAACCGCGCGTGGGCGCTCATGCAAGGAGCAGCAGCGTCCTCTCGTGAGCCTTGTCACATGCGGTTGAAAGGAATCGCATTAATCGCAGACAAGAAAAAAGGGACGCCTGCCTGCACGGCTGCCTGCGCCGCTAGCTACTCCCTCCGATAGAAATGGCTGGTGAGCAGAAACATAAATGCAGCAGCAGCGAGAGCAGCAGTGCGTGGGCACAGGTGTGGTGCAGGCGTGTGTGCATTGTGTACGTGCGTGATGGGAGGGGCCTGATGGTGGGAGTGTGTGCGTGCGTGCCTGTTGTGTGTGCGTGTTTTGATTTTTTTTTCTTTTTTGTTTTACCAAAACGCATAGGTAATTATGTAATTAATACCAACATGCTATAATTCTTTTGTCACTAATCTACATATACACACATGCATATACCCATTGCAGGTTTATATTATATATATATATATTTATATCAAAAGCATTCTTATCAAAAACAATACTTAAGTGTATATATGGCCAACTAGCAAATCTAGACACGTATATTCTGCCATCTGCGAGTATCGACTGATGACAAAACACCCCAAAATCCATACGCACCGAACAATCAACCATATTTAGATTCCAAATCGAGGTTGCACTATCATCAAGTTAACTTGCTCACAACTTCACTTAAGCACTATGCTCAAGTTATATTTTATTTTTATGTATAGAAATTGTTTTTCATGCCAAACGATTAACACAACAAATTTTATCCTTTTTGTTAGTATTTTCATTAACACCCTTTCATGTTGAGTAAACTAACTCATTATATTTGTTTGATTTCTCTCAGCCACACAAGTGAGTCACGTAAAATTTTTGTCTACCATTTCATGTGCGTTTAAAATTTAAAACTCGAGGAATTTGTTTTACTATTTCTTTTTGATCTTAATTGCGATGCTAAACAAGCTCGTAACACCCGGGGTGTTACACCTACCCGCGCCGTCGAGCGCGCTGCCCGCCTCTACTGATGTTGGTGGTGCCGTCGTGTGCCTCAGGTCAGTCCCCATCGAGCCAAGGGCACCCACGAGCGCGGCCCGTGCTGGTAGTGCTCGCGTGCTGTCGCTCAGAGTCATCTCCCACTCTGAGGCCGGAATCAAGCAGCACTGGCTTCTTCCTCCCCCTATGTTGCAAATGTATGTTTCAACCTCTTCCTCCCCTTATGTTGCAAATGTATGTTTTAAGTGTTTGAGATGTTGTCAGATGCATATTGCAAGTGTTTTATCTGGATATTACAAAAATAGATCGGGATATTACATATGTTGCAAGTGTTATAGGGGCATGTTATAAGCGTTTGTTCAAAATATTTCATATGTTTTAGACGTATTTTGCAAGCGTTTTTTACTGGATGTTTGCACATGTTTCACACATATGTTGCAAGAGTATGTTCAAAATGTTTCAGTTGTTTTAATCTTATGTTGCAATAAGTGTTTTCATATTGCAAGTTGTAAGTGTTTTTCATCTACTTCAGACATATGTTGCATTCAAATGTTTCATGTTGCAAGTATTTCGTATTCTAGAGGTATGTTTAGAGAGTCATGGGGGCACAACCCGAGAGCCGATGGATGGGGTGCGCGGCGCGCCTGGGGTCCTGCAGACAGGGTGTGCTCATCCTCATCCTAGCTCCCAGGTCCCGCCTGCGCAGAGAGAGGAGGAGGAGGTCAGGGGGAAGGAGCAGTGGGTGCGGGCGCGAGGCGAGGCGGACGGGGACGAGGCGAACGGGGACGGACGCGCACGTGCAGCAGCGAACAACGCAGCGGCAGGCGCGGACGGGCGAGCGACCGAAGCCGAGTAATGCGATGGCGTTTTTCTAATGGGTCATTATGCTAGGCCGTTCAGCGGAAGTATGCCCAGGAAACCATCCAACAGAATCCTAGGGCGCTAGCAGTTCTCAAATTACAAAGCTAACATCATTCATTTCATAAAACTTTGTGTTTAATTAACACCACTATTGTATATAAGACTTTAGTAGTATTGAGAATGCCTAGTTGTACCGATGGATGGCAAGGGGCCGTTTGGCAGGGATTCTCTACCAGCTCTAGGAGCTCTTTTGTGGCTCCCGCAGCCAAACACCAAAAAATAGAAGGGCTCCGAGCGAGGAGCTCCTGAAATTGCGCCGAGACAAACGAGGAGAGAGAGAGAAGGAGTAAAAAATACTAGCTTCCACCGCTTCGTCTCGCACTGGTGGCCCCCACGCGTAGCCATGGTCGCCTTTGCCCTTTGCGGAGGCGCGTGGGCATGGTCAGGGCAGGCGCGGTCAGAGCTGGAAGGGGCGACGTCGTGGCGCGCCGCGCGCGGCGGGGCACGTAGGTGGAGAGGCCACGCAGGGATGAGCGGACGGCGTGAGGATGGCTGGCCGCGGAGGCGTGAGAGGGTGTGGCCGCAACGGCAGGGCACGGAGGCGCATGCGGGGAGGGAGTGAGGGAGGGCGACCAGGCGTGGAGGGTAGAGCCGATGCGGACGGAGATGCGATGCGTGCGAGAGTAGGGAGGAGATAAGGTTGAAGGAGATCGATTTGCTTCGTACGCGTGAGCGGTGAGGTTGGAAGAAAAAAAAAGAAAAGAAAGGAAAGAAAAAAGGGAAAAAAAGAAAAAAAGAGTATTATGGACATTTTGCCTTTTTTAACTACCAAGCGAAGCTGTTTTATCAAACGGTCCAAAAACCTGCTTCAACTCCGCAAATGAATCTGCTGTTAGGTTTTGATCTCCCGCCATTAGGCCCAACGGCCTTTTGGGCCTTGTTCTCGCGCCCTGATCGGGGGCGCCCAACCCAATATGGTTGGTGGGCCCCCGTCGCATAGCGCTATATATAGGAGGTGGGGGCCGGGGCTCGAGGTACGAGGTCAACCGCGCAGCCAGTTCCCCACCGACATTCCTAACCCTAATCCCGATCTAGAGAAGGGACGCTGCCAGCGACGGGAAGCACCACCGAACCCATGGCACCAGCGAACGACCCCAGCACCGGCGCTTCCTCCGGATCGGCTACTCCTACTCCTACCGATGGTTTGCAAATCCATACTTTACCGTTTCCCTTTCTCTTCTCTGTTCTGTGGTAGAATATACATTAGGTCTTGCACACATACTGTGAATCGTCTTTGTCTATTTCCTATGTCGAAATGCACCCGATCTAACGAACCAACGAACAATGAAAACTAACAATGGTACCGGAGCCTCGTTAAGAAATGAGAACCCTAGATCGGGTACACTATTTTCCTAGATCGGGAAGAAAGTGAATGAATCGCACCGTGTTGAATCGAGAAGAACATGAGAACCAAATCAAAGAACGAAACCCTAACCCTAAACGAAGAAATCGTTCGATCCGCGATGGATCCGCTACGGATCGGGAAACCGCTAACACGAATCGAACCCTAATGAATCAATTTCGGACCGGATCGAATCGAACCATGAACCCTAACCCTGCGGATCGGAAACTGTCGCACCCCGTGTGGCCGGCGTGGCTGCGCATGGCCAAAGAAATCACCACGGCCACAGAGCTCGCGGGGCTCGGTCGTCGTAGGCGCGGCTGCGCTATTGATATTTGGTAACGCAATTAGGAAATAGGATCCGCAAGCGCACGGATATCGGTGAGCACTTCACCCGAGATGTTATCCTGGGTATCGTATTTATATTTTTACCTTTAGGAGAAAGAGTGCATCTGACTAACCAAATCTATTACTACTAACCTTTAGGCTACAACCACTATGATTCGATGTGAGTGATGTATAGAGAAGACTACAACCGCACTCTTCTTCTAACCTTGGTAAGGATGATCTACTGTTCTATTGGGGAGGTTTACGGAATCTAGACACCACAAAGGATGTTCAACCCGCACCTATAAACCCTATCGATCCTGCTAACGGGATATGGAATACAAAGGTAACTCGGAATTGTCACGTTCCTCGCTACTACCACGGTCCGGCTAGACGAGGGGATATCTATGAGTATCCTAGCTTAAACACCACGTTTACGCTAGAGATGATTACTCTAAACTCTACGCGAAGAGATCAAAGTAAACTCATAAACCAAAGAACAATAAAACAAAGAACTTACTAGAATTTAGAAGTCGAAATACTGAAGAATCCTGAGAACAAGCCTCGGGTTAGAAGAACTTGCTCCCGCAGGTACAACCTCGGAGTAGACACCGACAGGCCGGCTTCCTCCGATCTACACCTCCACTCTATCTCTCTCAATCTAGTAGAACTAATTCTACTTTCACATTGGATGCTAAGCCCTAAGAGGTGGGAACCCTAGAGGGAACCTCTCTCTCTAAACCCTAACTAGAGATATGCAACTGAATAATGAATTGGGGTCTTCTCCACCAGGGGTCAGGGGCCTTGCTTATATAGCCCTTTTGGATAAATCTGGACCGTCGGATCAAACCGACCTTCATCCTACGGTTTTCCTTGATCCTCAAAGGCGGTGGAGCATAATCCGCGAGACTCGACCTGATTGGTCCCGGGGGCAGGGCGGGCGCCCTAGGGCACAGGGCGGGCGCCCTGTGTCCTGGCCCGTTACGGCTCCCGTTTGTTCCCGTGGCTTCTGAAATCTTCTAGATGTAAGATAATTACGTGTTCGGTTAATATCCCGTCATTAATCCAACATGTGGGCCTTTCTTCCGTATTTCCTGATAACCCCCTGCAGAAATAGATAAACAGCAAAACTCGTGGAATTCTGTTAGATCAAACCCTAATTCTAGGTGTTGCTTGCATATAGGTCCTTTTCTTTATTTATTTGATGGTTATAATTGATACTTAAGAACCGTCAACAAACACCCCCATACTTAGGCTTTTACTCGTCCTCGAGAAAAGGTTGGTTAATAAAACATCTGGGGTTGAAACATTCTTTCATACCTGCAGGGTGTTGTAAAAATCCACTGTGCACTTATAGTCAGGGAAATATATGGTCAGAGTAAAGAGCCTTTCTTCTTCTTAATCCCTATCACTTGGAGTTTTTACATATTTTTGAAAAGAAAAACTTAGCATACCTTTATCCTCATAGGTGCTCTCAGAGTCACTCATTATCTTTTATATTTCTCTCTGAGGCTGTTTTGATTTTGTAAAAATAATTCTTTAAGCATACATACCTTGCATTTATTGTATGGTCAAAACCGGATCCGAGGAGAAGAATGCCATACTCTTAGATCAAAGATTTTGAAAATTAAAAACTTGTCACTCTTACTGGCATATTGTTTATTAGAGGGACCATGGGCTATCATTTTCTTTCCATCATATTTTTATCATATCTCATTTTTTTTCCTTTGGGTGGATACCGAGGTACCTAATTCTACTGCCGGACACTTGTCCATTTTTTTTCTGCGAGGTTGTCGAGCACTTGCTTCTTTTTTATTTCCTCGATATATTTATAATTTTGCATAGCCCATGCCTCTAACGCAATAATACTTCGGAAGAGTGAATCTTTCTGAATAAAAATGTCTTGATCTTAGGAGTATGATAAATCTCTCAACAAGGGTCTAACTTGTTTTGAACAAACTCAATCCAAAGCAGATAGCTTTAATTAATATTTTCATGTTTAGCAGGCATATAAAACTTGAGGATGGTAGCTATAATTTTGAGATTTTTAAAACAAATTCTCCAAGCAATAAAGATACTAAGAATAAGGTACTCATACCCTTACCATCTCTTATTCCACAATGACTTTTAGCAACACAGGGTTTTAAAATAATTTTAATAATTGCAGGTTTCCAGGAAATATCACAGAGTGAGATTGATCATGATTATAAGCATTTTTATCCTTTTAATTTATCATGTTTAGAGAGATAAAATTTTGCACAAACTAAGGTGAGTGTGTAAGTGTGTAATAAAAGTGTGCAGAGTGTGTACCTGGTTCATGGAGTGGTGCAATCGAAGTGTGTGTGACATGTCAGGGATCTGCCCCATACTTGTTTTCTGCTTTCTTCGTCATTTTGAAGTGTGATAGCTCCGTGGGATGATGAATGAATTACCTTGAATGGTCCTTCCCATTTGCTCCGGAGCTTTCCATGCCCGAAAAGCTTCACCCTGGAATTAAAAAGTAATACCTTATCTCCGGGTGAGAACTCCTTCTTCTTGATCCTCTTGTCATGCCATCTCTTGACTCTTTCTTTGTAGATCTTTGAATTGTGATATGCTTTCTCCCGCCATTCTTCTAACTCCGATAATTGCATTCTTCTATGTTTTCCGGCGATATCTAGGTCCATATTCCATCTTTTTATGGCCCAGTGTGCCTTGAACTCAAGTTCAACAGGTAGGTGACAGGTCTTTCCGTATACCAATTGGTATGGAGACATTCCAATTGGGGTCTTGTATGCTGTCCGGTAAGCCCAGAGTGCATCGGGTAACTTGTCCTTCCATGCCGTTCCCATCTCGTTCACCGTCTTCTGAAGAATGTTCTTGATTTGCTTGTTAGAAATCTCTGCTTGGCCACTTGTCTGAGGATGATAGGGAGTAGCGACGTTGTGACGGATTCCATGTCTTGATAGATAGTGCTCGAAGCGCTTGTCAATGAAGTGTGATCCTCCATCACTTATCACTATCCTGGGGACTCCAAATCTTGGAAATATGATTTCCTCAAACATCCTCTTCGAACTGATATTGTCGGCATGTTTGCAAGGTAGTGCCTCTACCCACTTGGAGACGTAATCAACCGCCACCAAGATGAACTCACACTTCTTAGATGGGGAAATGGACCCATGTAGTCTATTCCCCAGACATCAAAGAGTTCAATCTGAAGGTTGTTGGTGAGTGGCATGGCATCCCTTGTATTTATGTTTCCGTGCCTTTGACATGGCCCACATCTTCTGATATATTGCTTCGTGTCATCGTACATCGTAGGCCAGTAGAATCCACATTGCCAGATCTTTGAATGTGTACGGAATGCTCCATAGTGACCTCCGTATGGTGATGAGTGACATCTGTCGATGATCTTCAATCCTTCCTCAGTGGTCACACATCTTCTAAGTAGGCCATCAGCGCATACTCGGAAGAGATATGGCTCATCCCATATATGTGAACGACTTTCCTGAATAAGCTTCTTCTTGTTTGCTCCGGGTGGTACATAACCTGAAACCATAAAATTAACAATATCTGCATACCAGGGGTCAGATCTGTTAATCCCGTAAAGCATGTCGTCCCGGAGTGAGTAATTAATAGGGGGTTCCTGTGAATTCTTAAAGTACATTCTAGACAAGTGATCAGCAACAGAATTTTCTACTCCCTTTTTATCTTTTATTTCTAAGTCAAATTCTTGGAGTAATAAAATCCATCTGATTAAGCGAGGTTTAGCATCTTTCTTAGTGAGTAAATATTTTAGTGCAGCATGATCAGTGTAAACAATTATCTTAGCTCCAACTAAATAAGATCTAAATTTATCAATGGCAAAAACAACAGCCAGAAGCTCTTTTTCAGTGGTTGCATAATTAAGTTGAGCTCCTGTCAAAGTTTTACTTGCATAAGCAATTGCATGATGCTTTTTATCTTTAGTTTGTCTCAAAACTGCCCCCACAGCATAATCACTAGCATCACACATAATTTCAAAAGGCAACGACCAATCAGGGGGTTGAATGATTGGTGCAGAGATGAGTGTTTACTTTAATAAATTGAAAGAATTTAGACATGCATCATCAAATTCGAAAGGAGCATCCTTGGCTAGCAAAAGAGTAAGTGGTCTCGCAATAAATGAAAAGTCTTTTATAAATCTGCGATAAAAACCAGCATGGCCAAGAAAACTTCGAATTCCTTTTATATTCACAGGTGGAGGTAGTTGTTCAATTACTTCAATTTTAGCTCTATCTACCTCAATACCTCTTTCAGATACTAGGTGTCCTAGCACTATTCCTTCTCTAACCATAAAATGACATTTTTCCCAATTAAGGATTAAGTGCTTTTCTTCACATCTTTGCAAAACCTTATCTAAGTTCTCAAGACAACTATCAAAAGTTTTTCCATAAACTGAGAAATCATCCATGAAAACTTCCATAATCTCTTCAATCATATCAGAAAATATAGACATCATACATCTTTGAAAAGAAGCTGGTGCATTACATAACCCAAAAGACATTCTACGATAAGCATACGTTCCATATGGGCATGTAAAAGTGGTTTTGCTTTGATCATCAGGATGGATAGGGATCTGGTGATACCCTGAATATCCATCTAGAAAACAGAAAAACGAGTGTTTTGCTAACCGCTCAAGCATCTCATCTATAAAAGGCAAAGGAAAATGATCCTTTTTCGTGGCTTTATTAAGTTTTCTATAGTCTATGCACATCCGCCACCCAGTGACGGTGTGTTGCGGAATTAGCTCATTCTTATCATTAGTAACAACGGTCATGCCTCCCTTTTTAGGCACAACTTGAACAGGGCTTACCCACTCACTATGCGGCACAGGATATATAATCCCTGCATGCAGCAACTTTATAACTTCTTTTTTAACTACCTCTCTCATCGCGTTGTTAAGTCTACATTGAGGCTCTCGAGAGGGTGTAACAGAAGGATCTGTCGGAATACGATGGGTACAAATCATAGGACTGATTCCTGTGAGATCTTGAAGTGAGTAGCCGAAAACAGAGTGGTGTTTTTCAAGAATGGTCATTAATCGCAGAGTTTGCTCCTGAGTGAGTTTATTACTAACGATCACAGGAAACTCTGGATTATTGTTTAGGAAAGCATAGGTAAGACCGGGTGGTAAAGTTTTGAGTTCTATGGGGGGTCTAGGTGTTTTTGCAAACTCATCTAAGGGTTCAGGTTCAGAAGGTTTGGCCTCTTCTTCAGTGAAGAAGGGGGC
The DNA here is from genome assembly GCA_022457205.1 of Saccharum spontaneum. Taxonomy (NCBI): domain Eukaryota; kingdom Viridiplantae; phylum Streptophyta; class Magnoliopsida; order Poales; family Poaceae; genus Saccharum; species Saccharum spontaneum. The sequence goes on from CM039594.1 coordinate 44,130,526, forward strand.
TTCCTCTTCTAAGTCTAGATCATCTAAAAGTTCTAGAGATGCAGCCTTTACCTCCTCCATAGGATCAAGCAAAAGATATGGCTCGGTCTTATTATTTAAGGAGTGAGTTATTGTCACACCTGGTTTTGCAAAGAACAAAACTAGGCATGTCATATGTGTGCCCAGGAAGTCCACACATATGTCAGAATGAAAAAATATCAGAAACAATGTTATTATATAACGTATACATAGCTATATTAACACTTACATCAGAGTATCGCAGAACGGTGACTAAACTTCAGGCTCCATTCTTCTCAGGGACGGCTGACTGGTGGCTCCATATGCCAAGCACTTCTAAAAGACTTCTGAAAACTCCACTACACCTTCATCCTTCTTCTAAGTAGGACCTTACTATATACTGGAGTGTAGGGAAATAGCAAGAGTGAGTCCATGTCGAACTCAACAAATATAACACAGGGTTCATGAGGCTCAAAAGGCTGGACACTGGTTTACTGCATTTAGCTTTTAATTATCACAGTTTTATCATATGAGTAGAATCAGGTTTGCATTAATCCCACAATAAACATATGATCAATGTAAAGATGAATAATGAATAGCAAAAACACATTTATAGTCATTAGTGATCATCTATTCCGTAAGGGTCCAAGGCCACTCGTGACCGTGAGCACGGCTGTTATAACAGTTTTACACTCTGCAGAGGTTGTACACTTTCACTGTGAGTCGTGATTTACCCTTTCGCCCGAGGTGATCAGCCTCTTGACCCACTACCAAGGAAGGTCGGCAGGGTTCACTATGAAGTCTTTCAAAGGTTCGTCTAACAAGTTAGGGCCATTAGATTCACTCGGCAAACAGATGTAGAGCCCCCCTTCCAAATGGCACAATGACGCGCAGCCTATACACATAAGGACAGAGGCCGCACTATACCCGATTCGTCAAGCCATTCTTACGCCATGAAGGTTACCACTAACAAGCTAGAAAAGGTCCTCATACTTGACTAAAGCCAGAGCCATATAGCCCTCACAGTTGTACTGTAAGTCCCGGATGTTCGCTTACAGATGAGTCCTTATGGAGAGAAACTAGAGCACCAAAAATAACCCCATGCTCTAGCCCTCTTTAAACAGTAATCAAGAAATCATCTTTTAGTGTTGTTGCATATTCCATTAATCATATTACAAGATCATAGTTTATGTTCAGCGCTAGCAAAAACTACCCAATGCAAAGTCCCATAGGTGACAAGGAAACAAGATATCAATAGCTAAGTTATAATCTCTATGGTTATCAAGGAAGACACATGCATATGTATGATAATTTCAGTGAATAGGACAACAAGAATGGTCCCATGTTATACTTGCCTCTTTCCCAAGGTTAAGCTGCTCAGAATCTTCAGCTGCTATCTTTCGGTCTCCAACTTTTGCTTCGACTGTTGGTCCTCAGCTCCTAGTCTTTAGCACTCGTGAATCACACTTCTACTCGTAGCAACCAAGCAACACAAATAGACAAATAATACACACATCTAAGAATATGCATCAAACACAAGAAACGCTTAAAAAGAGAACGCACTAAATGACATGGTACGTTGCTACAGTCACGAAAACGCAAGAATGACGGTGAATGGAACTATCGTCAAAGAGGACACGCGACTACCGAGGAGTTTGCAACAGAACGGAGACAAACTATACGCTTGATTTATTTTAGTTAATGAAATAAAATGATTAGACATTTTCAGAGGATTATCCTAAAGTTGAATTAACCATATTATAGTAAATTTAAAAGTTTGAGTTAAACCTAAAACATATTTTATTTATAAACACTTCATAATATTTAAGTCATTTAAATATTTATAATTTAGGAAACATAGTACATGTGTGAGCAACTAATCAAAACATTATATGTTTTGTGTTTAAACTAAACAAGTTAGAATAAATAAAGGCACATTCAAGTTGATATATTAATTAAGTTAACATTTAATTCATAAATATATCTTAGTATTTTAAGTCATGTAAATATTTTATAATCTAGATAATTATGGAACATGTGGCAAATGCTAAACGAAAACATTTATAAATCAAGGTTGAACTAAACAGGTCATAAATGAAAAGGCATTCACATTGATATAAATCATATGAACATTTACTTAAGAGATACCGAGGTTATAAACCTAAGTGACTTTTAATAAATCAATAGTCATTAGATAAACATTAATCAACTTAATTATATGTTTCATGTTTAACTAAACAATAACTAACAAAGAAATATTTAAGTTGTTATTTACCAAGTTAACATTTTATTATTTATAAAAGACCGGAGATAAACCTAAATTAACTTTGATTCAAAAAGGTGTTGAATACCTATTTAAGTTGAAAGATAATCATAAAAGATCAATATTGTCCTATGTTGCTTTTATTTAGAAACAAGTTTGTGTAATCATTAATCAAATTAATAGGATTAATTTAATTAAGAAGTGACATGGTAAATAATACAGCTAGCATGTAGATTACATCGACACGGTCGCGTCGCAACGATAATGAGATTATAACTCTATGTTGCTTTTAACAATAAAAATTATGTGCATATATTAATTAATTAATTATTCAACTATATATTCCATAAAGAATTTAACTGGAATAAAGAAGCGTGACTTAGCTTAGCTTGATTATTTTATTGCTTCCTTGCCGGTTTGAGTAGGAAATCACGATCGGCTGTGTGTCATCAGATGCCTTGATCATCGGGATCTTGAATATTTTCTGGTGCTGTCGGATCCAGGGGCGTACACAACGTCGGACACCAGTACGTAGCTGCGGCTCCGTCGAATTCCCGTGCATGCATTTATGCCGCCGCAGAGGTCCAGGTGCTGGCATCTCACGTCGGAAAAGCATGAGGCTGGCTGGATCCTGCATCGGTCGGCGGATGAAAACGCATCTGACGCGAACTCATGCTGCCGATCCTCGAGGCCGCCGCTTGACTCCTCGAATCCTCGCCGGATGCCGGAGTCATCGCGTAGATTCACTCTGGCGCAGCTTCCGAGTTGGATTAGCACAGGAACCAAGCGAATCAAAACAGCCTTTTGCCAAACCACGTATGCAAGCCACCGATCAATCAGGATAGAACGGCGCCAATTTTACTTTGCCGGCTGAATTCCTTAGCAATTCCGGGCGGCGGCGACACAATAAGAAGGGAAAAAAATTCTAATTTACTACCCGAGAGATTTCCCAAACTAGGGGCTCCTCCACGGTAGTTTTTGGTGTGCTTTGCCCATGGGGTAGGTGCGTATATATTGGGAGAAAAACTCTCCATCTCCATGTCAACTAGCGATATGGTGCTAATTGACGTTGCACCCTCCATCTTTACTAATAGGCCTAATTAATTATTAAAGCCCATTAGTAAATAAATGAATGGGCATTTAGGATTATTGCACACAGGCTTTGGTGGAAAATGAGGTATTTATTATTTTCGGAATTAATTAATTTCATGGATAAAATAATTCCAGAAAAGTCCAGAATTATTATTTAAGCCATGAAAAATACTCCGAAAGCTTCGAAAATTCATAGAAATTTTCCAGAGACATTATGGAACATGAGGAATCCAAATAAAATATTTGGAGCTCACTGAAAGGTAATTTTGGAGCATCTAAAAATTAGATTATGCTCACAGACAAGTGGAAACAAGCTACAGAAAAAGTCAGAAAAATTCTCAAGAAGTTTGTAGAGATTGATTGATGGACGAGAAACTGAAAGGAATAATTTACGTTATAAAGAAAAGATTTTAGAAAACTTCCAACGAGAACTTAAGATGAGAAACAAGGAATATTGATTGCGGAAAAAGATAAAGACGTGCTGGAGAAGAAAGATATTATTTTTTTATAACTAATTGATGCTATCATAAACTAAACTTAGGAAATTTTATCTGAATATTAAAACATTTATTTTAATTAGTGTTTTCTATGCACAACCCAAATTCAAAAATTTTGGGGTGTGACAATTCTACCCCACTTAACATGAATCTCGTCCCGAGATTCGGAGAGACTAGGAAGAAAGATAAAGCTGATTATCAAGGTTGTTCTAAGACCTTTGTCGAGATATAATATAGAGATTAAGGATTAACAAAGTTGGATAAAGAAATTGAAGATAGCTCTTTAAGATTGTTTTGAGATTAATGAGGTGTAAGAACGACCATCGAAGATCGACAAAAAGGTGATAAGAAAGATAAAGATTGATGGCGAGAGAGTGAGATTGGTTAAGGGGCAAGGACTAGCAAAAGATGATATTATGGTAGCGATTGGTCTTTGGATCTTCTTATCTCGTGACTTGAGATTGATGATGGTGGCGGATGCTACCCCACTTAACAAAGATCTTGTTCTACCTGGCGATGTCATTGAAGGAAACATTTTCTTTAAGGCTTACTACTATTGATGAGTCCTTCATGTGTTGATCCTCCATTGGGTTAAGATAAAGGAGAAAGCATAGAAACCAAGAGTAAGCAAGGACGATACAGGGAAAAGACAACAAGAATTAGGATTGATCGAAAATTAAGTAGAATAGAAGATGACACTACCCCACTTAACATAGATCGAGCTACTTCTCAAGACAAAACCTTCCGGGCCACCTTCAAAGCACGAGAACAAAGACAACACACAAACAACACATCAAGCAAAACAAGCACACAACACAATCATCGACACTACACGTGCTTCATCAACAATGGTGGTCATCCTAATGGCACATTGGAGATGATGAAAGGCCATCGAATTCTTTGAACCAGGTGAGATTAGAAAACTTTTAGTAAAAACAACATAAAACAAAAACCAAGGGAGTAAGAAATAATAGCTCAAAGAAAGCTATCAAGGAAGGGATACAACAGGACAAGGAACAGGAAATAGTCAAAATCAATGAGTCAAGGGATAACAAAATAGTTTTATCATAAAATAAGTTTTAGAATACGTCCAGTGCTACTTGGCATACGTCCTACAGTCAACATCGCTCTGATACCACTCTGTCACACCTGGTTTTGCAAAGAACAAAACTAGGCATGTCATATGTGTGCCCAGGAAGTCCACACATATGTCAGAATGAAAAAGTATCAGAAACAATGTTATTATATAACGTATACATAGCTATATTAACACTTACATCAGAGTATCGCAGAACGGTGACTAAACTTCAGGCTCCATTCTTCTCAGGGACGGCTGACTGGTGGCTCCATATGCCAAGCACTTCTGAAAGACTTCTGAAAACTCCACTACACCTTCATCCTTCTTCTAAGTAGGACCTTACTATATACTGGAGTGTAGGGAAATAGCAAGAGTGAGTCCATGTCGAACTCAACAAATATAACACAGGGTTCATGAGGCTCAAAAGGCTAGACACTGGTTTACTGCATTTAGCTTTTAATTATCACAGTTTTATCATATGAGTAGAATCAGGTTTGCATTAATCCCACAATAAACATATGATCAATGTAAAGATGAATAATGAATAGCAAAAACACATTTATAGTCATTAGTGATCATCTATTCCGTAAGGGTCCAAGGCCACTCGTGACCGTGAGCACGGCTGTTATAACAGTTTTACACTCTGCAGAGGTTGTACACTTTCACTGTGAGTCGTGATTTACCCTTTCGCCCGAGGTGATCAGCCTCTTGACCCACTACCAAGGAAGGTCGGCAGGGTTCACTATGAAGTCTTTCAAAGGTTCGTCTAACAAGTTAGGGCCATTAGATTCACTCGGCAAACAGATGTAGAGCCCCCCTTCCAAATGGCACAATGACGCGCAGCCTATACACATAAGGACAGAGGCCGCACTATACCCGATTCGTCAAGCCATTCTTACGCCATGAAGGTTACCACTAACAAGCTAGAAAAGGTCCTCATACTTGACTAAAGCCAGAGCCATATAGCCCTCACAGTTGTACTGTAAGTCCCGGATGTTCGCTTACAGATGAGTCCTTATGGAGAGAAACTAGAGCACCAAAAATAACCCCATGCTCTAGCCCTCTTTAAACAGTAATCAAGAAATCATCTTTTAGTGTTGTTGCATATTCCATTAATCATATTACAAGATCATAGTTTATGTTCAGCGCTAGCAAAAACTACCCAATGCAAAGTCCCATAGGTGACAAGGAAACAAGATATCAATAGCTAAGTTATAATCTCTATGGTTATCAAGGAAGACACATGCATATGTATGATAATTTTAGTGAATAGGACAACAAGAATGGTCCCATGTTATACTTGCCTCTTTCCCAAGGTTAAGCTGCTCAGAATCTTCAGCTGCTATCTTTCGGTCTCCAACTTTTGCTTCGACTGTTGGTCCTCAGCTCCTAGTCTTTAGCACTCGTGAATCACACTTCTACTCGTAGCAACCAAGCAACACAAATAGACAAACAATACACACATCTAAGAATATGCATCAAACACAAGAAACGCTTAAAAAGAGAACGCACTAAATGACATGGTACGTTGCTACAGTCACGAAAACGCAAGAATGACGGTGAATGGAACTATCGTCAAAGAGGACACGCGACTACCGAGGAGTTTGCAACAGAACGGAGACAAACTATACGCTTGATTTATTTTAGTTAATGAAATAAAATGATTAGACATTTTCAGAGGATTATCCTAAAGTTGAATTAACCATATTATAGTAAATTTAAAAGTTTGAGTTAAACCTAAAACATATTTTATTTATAAACACTTCATAATATTTAAGTCATTTAAATATTTATAATTTAGGAAACATAGAACATGTGTGAGCAACTAATCAAAACATTATATGTTTTGTGTTTAAACTAAACAAGTTAGAATAAATAAAGGCACATTCAAGTTGATATATTAATTAAGTTAACATTTAATTCATAAATATATCTTAGTATTTTAAGTCATGTAAATATTTTATAATCTAGATAATTATGGAACATGTGGCAAATGCTAAACGAAAACATTTATAAATCAAGGTTGAACTAAACAGGTCATAAATGAAAAGGCATTCACATTGATATAAATCATATGAACATTTACTTAAGAGATACCGAGGTTATAAACCTAAGTGACTTTTAATAAATCAATAGTCATTAGATAAACATTAATCAACTTAATTATATGTTTCATGTTTAACTAAACAATAACTAACAAAGAAATATTTAAGTTGTTATTTACCAAGTTAACATTTTATTATTTATAAAAGACCGGAGATAAACCTAAATTAACTTTGATTCAAAAAGGTGTTGAATACCTATTTAAGTTGAAAGATAATCATAAAAGATCAATATTGTCCTATGTTGCTTTTATTTAGAAACAAGTTTGTGTAATCATTAATCAAATTAATAGGATTAATTTAATTAAGAAGTGACATGGTAAATAATACAGCTAGCATGTAGATTACATCGACACGGTCGCGTCGCAACGATAATGAGATTATAACTCTATGTTGCTTTTAACAATAAAAATTATGTGCATATATTAATTAATTAATTATTCAACTATATATTCCATAAAGAATTTAACTGGAATAAAGAAGCGTGACTTAGCTTAGCTTGATTATTTTATTGCTTCCTTGCCGGTTTGAGTAGGAAATCACGATCGGCTGTGTGTCATCAGATGCCTTGATCATCGGGATCTTGAATATTTTCTGGTGCTGTCGGATCCAGGGGCGTACACAACGTCGGACACCAGTACGTAGCTGCGGCTCCGTCGAATTCCCGTGCATGCATTTATGCCGCCGCAGAGGTCCAGGTGCTGGCATCTCACGTCGGAAAAGCATGAGGCTGGCTGGATCCTGCATCGGTCGGCGGATGAAAACGCATCTGACGCGAACTCATGCTGCCGATCCTCGAGGCCGCCGCTTGACTCCTCGAATCCTCGCCGGATGCCGGAGTCGTCGCGTAGATTCACTCTGGCGCAGCTTCCGAGTTGGATTAGCACAGGAACCAAGCGAATCAAAACAGCCTTTTGCCAAACCACGTATGCAAGCCACCGATCAATCAGGATAGAACGGCGCCAATTTTGCTTTGCCGGCTGAATTCCTTAGCAATTCCGGGCGGCGGCGACACAATAAGAAGGGAAAAAAATTCTAATTTACTACCCGAGAGATTTCCCAAACTAGGGGCTCCTCCACGGTAGTTTTTGGTGTGCTTTGCCCATGGGGTAGGTGCGTATATATTGGGAGAAAAACTCTCCATCTCCATGTCAACTAGCGATATGGTGCTAATTGACGTTGCACCCTCCATCTTTACTAATAGGCCTAATTAATTATTAAAGCCCATTAGTAAATAAATGAATGGGCATTTAGGATTATTGCACACAGGCTTTGGTGGAAAATGAGGTATTTATTATTTTCGGAATTAATTAATTTCATGGATAAAATAATTCCAGAAAAGTCCAGAATTATTATTTAAGCCATGAAAAATACTCCGAAAGCTCCGAAAATTCATGGAAATTTTCCAGAGACATTATGGAACATGAGGAATCCAAATAAAATATTTGGAGCTCACTGAAAGGTAATTTTGGAGCATCTAAAAATTAGATTATGCTCACAGACAAGTGGAAACAAGCTACAGAAAAAGTCAGAAAAATTCTCAAGAAGTTTGTAGAGATTGATTGATGGACGATAAACTGAAAGGAATAATTTACGTTATAAAGAAAAGATTTTAGAAAACTTCCAACGAGAACTTAAGATGAGAAACAAGGAATATTGATTGCGGAAAAAGATAAAGACGTGCTGGAGAAGAAAGATATTATTTTTTTATAACTAATTGATGCTATCATAAACTAAACTTAGGAAATTTTATCTGAATATTAAAACATTTATTTTAATTAGTGTTTTCTATGCACAACCCAAATTCAAAAATTTTGGGGTGTGACAGTTATTGTAATAGGGAATTTAAAATCCTTTCCCAAGGAAATGTGGAGCTTTCCAGTTTGACCTTCATAAAGGAGTCTTCTAAAAGGTTGTCCAATCAGTAGGTCGAAACCCCATATATCAAAGATATAAAAGTTCAAATGAACCATGGAGCCTTCTACCATAAAGGGTAGGACATTAATAATTCCAAGACTGGGGACTAATCGTCCCGAAGATTCCTTTATGACCTTTGTTGTGGGGGTTAAAACAAGTTTCCCAAATAAATTAAGTGCAAAAGCTTCGGACATAATATTGATCCCCACAACAGGATTATAGAGAGCGTTAAATTGATCAGAATTATAAGCACAGCGTATAGTTATAGAGGATGTGTCCACTCGGATTACTTCAGAGGAAAGCTCTGACTCTAACCATTCGCTACTCATAACCGAGATAAGCTCTCTCAATTGACGTTCACTTGGTAAACAAATGCTAAATTGGCCGTTTTAGGGTCGGTCTATAGAATGGTAGTTTAAAATGTTTCCAAAATCGGCAAAGAGATCGGATTCTATGTCTAGCATGAAATCAGATGGTAGAATTTCTTCCTTTTGTGGCTCAGAACCTGGGATAGCTAAAGTAGATGAAAAATTTGGCAGAGTGTCTACTTCAGCTTCGTAGGTTTTATCATGGAGGGCATTATCCATCTCAGCTTCTAGGATTCTATTCAAGATCCCCTTAGCTTCATCAGTAGGGATACGAAAGAAAGAACCTCTAGCCATAGTATGCAGCATTTGTTTATTATCTTTCTGAAGACCTCGAAAAAAGTGAAATAAAAGAACAGTGTCTTCAAGCAAAAGTTTTGGACCAGATTCTAAAAGATCAGAAAAACGTTTCCAGGATTTCCCCAAAGTTTCATTATCTTTTTGTTTAAAAGATAGGACTTCGAGTCTAAGGTCACCAGTACGGTCAAGGGAATAAAAATCTAGACAAAAGTTGGCTCTTAAAACTCCCCATTCACCATGCTGTTGACTTACCTTCTGACTATACCATCATCTAGCTTCTCCTCTTAAAGAAAAAGGAAAAAGCTTCCAACGTAAAGTCTTATCAGAGATGCCATCAATGCGAAGACAATCGCATGTCTGCTCAAAATCTCTAATATGAAGGTAAGGGTTTTCGTCTTCCTTTCCCGAAAAAGATAAATTTTGAATCATCGCAATCAACCTTGAACTTAACTTATACTGGGATGTTTGGATAGGCTGTGATGACTCCCATGGTAAAAGGTCAGTTGCTGAAGGTGTTGCGGCATCAAAGATAGATATAGAACCTTGGTTTTCCATTTTTGGTAAAAAGAAAAAGAAAGAATGAAAAAGATAAGAAGTATGAATACAAGCTAGTAGTAAGACTCAAGGTTATCTCAGCAAACCGTCTTTCTCCCCGGCAACGGCGCCAGAAATGCTTGTTGATATTTGGTAACGCAATTAGGAAATAGGATCCGCAAGCGCACGGATATCGGTGAGCACTTCACCCGAGATGTTATCCTGGGTATCGTATTTATATTTTTAACTTTAGGAGAAAGAGTGCATCTGACTAACCAAATCTATTACTACTAACCTTTAGGCTACAACCACTATGATTCGATGTGAGTGATGTATAGAGAAGACTACAACCGCACTCTTCTTCTAACCTTGGTAAGGATGATCTACTGTTCTATTGGGGAGGTTTACGGAATCTAGACACCACAAAGGATGTTCAACCCGCACCTATAAACCCTATCGATCCTGCTAACGGGATATGGAATACAAAGGTAACTCGGAATTATCACGTTCCTCGCTACTACCACGGTCCGGCTAGACGAGGGGATATCTATGAGTATCCTAGCTTAAACACCACATTTACGCTAGAGATGATTACTCTAAACTCTACGCGAAGAGATCAAAGTAAACTCATAAACCAAAGAACAATAAAACAAAGAACTTACTAGAATTTAGAAGTCGAAATACTGAAGAATCCTGAGAACAAGCCTCGGGTTAGAAGAACTTGCTCCCGCAGGTACAACCTCGGAGTAGACACCGACAGGCCGGCTTCCTCCGATCTATACCTCCACTCTATCTCTCTCAATCTAGTAGAACTAATTCTACTTTCACATTGGATGCTAAGCCCTAAGAGGTGGGAACCCTAGAGGGAACCTCTCTCTCTAAACCCTAACTAGAGATATGCAACTGAATAATGAATTGGGGTCTTCTCCACCAGGGGTCAGGGGCCTTGCTTATATAGCCCTTTTGGATAAATCTGGACCGTCGGATCAAACCGACCTTCATCCTATGGTTTTCCTTGATCCTCAAAGGCGGTGGAGCATAATCCGCGAGACTCGACCTGATTGGTCCCGGGGGCAGGGCGGGCGCCCTAGGGCACAGGGCGGGCGCCCTGTGTCCTAGCCCGTTACGGCTCCCGTTTGTTCCCGTGGCTTCTGGAATCTTCTAGATGTAAGATAATTACGTGTTCGGTTAATATCCCGTCATTAATCCAACATGTGGGCCTTTCTTCCGTATTTCCTGATAACCCCCTGCAGAAATAGATAAACAGCAAAACTCATGGAATTCTGTTAGATCAAACCCTAATTCTAGGTGTTGCTTGCATATAGGTCCTTTTCTTTATTTATTTGATGGTTATAATTGATACTTAAGAACCGTCAACATGCGCGCGGCTGGAAGAGACCGGCAGTGGCACCGGTACTCGCGGGGGAAGAAAACGAAGAACCGCCGCGCGTGGTGCCTTGGCTGGGGCACCGGCCGCTAGGCCGCTCGACGGCGGCGAGCTCAGCCTAGGGCGAGCTCGCACGTCGGCGAGGGGTCCGACGCCGGCGCCATCGGCCGCCATGGGACATGGGAAGCCGCCGGCTCTCCTCTCACGTGCGGTTGAGAGAAATGGGAAAGAAAGAAATCGAACCTAGGGTTTGGGAGGCCAGCCGCCGGCGGAAAAGCCTTTCGATGCCCCGAGATGCGCTCCTGACTGTCGGATCGTGATGGACGGCGCAGGCGTCTCGGGCTGAAATAGGCCCAGGCGGGGAGAGTGCGGAGGCCGGATTGCTAGCCCAGGCCCAGGTTGCGGCCTCGGCGCGGCGTCCCCTCTGACCAGGCCGCGATGGGCCGCGCGCCACCGGTTGGGCCGCGCGCCTCAGAAAGGCTTTCGGGCCAAGATTTGAAGAAATGAAATTTCGTTTTATTATTTTTTCAGAAGCAAATCATTTGACAAGTATTTGAAGCATATTTGAATGAATTTGAATAGAATTTTGATAGGAATTTTTCGTGCAAATTTGTCCAACGACATTTTGCTCAGAAAATAATAAAATTTTTTTTAGTGCTTCTGGAAAATAACATTATGAGAATTTTTTTTGTTTCTGCTGCGTACTTGATATAATTATTTTCATTATCAAATTCGAACCAACGGGAGAATTTGGTTTTGAAAATTGAATAATTATTGAAAATGAATTATAGTATTGTTGTTTTCTGACCAACGTTGTTAATAACAATATTATAATTTTGATCCATGAAAATTGTGCCTTAATTTTATTTCTGCCCAACGGTGATATAAAATTATTGCATAGATGAATTGTATGTTTCAATTTGACTAACGTTGAGTTAAAGCATATGATTCCATGTATAAATGTTTCTCACTTACTCTGATGTGGTTTCAGGAGGCAAATGCATTGTGAACATCTCGAACATCCCGACACTCAACGGGACAAATTACCGTGTGTGGCGGGAGAAATATGAACTTGAACTTGCATTGGGAGAGGTCGATTATGCCATCATCTCACCGTGTCCCACTGAACCTGTGGATCCGGTGAGAGAAGACCATGAATCTGACGCTGATTTCACTGCTCGAAAGCGTGATCATGCTGAGAATGAAATATGATCTTGAACACAGGCAATGGACCGTCTCTAACCGCAAGTGCTTATTGGTAGCTAAGGCCACCATAGAAGAACAGATAAGGGGCTCAATCCCTGAATGTGCTATTGCCACAGAATATCTTGATAAAATCAAGAGTCAGTTTACTGGGTCTACCAAGGCCACAGCAAGTTCACTGATAAAGAAACTTGTGAATGAAAAATATACTGGTGGTAGCATCAGAGAGCACATTTTGAAGATGAACACCACGGCATCTAAGCTGAAAGAAATGAATTTGAAGGAAGATGATTTCCTGATTCATTTGATTTTTGCTTCCTTGCCAAAAGAATATGATACTTTCATTGTGAACTACAATATGCAGCCTGAAAGATGGGGCATAGAAAGACTTATCTCAATGTGTGCTCAAGAAGAGGAGAGGATAAAATCCTCACAGAGTGAGTCCGCTCATTTTGTGAAGGATAATAAAAGAAAGAACTTTAATAACAAGAATTCTAAACCACAAGGGAAACCCAAGTGGGACAAGGTCTCTTCCTCAAACTCACAGGGAAAGAAACCCCAGGAATCTGAAAATCAGCAGAGCAACTCCTATGGTGGAGCTGAAAAGGACCAATGCAAGCACTGCTTCAAGAAGGGACACTACAAGAGAGACTGTCCAGACTTCCTGAAATCTCTACTGAAAAGAGGTGATGAATTTATTACATTTGTAGATGAATCCCTGTATTTATGTTATGCTAAATCCACTTGGTGGGTTGATTCAAGAGCAACTACTCATGTTGCAAATTCTTTACAGGGGTTAAGTGGGACGAGAACCTTGCAAAGAGGAGAAAGAACGATTAAAGTTGCAAATGGAGTACAAGCCGATGTTGAAGCGATTGGAGATCTATCTTTAGAATTGAACAACGACTTTGTACTTAGACTTAAAGAAGTACTTTATGTTCCCTCTTTACGTAGAAATTTGATAAGTGTTTCGAAACTTGATGATGATAGAATTGATTGCCATTTTGGTGATGGCAAATGTAAGATACTTGTTAATAATGAATGTGTTGGTCTTGCCTTCCAACAAGACAAGTTGTATTTATTATCTCTTGATGAAAATACGAACAATGTATGCGATGAGAATGTGAATGATTCCCCATCTGCGAATGTAATTAAGAAGCGGAAGCGAATTGATGATGCCTCTTCGAAATTATGGCACTGTCGCTTGGGCCATATTTCGAGGGGGAGAATGGAACGGCTAATTAAAGAATCAATTCTTCCGCACTTAGAATTTTCAGATTTAGAACAATGCGTTGATTGCATCAAAGGAAAGTATGTCAAGAAAATTAAGAAAAATGCCAAACGAAGCACAGGAACTTTAGAAATTATCCACACTGATATATGTGGTCCATTTTCTGTGAAAAGCATGGATGGTTATGATTCGTTTATAACATTCACAGACGACTACTCTCGTTATGGCTATATTTATCCAATTAAAGAAAGATCGGAAGCATTGGATAAATTCAAAATATTTAAAGCTGAGGTTGAAAATCAGCACGATAAGAAAATAAAGATAGTACGATCTGACCGAGGTGGAGAGTACTATGGGCGACATACCCCTTATGGTCAAATTCCTGGACCGTTTGTAAAGTTTCTACAGAAAAATGACATAGTCGCTCAGTACTCCACACCAGGGGAGCCTCAGCAGAATGGAGTGGCTGAAAGACGTAACCGTACCTTAATGGATATGGTAAGAAGCATGATAAGTTACTCCACTTTACCGATTAGTTTATGGATGGAGGCACTGAAAACCGCCATTCACATACTTAATCGAGTACCAAGCAAATCGGTGTCTAAAACACCGTATGAATTATGGACAGGAAAGGAACCCTCACTTAACCATTTGCATGTGTGGGGCTGTCCAGCTGAGGCAAAAGTGTTTAACCCAAACATAGGAAAGTTAGACTCCAAGACAGTCAGCTACCATTTTATTGGCTATCCAGAAAGATCAAAAGGATATCGATTTTATTGTCCTGACAGACATACGAAGATTGTAGAAACAAGACACGCTGTGTTCTTGGAGGATAACATGATCAGGGGGAGCATGGTAGCACGAGAAATAAGCCTACAGGAGAAACGGGTACATGTACCCACTCCGATGGTTGAAGAACCATTCTTTACGCTACCTGTTGCTGTTGAGCCAACTCTGCAGGACACTACAGAGCCAACACCTGTTGCAAGTTCTCCCGTGGCGACAACAAATGAACATGAGGAACCTGTCCTTGAGGAGGCTGTCCTTGAGGACCCTATAGAACCAAACGTCGCACATGAGGAAGAACAACAACAGCCCAATGTGGAACAAGTGCCAGAGGCCCCTAGAAGGTCTCAAAGAATAAGAAGGTCAGCGATTTCTAATGACTATGAAGTTTATGAAACAAAAGAGTTTCAGATGAGGGATGATCCCACCTCATTTGAAGATGCCATGAGAAGCGACCACTCATCGAAGTGGCTTAATGCCATGGAAGATGAAATGAAATCAATGAGTACCAACAAAGTTTGGGACTTGGAAATTATTCCTAAGGGAGCCAAAACAGTAGGTTGTAAATGGATCTACAAAACAAAATATGACTCCCAAGGGAATATAGAAAGATTTAAAGCGCGACTTGTGGCGAAAGGCTTTACGCAAAGAGAAGGGATTGATTACAATGAGACATTTTCTCCAGTCTCATGTAAAGATTCCTTTAGAATTATAATGGCACTTGTGGCCCACTATGATATGGAGTTACATCAAATGGATGTAAGAACGGCGTTCCTTAACGGGGATTTGGAAGAAAATGTTTATATGGCACAACCGAAAGGTTTTGTTGTAAAAGGAAAAGAAAATATGGGATGCCGCCTAAAGAAATCAATCTACGGATTGAAGCAAGCCTCAAGATAGTGGTATTTGAAATTTGATAAAAGGTTTTGGGTTTAAGGAGAATGTTGAGGACAATTGCGTTTACGCAAAATTCAAGAATGGAAAGTATATATTCCTAATTTTGTATGTGGATGATATCCTGCTTGCTAGCAGTGATGTCAGTCTACTAATGAAAACGAAGAAATTCTTGTCCTCAAACTTCGATATGAAAGATCTCGGTGAGGCCTCGTTTGTTTTGGGAATAGAGATTCACCGAGATAGAAGAAAGGGGGTACTGGGACTGTCGCAAAAGGCATACATAGAAAAGGTTTTGAAGAAATTTAGTATGCATGCGTGCAGTTCTTCACCTGCTCCTATTGTCAAGGGCGATAGATATGGGGAACATCAATGTCCCAAGAATGAATATGAGATTAACCGAATGAAAGCGGTACCGTATGCTTCAGCAGTTGAAAGTTTACAATATGCTCAAGTGTGTACACGCCCTGACTTGGCTTTTGTCACCGGATTACTTGGCAGATATCAAAAGAATCCAGGAATAGAACATTGGAAATTGGTAAAGAAAGTCCTACGTTATTTGCAGGGTACGAAATGCCTCATGCTAACGTATAGAAGATCTGATTCCCTGCAGATAGAGGGGTATTCAGATTCCGATTATGCGGGAGAAGAAAGAAAATCCACGTCAGGATATATATTTACTCTCGCAGGAGGGGCCATATCGTGGAAAAGCTCCAAACAAACCGTAACTACATCCTCGACAATGTATGCCGAGTTTGTAGCATGCTATGAGGCAACGGGGCAGGTGAATTGGCTAAAGAAATTCATACCCGGATTGAAAGTGATTGATGATATAAATGAACCGATGAGGTTGTATTGTGATAACAACCCTGCGGTACAATATGCTTACAATAATAGGTCAAGTGGTGCTGCCAAACACATTGACATAAAGTACTATGTTGTAAAGGATAAAGTTCGGGATCATATTATAAATTTTGAGCATATAAGTACAGAGAAAATGCTCGCGGATCCGCTCACTAAGGGCTTACCACCCAACGTGTTCAGAGAACACGTAGCCGGCATGGGTTTAAGGGAAAGCCTATGATTCCCGAACATACGAAGGGCCCAGAAGAAACTTCATTCCAAACAGAGAAATGTGTTGTGGCTGTTAGTCTAACGGCACTAATTGCTGTGACGATGAAACAGATCAATGCACTAATCTGCAATGGAATAGGATAGAAACAAGAAAAATATGAATCGAAAGTTTGAGTATGAAATTAAAGAACGAAGAAAATGATGAGAGATCAAGGGGGAGAATGTTAGGTTTTGATCTCCCGCCATTAGGCCCAACGGCCTTTTGGGCCTTGTTCTCGCGCCCTGATCGGAGGCGCCCAACCCAATATGGTTGGTGGGCCCCATCGCACAGCGCTATATATAGGAGGTGGGGGCCGGGGCTCGAGGTACGAGGTCAACCGCGCAGCCAGTTCCCCACCGACATTCCTAACCCTAATCCCGATCTAGAGAAGGGACGCTGCCAGCGACGGGAAGCACCACCGAACCCATGGCGCCGGCGAACGACCCCAGCACCGGCGCTTCCTCCGGATCGGCTACTCCTACTCCTACCGATGGTTTGCAAATCCATACTTTACCGTTTCCCTTTCTCTTCTCTGTTCTGTGGTAGAATATACATTAGGTCTTGCACACATACTGTGAATCGTCTTTGTCTATTTCCTATGTCGAAATGCACCCGATCTAACGAAACAACGAACAACGAAAACTAACATCTGCTTCATAGGTGAAGCCACAGTTAAAGCTGTTTTAGCTGTAGCCGGAGCTCACCAAACTGACCTCAATATTCACCGATGATGTTTAAGTAATTCTTTGCTTATTCTATCACGTGTCATGCAACGCTTTGGGCTTACAACTTGGACTTCCGACTAAACACTGAACACCATATATATCACCGTGCTCTTTTGTTCTTTGCTTGATCCTGTCTTTGAAGAAAGGATGGGATCGGATTTGAATTTTTGAAGAAAGGATCGGAGGGGATTTGAATTATTGAAGGGTTTCTTCAGGATGACGAGTTGTTGAGAACCCACTCCACCAAGGTGGTGACTCCGAAGCCAGTACCCACCCGCTTCTTGTTGCTCCAGACTGTGCCGGCAATGTCGATGTGCATCCACTGAACCTTCTCATCAACAAACTGCAACACGTACACAGAACAGAACATCAGTGAATTGTTTCCACGAACATCTGATTTAATTTATATGGCTGCGTGCAAAATAAACCATAATAAGCAAATAAAGATGGTTGCTGTAGGTACGTGTTTCAGGAACAATGCGGCAGTGATAGCGCCGGCTTTGGGCTGCAAAGGCCCGGCGGCGAGCATATCAGCGATGCTGGACTCCATGGACTCCCAGTAGCTCTCCTCCATCGGCAGCCTCCAGAATTTCTCTCCGGAGACCTCATAGGCGGCCGCAAATTCTTCGGCTAGCTCATCGCTTGGTGTTAAAATCCCTGTGCATAAAAGGAAGGCGGTGTTAGATCCCTATGGTCTACTACTATATGCAAAAACATGCATCAAAAAGAAATCTGATGCCGCATTGTTTTGGGCGCATGCATAGATGCTGTAAAACTTATTGTTATCATTTTAGATATGCCAGAGTGGAGCACCGGTCAAGGTTAGTTATATTACCAGCTATGCTAGGCCCAAGTGCAACACGAATGGCACCGGTTAACGTCGCCAAATCAATAATCTACATACCATGATCACAATGGTCAATAGATCAAGCAAAACACTCACAAGATACACAATTGTTTATATACTTGCATATCCTTCCAAAAACAGCAGAAAATTAACAACCTATAACTCCAAGGAACAGTGTGATAAAAGTGAAATCTACTTCTATATTATCAGTTCAGCTTGATCACCTGCATTTTAGTATCTTATTCCTACACAAACTGACAAGCACAGCTGAATCACTAAATAAAGAATGAATTCATCATCACCTGAACAAATTTTCTTCCCTAATAACAGAGAAAACCATGTTTCTCTAAATTATCGGCCTAGAAGTCCATGAACCATGATGCTAGTGCAAGAGGAATTTATATAGGTAATGGCATCAGGAAAACGCATTTAGCAGCTGACATAGACCAAAGCGTAAGTCGTTACCTTGTCAACACCTTGGTTACAAGCATAGACCAAAGCGTCAGCAAGTGTAAGCCTCCCCTCCGCATCCGTGTTATCTACCTGAAGAAGCACACATATTTATATATGAAGACAAATTAATACTACAAAGCAGGATATATAGTCATCACACTACTACTACTACTACTACTACTACTATGCTTCATGGATAACGCGGATTCTGAAATTTTGAAAGGCATTATTATTATTACAAGAGAAATAAATATGTATATACCTCGATTGTCTTTCCATTAGAAGCAGTCACGATGTCACCGGGTCTCATGCCTGAGCCACTAATCATATTTTCAGATGCAGCAGATATGAAATGAACCTGTCAGTCACAAGGGATTGAGATCATCAGAAAATACACTAAAACGTGAAGGCTAAATACTCGAACTAGCTAGCTAGCAACTGAATCTGAAGTACCTCAACTCCTGGAGGCTTGATCTGGCCCAAAACTTTTGCTGCACCAAACACAGCGGCCGCACCTCCCATGTCCTTCTTCATAAGCTCAATGGTGGCGATTGGTACGGCCTTAATGTTGTAGCCACCACTGGAGACGACATAGGTGAATCAAGCATTCAAAATCACTTATATAGCTATCATGACATTAATTCATTGCTTAATTCCAGTAGTAAAAAGAATACCAATTATTCAGTGTCGAAAGTAGTATATATAAACCTGTCAAATGTTATGCCCTTCCCAATAAGAGCCAGCTTTGTCTTGACATTACCACCAGGGGGTTTGTAACACAGGTGGATAAAGTAAGGTGGGTTTGTTTCAGAAGCCGCTGCAACTGCCAAGTAGGAGCCCATCTTCAGTTCCTTGCATTTCTCCACATCTAATATTGTGGCTGTGAATACATCGCTGTATGTGGAAGCGATTTTCGCCGCCTCCTCCGCGAGAGCACCTGGAATGAATGATTAAGGACGAATGAGGACTACTCTGACAATTAGTCACAAAAAAAAGGACTACTCTGACAATTAATATATATGGCAAACATGAGTACCACAACAAAGGATGTACCACTATCCTACTAATGTTCACTGAAAATTGAGGCCTACTCTACTAAGTACCGTACTGACCTGGGGTAAGGACATTGGCTGGAGAGTTCACAAGATCTCTCGCAAGCATGACGCCCGATGAAAGATGGTTACCATGGTGAAGTTTCTGATCCACCTCCGGGCCACATCCCAGTCCAATTATGTCTACCTGTTTCAGATGCACATTTTTCCATTCAGACTTGTATCTGCTGTCCTCGTACAGTCCAAGCACAGTTCCTGCACGCAGTTCAAATTCAAATTAAACAGAACAGACAGAAAATGAATTAATCCGGCAAACAGAACAGACAGAAAAAGCACAGCCGGACTGATATAATAATAACTACATACAGTACCAGAAGTAATTGCCACGGCAGCATTCAGCCTGAACTCTTGTCGGATCTCAGCGGGGGTGGCAAGAAGGATGGCGGCGCTGGTAGCCTGAGCAGCCCTGGCAAGTGACGCGACGGATTCACCTAGGCCCTGCAGGCAACCGGCGCTGCGGGCAACGAAACCGACGAGAGCCACCCTCTTGAACCGCTGCCCCTGCACGCGGAGCACCACCGACTGCCCGGGCTTGCCGGTGAACTCCTCCTCTGCCGCTGCGGCCCGCAGCAGGCCGCCGAGCTGGCCGTCGAGCTTCTTCAGGACGGCGTTCTCGAACGACGTGGAGTCCGGGACCTGCGGCTGCACGTCCTTCTCGGTCACGGCAACCGCGAGTATGTCGCCATCCCAGTCCGAGAATTCGATGTCTTTAGCTGCAAAGCTAATCTGAAACAACAGGGAGTACAGCGCAGGTTGATCAAGCTTACGACGGTAACACTGGATGGTGTGCTAAGCAGATGATCGAATCGATTTCACGGGAATCCAAATCAAAACAATTAACAGGCCGATCCTGAGTCAAGTTATATTAGAAAGAGAACAAAACAAAACAAAACAGGTGCACCTGAGGCAATTCGACGGCGGCGTTGGGCACTTGGGCCTGGTGAGGCCGAGAGTGGCGGCGGCAGTAGCGGTGTCACCCATCGGAGAGAAGAGGAAATGTGCCGGCCGGAATGTGAGAGGCGTGCGGTGAGAGAGAGCTAGCGTAGCGAGGACTCCGGGTTAGACTGTCCGCAGTGGCATACTCTAAATGATACTCTAAAGCTTTAGAGTATGAATATAGAGTAAAAACTGCTGCACTGGATACTCTAAAACGATACTCTATTCTTTCTCTTACTCTATATTTAGAGTAGAACAGTGTTTACTCTATAGCGCACAGTAGCGGGCCCTACTACCTAAACCAAGGAAAAAATATTATAACTCACAAACTAAAAATCTAAATTAAATTTCGATTGCACCATTAAATTCGTCTCAATAAATCCTTCAAAACTAGATCACTCATGGATATATTTAGATAAAGTGACAAGTGGGTCCCACAATAGATAGAGTGGATAGAGGATGATATAGAGGATGGATGGATGCGGAAGAATTGAGTATAGAGGAGAGAATCTTGCTGACTAGGACGTATAGAGGATGAATATAGAGGACCATGAGTGCGGATAGCCTTAGGGAATTCGGTCCATCCCTGCTGCGGCTCACTGTGGACTTCACTCGCTAGAAGACGGCGACGAGGCCTAAAAAAAGGGTGAAAACGATGGCAGGAGGAAGAATTTTCCAATCCTGGCGGTGGCGGCTAACTCATTCAGGCAGTGAGTTGGCCCAAATCGGGAGGTCCAAAATCTGTACAGTAAAAGATTTTTCACTGTAGCATTTTGTTTGTATTTGTAAATTTTTGTTCAAGCATTAACTAATTAGGCTCAAAAGATTCGTCTCGCAAAGTACAACTAAACTGTGCAATTAGTTTTTAATTTCATCTATATTTAGTACTTCATGCATGTGCCGGTATTTTGATGTGATGGGGAATCTTCTTTTTGCATAGTGGAATTTAGGGGAAAATTTGGCATCTAAATCAGGCCTCGTTTAGATACTCAAATTCACACTAAAATTTACTATGCAAAAGGAAGATTCCTTATCACATCAAAATATTGGCATATGTATGAAGTACTAAATGTAGAAGAAATCAAAAATTAATTATACAGTTTTGTTGTACTTTGCGAGACGAATATTTTAAACCTAATTAATCAAGACAATTATTACCAAATAAAAAAAAATACTACAGCGATGCACAGTGCAGCACACCCCGAATCAGGCATCTAAAAAAGGCCTCATCCAAAACGTCGGGAGCGGGCCCCGCAAGGACGGATGGTTGCCGATCGTGACAACTGACGAGCACTCACTAGTGACCACTCAGCTCCGATCGAGACCTTCGATGGCTTTCTCTTCCTTGATGTTTTAGGTCTCGATTTTATCCCATCACCTTGCATTGTTGAGACTAATTAGTCATGTAGGAATTTAGAGTAAAATTCACCGACGGTCCCTAAAGTTCGCATGTGGTGTCACTTGAGTTTCCATACTTTCAAAATGTTATTTCTGTGTTCCTGAACTCAGCTTCGGGTGTCATCTGGCTCCCTGAAGCTTGAGGTGTCACTTGAGTCCCCGTACTTACAAAATGTCATTTCTAGTCTATGAACTTGGCTTCAGATGTCATTTGGGTTCCTGAACTTGGCTTCGGGTGTCATCTAGGTCCCAATACGTCCAAACCCGCCCTGTACGCTGACGTGGCGCGGTCCTGCATGTGGGGCCCACAAAGCTTGTACGCGATTAATTTACTGCTGAAAATTTATTTAATTTTTTTGAGCATTTAACGACCTTAAATTAAAAAACTCAAAACTAGAAAGTCGTAGATTTCGTCGAGAGCTACAATTTTTATATAAAAATCATCTTTATCCGAGATCGTATGAAAAAGATATAATTTTTGGAATATTCTAGAAATTATAGCTACAGTACTTTCGAAATAGAAATATAACCGACTGACGTGTGGGCCTCACATGTAGGACCGTGCCACGTCAGCATACAGGGCGAGTTTGGACGCATTGGGACCTAGATGACACCCGAAGCCAAGTTCAGGGACCCAAATGACACCCGAAGCCAAGTTCAGGGACCTAGAAATGACATTTTGTAAGTACGGGGACCCAAGTGACACCTAAAGCCAAGTTCAGGGAGTCAGATGACACCCGAAGCCAAGTTCAGAGACCCAGAAATGACATTTTGAAAGTACAGGGACCCAAGTGACACCACATGCCAACTTCGGGACCGCCGGTGAATTTTCCTCAGGAATTTATATGAGGTGAAGAAGAAAAAGAGGAAGGTGAGAAAAAGATATGGCAATTTTGTAAAGCAACCACTTCATGAGCAAACATTAGCATGAGACAACTATTTCACAATCGTATTTAATATCGTCATTCAACTTACAAAATAAGGAGAATTAAATTACTATAAGATATAAGTTAAAATTACTATAAGACAACTTAAAACAAAACCCATGTATGAGTTGGTTGTTCAATCATCTTATGATTATATAGCACTACATGTAGCTATCTATGAGACAACATCAATGTACTTGCCCTAAGGCTGAAAATCACTGGCAGAGCTACGTGTATGCCTGGGTATTCATTGGAATACCCAAGATTTTAGCAAAAAAAATTAATACATACATGTATATGCTATTGTTTAATTGGACCAAGAGACAAAAGCCCACAAACAAGTAGCTGAGTGGCAGCCGAGCAGGCCAACAATTGACTAGGCCCAAGCGGCCACCTCCCGTCGGCAACTTAACATTCATTCAGAATCGCGAAAGTCACGAATCGCTACTTCCCGTCCCATCCCAAGGGCACTAGAACTAGCGACGGCGGCGGCGGCACATCTCGATCTGCTGCTGCGGTGCAGCAGGTTCCCGGCGGCCGGTGGCCGGCAGCCGGTGGCACATCCGCTCATCTCGATCTACTTCTGTTGCGTCCTGGAACGCATCGTCGATTCGTCGATCTAATTGCAGCAGGCAGCTAGGTAATTTACAATACATCTCGATCTGTTGCTTCTCCTCTAATTTATTTGTTCTTGACTGCTGCGATGCATTCTACTTTATTCAGTAATTTTCTTACATTTAGTTCTTTGTAAATTGTAATCTAGATGAAGAAGAAGGGTACTACCAGCTTATTTGCATTATGGGATAAAGCTGCAAGAAATATTTGGTTATACTGAGGACTTCAATAGAACTTTGCAAAAAGAAAGATCAAGACATTGTGAATGCCATGGAGCTTGTTGATCTTACAAAATATCATCTGCAGTCCTTGCGGGAAGATGGAGGATGGAATGATTTTCTTCAGAGGGTCATTTCTTTTTGTGTGAAGTACAAGATTAAAGTTGTTGACATGGAGGGTCCTTATTATCCTGTTGGGAGACCTAAAAGAGGGTTCTATAATGGCGCAATGAACTATCATCGGTTTCATGTTGACATGTTTGTGAGTGTCATTGATAGGCAACTTCGTGAACTGAATGACAGATTTGATGAGGTAAACACAGAACTACTTTCTTGTATGGCAGCATTTAGCCCACTTGATTTATTTGCTGCTTATGATCAAGCCAAGTTGGTTACACTTGCTAGAAAGTTTTATCCTAAAGATTTTACAACTGAGAAATTAGGGAAACTTCCATGGCAACTTAATATGTATATTTCTTATGTTCGTAGAGATGAAATGTTTAAAAATTTGAAGAACCTATGTGAATTTTCAGTTAAGCTTGTGGACACACAAAAGGATGAACAATTTTATGTCTTTTACAAGCTTCTTAAGTTGGTGTTAATTCTACCCGTAGCCACTGCTAGTGTTGAAAGAGTGTTTTCCACACTGAATTTTGTGAAGAACAAGCAAAGGAACAAAATGGGTGATGAATATTTGAACAATTGCTTGGTTACATTTAATGAGAGGGAATTCTTCAGTCAAGTGAAAGATGAGGATATCATCAATCTCTTTCAACAAGGGGATCGTAGAGTTATATTGTAATAATCATGACTGTTTTGTAATATTTATGTTTCGAGCCTGTACTTTGGTTAATATGGATGGATTTGATAAATGTCATGGCCATTATAACTTTTCATCTAATAAATTGTATATTTGCATCAAATTTTTGTACACTTGGCATACCCAGCTGTAAATTCCTAGCGGTGCTGAAAATGAATCGATCTGGCCCTAGTCTTGGATCTGGCCTTGTAGCCTCAAGGCCAATTTCAGAGCCTATGAGCTGACCCATTTCATCTAAAGGCTATGAACTCTCTAGCCCATTGTGTTATGGGTTGACCTTTTTTTTGCTACCATGATCATGAATATCAACACTTCTAGAAACGATAAGATACAAGATTTAAATGTACCATGATAACACATTAAAGTTATCAGTGTTGCATCATATTAAATAAGTTTGCAAGTGAATCGTTATTTTAATTTTATCTATTTTCATTTTCAAAATATGATATTTCCTAATCTACTTCCAACCATGCTTATTCAAAAAAAATAAAGAAGACCAATAAATAAAAAAAATTGCTCTTTGACGATTGGATTGATCTATTTTATCCCTTGGTCAATAGATTTTGTCTCTATTGGTCTATTTTAGAGTTTGAGGACAGTCCTATATAGCTCATGACCTTGTTGTTTTGACTGGGTTAACTATCAAATAATGACTTGGCCCATTTCTATTCCTATCTTTAGCTAATCTTATCGCGATACCAAATGTTTATGTTAACTGTTCCCCAAGGGCATTTCACCTATCTTTCCTATCTTTAATATATAAGCAAGTCAGCTAAAATAGTGTCATTGAAGTGAACAACTTATATCCAATTGCACATAAACATTTGGTATAAGTTTTGATGGCGTATAAAAAAAATATATTTGGCACATAAAGTGGGAATGGGACTTTTTTAGGCGGAGTGTAACATTATTATGTGTATATTCAGAGACGGATCCCATGCAAATTTTTCGTAGGTAAGCGTACATAGTGACAACACGAGTATAACTCGGCTGTGTTTAGTTGCTTCAAACTTCGAAAAATTTTATAAGATTTTCCGTCACATCGAATGTTTGGACGTATGTATAAAACATTAAATATAGGTAAAAAAATAACTAATTTCATAGTTATGTGTAAAATCATGAGACGAATCTTTCAAACCAAAGTAGTTCATAATTAAATATTATTTGTCAAATAAAATCAAAACGTGCTACAGTATATTTTCCGTCTTCTCAAGCCAACTAAACACAGCTAGACATCTTTTACTGTCAGTAATACACACGAAACGCGTGAATGGCAAAAGCTTTGCCAATAAAGCCTTCTTCTCCGCGTATTCCAACCCCCCCCCCCCCCCCCCCAAAAAAAAAAAAGTTTCTCCTTGTCCCCCGCGGGCCGTGGTCCCCGCCTTCTCCAAAACCTCTTGACGCCGCACCCGCACCGCACCGCACCGCACGCCAGCGGGCGGCGGCCATGGCGTACCTCCCTCCCCACAAGCGGCACCCCAGCACCACCGCCTCCACGTCCACCCCCGCACCCAACCCGCCACCTCCGTCCCTCTCTTCCTCCCTCCGCTCCCTCTCCCTCTCCTCCCCGAGCGGCCGCGGCCGCGGCGCCGGCGGACGCCACCCGCGCGCTTCTACAAAGATCATCCACGCCGCCGGCTGCATCTCCCGTTGGTCCCCGCTACCGCCCTTCTCCCCTGGCGGCGACGGCGAGGAGCACACCCTCCGCCTCGAGCCCTTCCCTTGCGCCCCCATCGAGCACAGGACCGGCGCCAAACCCCTTGCCCTCGTCGTCGCCTCCACCCCAGGACAAGGCTCCTCCGGCTCCACTGCGGCGGCGGTCACCGCCATCGCCGAGAGGTTCCTTCCCGATCTCCTTGTCGCCGCGGAGAGGACCAAGGCGGAAGGCGCGCCTAAGGATGAGTTGGTGAAGCTGAGTCTCGTTGCAAGGCTGGGAAAGGTGCTCTTCCAGTGCCAGCCGTGAGTCCTTTCTCCTCTTCTTGTTTTGCATCCCAGTTACATTTCTGGGACCTATGCTTCGCGCGATCTTGTTGTGAATGCTGAGTTCGACGATTCATTTGTGAATTATATGTCTTCAGCGGTGGATCTCCCGTCTCACTGGACACACTCCGCCAGGCAGCAAAAGCAGGGGAAGATGGTTCCAAGAGCCAGTTGCGTAAATCGTTCTACACCAATGTGCCTAGTGAGTGTCTGGATGATATGGAGCGGTCCATGATGAAGAGGATGGGGCTGGATTTTGATTCGTCCAAGGAGCACTACCATGTGAAGGTTTGGTCTTCTAATGCTCCAGTGCAATGTGAACTGAACTACAAATTGTGTTGGGCTCAGATAAGCAAATGAGTTTATAAGGGTCTTCAATTTTGTGACAGGTTTTTGACAAGAATCAAAGTGATTCTACAATATCTTGCAAATGCACTGTGGAGGAAGATGGTAGCCTTGCTATCCATAAGGTTAGTGTACCGTTAACCATCCCATCACGGGTTTTTTTATTTGTTTTGTTACAGCGATTTAAGCTACCGGATTCCTTCATCCACTTTGAGGCAGCAGCATGTCTTTTTTTTTTTGTCTAATATCAAAATTGCTGTCTAATATCAAAATTGTCGATTGCTGTCTAGTATATAATTGCTGTCTCCACAAAGTCGTGATTCCTGAGGATATTAGACATATTTAGTAGTTTTAGCACTTTATGATTAGGCGCCTCTTATTACATAAATATCTGGTCCACAAAATCATGATGCTTTCCCGTAACTAAGATTGCAGCTATTCTAAATTTTTAATGCCATGTTCTGTAGGAATACTTGATAGCTGACACATTATGAGATGCAAAGACATGAACACGTTTACCTCAGACATCGTTATAGGCTGTTTACTTCTTACCACTGAAAATTTTCGAACTTCCTTATTGTTGCTTGACTTGTTTAGCTGATGTCCCCTCGATGAGCTGTGTGTTTGTCCAAGCTTGTATATCATTGAGTAGAAATTCCCGTGCATTACTTTGTATATCTGGATAATTTGATTATTCAATGTATTTAGCTGTACTTTCAGATTTGGAGAAAACAGTTTATGCTACTTTCCACATCTCTTGCCAATATTTGGGATTGCCATAGATCAATTATCTTCATATGATTCCTGCTGTTCTTTGTTTTGTTAATTCAAAACCAGGAGTGACAATTTGAACTCCACTGACCGCATCTATTGATTAGCCTTATTTTAAAAGGATAGCAAAGAATGGAAGCAGTAGGTAGTTGCTTGTCATTATACTTCATTTCCCCACAATGAGTGCTACCGCATGTTATATTGTATTGCAGTAGGTAGATGGAAAATGTGTGAATTTCTGGATTAACTGGTGATAGTTAGTTATATTATAGGATGTGATGTACTCCACATACTATGTGCCTTGTTGTGTTCTTCAAATGTAATTAATTCAACCAGCTATTCAAACCATACTCCAGATTCTAATTCCTGAGTGCTGCCTTTTATGCAGGTTGAATTGAATCAGGTACGGCACTTGGTGGAAGACATATCCTGTCTTTTCAAAGGTCTTGATCTAAGGCTGATGTTGTGTAAGAAAAGGATCCTGAAAAACCTAGATGTAAGTACTTAATGAGAACACCTTGTTCCTTTGTGGTATTATGTTTTTTTTAATAAAGATTATAGACTTATTTGATGTCAACTGCAGTCTGAAGTGGAAAATGCTGTAAAGAGCTTGGTGTCTGCTGCTGTTATTGATCCTAATGTGAAAGGGGGAATTAGATGGCCACTTGGAAAGGAGTCAATTGGGGAGAGGTTCAGCATAGTTGGGGTGTGGCACACAAACTACAAAACTTTCAGAAATGAAACCATGAGGCTCAAGCTAAGGCATGCTGACAGATTCGATCACCGGAGTTCAACTGGGGAAGTTTCTGATGAAGTTACCTTCAAACTAACTGCCATTTCTCGCAAGCTGGAGGTTAGTGAAATCTACTCGAAAGATTGTTGTGTTCTACTCTTCTGTAGCCACTTACTGTTAGGTTGTTTGGTTGCATATTTGTGTTTTTATGCTGATTTTGCTTGTGCAATATTTTCTCTATTGATTGAAATAACTTGAAAGTGAGGAAAACACAAGTTGTGAATCCGGGGGGATTTTTCTTTTCTGGAGTCCTTCCTTTTGTTAACATAGTAGGGGGTACTCGTAACTGTATTGTGGCCATCGTGATTTCTTCTTATTGGTAGTGCAGTTGGTGCCATCGCAATCCCGTTTAACATTGAAGTAGACTGCACCCTGACCATGCCTTCTGTTAATTTCCCAGGAAGAAGGTGATCCGGTGGAGAGCTCTGTGAAGGAGATGCTGGAGTCTGCGGTCCAAATGGTTTGGGACAATGCGCTGAATTACCAGATCGTGCCTTGAGCTTGGTTATGCAGGCAATGGTTCTTCCTTGGAGATGCAACGCGAGCTGATTTCTTTGAGCCCCTCTGTAGATAGCGCCGTCTTGTCGTGATCTGTCATCTGCGATGGTTAGACCTGAGTACTGTATATATTATGGGAATTGGTTGTATAGATTTTCAGACCTAGAAAGTTTGGATTGGATATGGATGTGAGACCTAGAAAGTTTGGATTGGATATGGATGTTAGGTGGAATTCCACCTATTTGATGCTTAAACATTTGCTGCCATATAAAGATGTCTTTTCTGTGTGGCTTGAGTCAAATTATGGTGAGCCATTGTTGACTCCCCAGCATTGGTATGCTGCTGAACAGATTATGAAATTCTTGAAGATGTTTTATGATGCAACTTGTGTTTTATCTGGTGTTTACTATTCCACTGCTCCACTTATGATGCATCATATTCTTAACTTTGCTGAGCATTTGCATAAAGCTGAACAAGATGCTGGGTTCAGAACTATTGCAGCTCCTATGAAACTTAAGTTCCTTAAGTATTGGGGGGACATTCCACTGTTATATTCTTATGCATTCATTCTGGATCCTAGAGCTAAGATGAAAGGCTTCTATGCTGTGCTTTAGTTACTTGCTCAACAGACTGGTGCCTCTTATAATATTTACTATGGTGATGTGAAAGATCAATTGACCAGATTGTTTTGCAAGTATGAGCAGAAATATGGTGCAGCTCGGTCTGAAAGGCCTCCTATGCCTAGTGCTCAGACAGGTAAAATGAAGCAGGTGCAGGTATGGGGAAAGATCTTTGGTGGTCCTGGTGATTCATCTACCTGTTCCCCCTCTTCATCCTCCTCCTGTGGTGTTAATGAGCTGACAACATACTTGGACAGTGACCCTGTCACTGATTGAGGGGAGTCCTTTGACTTGCTGTTGTGGTGGCGTGACCACAAGCTAACCTATCCCATCTTATCGATAATGGCTCGCGATATCATGGCTGTTCCTGTTTCTACCGTGTCTTCCGAGTCTTGCTTCAGCTGTACAGCAAGGATACTCGAAGACCGGCGTCGGCGCTTGTTGCCTGAGCATGTGGAGATGCTCACCTACATCAAAGACTGGGATCTAGCTGCAAGAAAGGAACAGCATGCACCTGAGGACGTCGACCTGGAGGACTTGTTCGAGAACTTGTACCTGGATGAAGGAGAAGGCAGCGGAAGCGGCAACGGCAGCGGTGGTACTGCTGGTGCTGGTGCTGGACAGAAGATTAGAAGAAGAAGAAGAGAACCTCTACAAAAGAAGAGGTAGACCATCAGTCCATCTAGCTTGTTTACATTTTGCAGCTTGAGTGATTGAGTCCATCAAACTTGTTCCATTTAACTTGTTTACATTTTGCAGGTTGATTGCACTTTTGGTGATGGTGAAGCTTGAAGCATGAAGAAGGACATTGGCACTGTTGCCACTTCAAGTTTCAGTCTGTTGGGCTTTTGTAACTCAAGAACATTTGCTGGTTGCTTTGCCCGGTTCTGTTGCCAACTTGGAACTTGCCACTGTTGTAGTGTTGTTGGCTACTGTAATAGGATAGAACTATTAAGACTTGAGACTTTGATTGTGAACTAAAGACTTGATGAGCTAGCTGTACTCTTTTTCTTTCTAGGGTTTCTCATAAGGGTGAGTTTTACCTAGAAAGGTTTTTAATGGGACAGCATTGCACAATAGCTCTTTTTGATAATCATTTTCATATAATCTTGACTTCTGCTGTTTCTTTTGAATTTTTTATTTCTGTGATGTGAAATTGTGAATTGTGAAATGCTCTTTGAACACTTAGCAATTTTCTGTGATCATTGAGTGTTGTCTTGCCTGATGGGCCGTGGACCGGCACGGCACGGCCAAAATGGTCGTGGCCCATGGGCGGCACGGCACGGCAAAACGGCCTATGTGCCGTGCCGTGGGTCGAAGGCCTGGCCCATGGCATGGCCAGGCACGACACGACCGGCACAGCGGCACGGCACGGTGGCCATATATAATTGGTTGGTTGGCAAGTTCTACTTGCTCCAAGTCTGTCTGGCAACAATAATTGGGGTTGATTTCAGCACAACGTGTTGATTGCTTTGCTTGCGGTCGTATGTTTGGTACTGGGCTGTTGTAAACAGGCAGTGAGCTCTGGTTGGTTTTCCCTCGTCAGTTTTCAAACTTTTTTACAGGAAGAATGGCCACGTACTCATCATGCATTTGTATCACACGTGGAATAAGAAGTTCGACTAGTTTGGGCTCATACTTGCCGTTTTTATTTGTATATATAATAATAATATATTTTTCTCACACAATGATCTACTAGTAGAAGTCCATAAAGGCAGCAGCAGTCTTCATTCAACCTCTGCAGTCTGCACGCTTCTGTTCCCCGTTCCCCGCATCCGCAGACCGCAGTTGCATTGCCTGGGACGTTCTGCCCTGTTCGCTTGAGCTTATAAGTCATGTTACAGTTTTTTCTCTCACAACAAATCAGCATTAGCCAGCTTATCAGCGGCAGAAACCATCAACCAAACAGCTCCGTAACGGCGGCGGCATGGGCACGTGGCCGGGCCCATCCACCTTCTCTGCCACGCGACGCAGCACCCACAACGCTCGCCGCGCACCAATTCAGCTATGACGGAGCGTGTTAATTAAGATTATACATAGATTTGCCATGGAGCCGGACAATTGCGGACTTGCGGTGAAGATGGATCTTCAAGAGAATTCACCTACATCTACATGCCATTGCTCCTGGCTCCTCTGGACTGCACGCCTAGTCGCCCATCGACGAAATGACGAAGAGAACATCATGGCATTGCATCAGGTGTATGTCAATTGGAGCATCCTCATCCCGGGCGCTGGCCGGCCCACCGATAGCCTAGACGCCAAGCACCATCCGCCCGTCGGTTGCTACCGCTCACCGATCTGGTACGTCCAATATCACTGTCAGGTTATCATCTCTGTACAAGATATAAGATACAGTACTCGTCTCATTGTCTGTGGCGTGTTGTTTTGCTATTTAGCCCTTCGATCTCTACGATTCATATAATTAGCGTCCAGGAAGATGGTAAATGGTGGGTTTGTTCTAGTAGTACTAATGTTATACTCTAGCACTACTCTCATAGCGACAAGACTCAGATGGCTTCGGTTAAACAGTCATGATCCGTCAGTAAGCCACTAGTGGAATAATTAGCGAAGGAAACCAAGTCAAGCAGCCCTGCTTGCTAATTTCCAAGGGTCTAGTCGCGAATACAATAGACATAAACCATGTGCCAAGTAGATGGCTATTACTGCAAATCAATGCTGTCCACTAGTCCCTAACCAGGATATGCATTTACAAGAGCTAAGCATGTTTCCTGCATAAAGTTGGAATCTCCTCTCGAGTTGAAGCTTTCCACTTTCCAGAACAAGGCTTGTTTAGATTGTGAGAAGTTAAGATTTTTTCTAACTGTAGCACTTTCATTTGTATTTGACAATTAGTGTCTAATCATGGACTAACTAGGCTCAAAAGATTCGTCTCTAACTAAACTGTACAATTAATTATTTTTTTATCTATATTTAATGCTTTATGCATGCGTGCAAAGATTGATGTGATGGAGAGAGTGAAAAAATTTCAACTTTTTGGCTCAATCAGAACAAGCCCAAGCCATGGCTGCTGTCGCTGCAGCTTTTGCAGGATACTTAGTTTAAGAGCTAAGACTTTTTTTATACTTTTAAAAAATATGGGATATACTGACGTCAGCACTTCTGGACTTACTTACAAGCTGCTGCTTGTAGCTTGGTTGGCTACCGTGCACTAAAATAGAGCTTAGAATAATTGAATTCGGCCCATTTACTGTAGTTCGTGCGGGGCATCGATTTTCTTCTCGTTAGTGGGGGGCTCGGGTGGGGTGGGGTGGGGGCGAGCGGGGGTCGACAGCTAGGGCCCCCCGAGTGGGAGAGGGTCGCGCTGTCCGCGAGGCCGAGGATCGCGTGTCTACTTTTCCAAATGGCAAAAGTTTTGCCAATAATAAAGCCTTCTTTCCCCTTATTCCACCAACTTCTGTTTCCCTTGTTCCCCGCGGCCCGCCTTCTCCGAAACCTCTTGGACGCCGCACCTGCACCGCACCGCACGCCGACGGGCGGCGGCCATGGCGTACCTCCCTCCCCACAAGCGCCACCCCAGTACCGCAGCCTCCACGCCTGTGGCGTGTTGTTTTGCTATTTAGCCCTTCGATCTCTACGATTCATATAATTAGCGTCCAGGAAGATGGTAAATGGTGGGTTTGTTCTAGTAGTACTAATGTTATACTCTAGCACTACTCTCATAGCGACAAGACTCAGACGGCTTCGGTTAAACAGTCATGATCCATCAGTAAGCCACTAGTGGAATAATTAGCGAAGTGCGAAGGAACCAGGCCCTCGTTTAGTTCCCAAAATATTTTGTAAAATATAACTATAGTGATACTGTAGCACTTTCGTTGTTATTTGACAATTATTGGTCCTGTTCATCTGGCTTATAATCCGTCTTATTCAGCTTGTTTTTTCAGCCGGAACAATATTTTTCTCTCACAAAAAATCAGCCAACAGTGTTTTTCAGCCGGCTTATAATTCCAGCCGAACGGGGCCATTGTCCAATCATGGACTAATTAGGCTTAAAAGATTCGTCTCGTGATTTACAACTAAACTATGTAATTAGTTTTATTTTTTTATCTATATTTAATGCTTCATGCATATGTCCAAAGATTCGATGTGACGAGAATCTAAAATATTTTGCAAAATATTTTAGGAACTAAACAAGGCCAAGTCAAGCTGCTAATTTCCAAGGGTCTAGTCACGAATACAATAGACATAAACCATGTGCCAAGTTGATGGCTATTACTGCAAATCAATGCTGTCCACTAGTCATAGGATACTTACTCCCTCTGTCCCAGTGAATGTGTAATTCTCGCATCCCGAGAAGTCAGCCATCGTAAATTTTGATTTAAATTATATAAAAAATACTAACTCTTATGAGACAAAATAAGTATCGTTAGATTGGTTATGAGATATATTTTCATAATAAATTTATTTCGAGACATAAATGTTAATACTTTTTGCTATAAATTTAGTCAAAGTTGATACAGTTTGAACGGCACGTTTCCTATAATTGCATAATCAACCAGACGGAGGGAGTATTTAAGAGCTAAGACTTTTTTTTACTTTTAAAAAATATGGGATGCACTGACGTCAGCACTTTTGGATTTATTTACAAGCTTGGTTGCTACGGTGCACTAAAATAAGGCCCAGAATAATTGAATTCGGTCCATTTACTGCAGCTCACGCGGGGCATCGATTTTAGGGCCCCTTTGGTTTGAATGGGTTAAAGATTAACTCTCATCACATCAATGTTCTTTCAAATACATGGAGTATTAAATGTAGACTAATTATATGTATGTCGACACAGATTAGGAGTAATTTATGAGATGAATCTATTAAGTCTAATTAGTCCAAAATTAGAAATTTTTTATCAAATAAGACGAAAGTGCTACAATGTCCGTTAAACTTTTAACTCCTCAGACCAAACACCCCTTATTCTCGTTAGTGGTGGGGTTGGGGTGGGGTGGGGGCGAGCTGGGGTCGGCAGCTAGGGCCCCCGAGTGGGAGAGGGTCGCGCTGTCCGCGAGGTCGAGGATCGCGTGTCTACTTTTCCGAATGGCAAAAGTTTTGCCAATAATAAACACCCTGTTCGTTTCGCTGGTTTATTATGCTGAAAGTACTATTTACTGGTTTGTTGTGAGAGAAAAATACTGCTGGATGGCTGCTGATTCTGCTGATAAGTACAGTGAAAGCCTTCTTTCCCCGTATTCCATTCCACCAACTTCAGTTTCCCTTGTTCCCCGCGGCCCGCCTTCTCCGAAACCTCTTGGACGCCGCACCCGCACCGCACCGCACGCCGACGGGCGGCGGCCATGGCGTACCTCCCTCCCCACAAGCGCCACCCCAGTACCGCAGCCTCCACGCCTGCCCCCGCACCCAACCCGCCACCTCCGTTCTTCTCCTCCCCGCGGGGCCGCGGCCGGGGCGCCGGCGGACGACACCCGCGCGCTTCTACATTGATTATCCACGCTGCCGGCTGCATCTCCCGTTGGTCCCCGCTACCGCCCTTCTCCCCTGGCGGCGATGGCGAGGAGCACACCCTCCGCCTCGAGCCCTTCCCTTGCGCCCCCATCGAGCAGAGGACCGGCGCCAAACCCCTTGCCCTCGTCGTCGCCTCCACCCCAGGACAAGGCTCCTCCGGCTCCACTGCGGCGGCTGTCACCGCCATCGCCGAGAGGTTCCTTCCCGATCTCCTAGCCGCCGCGGAGAGGTCCAAGGCGGAACTGGGCGCGCCTGAGGATGAGTTGGTGAAGCTGAGTCTCGTGGCAAGGCTGGGAAAGGTGCTCTTCCAGTGCCAGCCGTGAGTCCTTTCTCCTCTTCTTGTTTTGCATCCCAGTTACATTTCTGGGACCTATGCTTCGTGCGATCTTGTGGTGAATGCTGAGTCCGACGATTTACTGCGAATGATGTCTTCAGCGGTGGATCGCCCGTCTCACTGGACACACTCCGCCAGGCAGCAAAAGCAGGGGAAGATGGTTCCAAGAGCCAGTTGCGTAAATCGTTCTACACCAATATGCCTAGTGAGTGTCTGGATGATATGGAGCGATCCATGGTGAAGAGTATGGGGCTGGATTTTGATTCGTCCAAGGAGCACTACCATGTGATGGTTTGGTCCTCTAATGCTCCAATGCAATGTGAACTACAGTTTGTGTTGGCCTCAGATGAGTAAATGGGTTTAATGGCCTGCAATTTTTTGATAGGTGTTTGACAAGAATCAAAGTGATTCTACAATATATTGCAAATGCCTTGCTATCCATAAGGTTAGTGTACCATTAACGAGTTTTTTCTTTGTTTTGTTACAGCGATTTAAGCTACCGGATTCCTTCATCCATTTTGAGGCAGCGGCATGTCTTGAATTTTGTCTAATATCAAACATGTCGATTGCTGCCTAGTATAATTGCTGTCTCCTCAAAGTCATGATTCCTGAGGATATTAGACTTATTTAATACTTTTAGCACTTTATGATTAGGCACCTCTAATTACATAAATAACTGGTCCACAAAATCACAATGCTTTCCCGTAACTCAGATTGCAACTATTCTAAATTTGTAATGCCATGTTCTGTAGGAATACTTGATAGTTGACACGTTACGAGATGCAAAGACATGAACATTTACCTCACACATCGTTATGGGCTGTTTACTTCTTACCGCTGAGAGTCTCTGAACTTCCTTATTGTTGCTTGACTTGTTTAGCTGATGTCTCATCGATGAGCTGTGTGTCTGTCCAAGCTTGTATATCTTTGAGTAGAAATTCCCGTGCATTACTTTATATATCTGGATAATTTGATCATTCGATGTATTTAGCTGTACTTTCAGCTTTGCAGAAAACAGTTTATGCTACTTTCCACATCTCTTGAATATTTAGGATTGCCATAGATTGATTATCTTCATATGATTCCTGATGTTCTTTGTTTTGTTAATTCAAAACTAGGAGTGACAATTCGAACTCTACTGACCGCATCTATTGCTTAGCCTTATTTTAAAAGGATAGCAAAGAATGGAAGCAGTAGGTAGTTGCTTGTCATTGCACTTCATTTCCCCCCAAAAATATGTGAATTTCTGGATTAACTGGTGATAGTTAGATTATAGGGTGTCATATACTCCACATATTATGGGCCTTGCTGTGTTCTTCAAATGTGATTAATTTCAACCAGCTTTTCAAACTGTTAGGGAAAGTGTTTCTATTGATTTGGGCTAACCCTAAGAGGATAGCTATATAGGTAACCATACATGGGCCTAGCCTCATAGGCCTAATACACACACATTCCAACACCCCCCACAGTCTGAACTACCGGCGCAGCGGAGTTGCAGGCTGAACAAGAAAGAACACACACAGCCCCCCACAGACGCAACTAGCTACTGGTGATGTTGAGGCTGGAGCGAAACTCGGTGAATGTCGAGGACGGGAGGCCTTTGGTGAAGATGTCCGCGAACTGGGAGGTAGTCGGAACATGAAGAACCCGCACCTCGCCCATGGCCACCCAATCACGGACAAAGTGTAGGTCGATCTCCACATGCTTCGTCCGCTGGTGCTAGATGGGGTTGGTGGAGAGGTAGACCGCACTGACATTGTCGCCGTAGATCAGTGTGCTCCGGGAGGGCGGAGTATGCAGCTCTGCGAGAAGCTGCCGGAGCTAGGAGGCCTCAGCCACGTCGTTAGCGACAGCACGGTACTCCGCCTCGGCACTGGACCGGGAGACCACAGGCTGGCGCTTAGACGACCAGGACACCAGGTTGCCGCCCAAGAAGACAGCGTAGCTGGAGGTGGAGCGCCGAGTGTCCGGACACCCCGCCTAGTCAGCGTCAGTGTAGACGACGAGGTCGGCGGAGGAGGCCCGGTGGAGTAGGAGGCCGTAGTCGAGCGTGCCCCGGAGGTAGCGGAGGAGGCGCTTGAGAGCCGTGAGGTGAGGCTCTCGGGGATCATGCATGTGAAGGCAGACCTGCTGAACTGCATAGGTGATGTCCGGCCGGGTGAAGGTGAGGTACTGAAGAGCACCGGCGAGACTCCTGTATGCAGTGGGGTCAGACACTGGGGGGCCCTCAGCCTCGGACAGCTGGCCCTGAGTATCAACCGGAGTGGAGCAGGGGTTGCAGTCAGTCATCCCAGCTCGCTCCAGGATATCCCGAGTATACTGCCGCTGGTGAAGAAGTAACCCGGCAGGACGGGGCTCAACAGTGACCCCGAGGAAATGGTGGAGCACACCCAGATCCTTCATAGCAAACTCTTGCTGAAGAGCGCCAATGATCCGGCGGAGGAGTGGTAGATAAACAGTGATGTATCAGACTTGGCCTCCACGAACCCCAGTGTCAGCAAGAAAGCAGCAAACCGGTGGTTCCACGTCCGGGGTGCTTGTTTGAGGCCATAGAGAGACTTGTTGAGCCGGCAGACCATGTCAGGACGGGAGGAATCAACGAACCCCGCCGGCTGACTGCAGTATACTGTCTCGGTGAGAAGGCCGTGCAGAAAGGCATTCTTGACGTCCAGCTGATGGACGGGCCATGACCGAGCAAGCGCCAACGAGAGCACGGTACGGACGGTGGCCGACTTGACCACCGGGCTGAAGGTCTCATCATAGTCGACTCCAGGGCGCTGAGTGAAACCCTGGAGAACCCATCGAGCCTTGTAGCGCTCGAGCGTGCCATCAGCCCGACGCTTGTGGGTCCAGATCCACTTGCCGGTGGCGACGTTGGAGCCCGGCGGCCGGGGCACCAACTTCCACGTCTGGTTGACGAGAAGCGCGGTGTACTCCTCTTCCATCGCGCGGCGCCAGTGAGGATCCAACAGGGCGTCGCGGACGGAAGAGGGTATCGGGGAGACCAGCGCGTCGCCGGTCGAAGCCTCAAGGGCCCGAGGTGGCAGTGTGCCAGTCGCGTGCCGTGTCACCATCGGGTGAACATGCCGCAGATGTCGGTGAAGAAGCGGCGGGTGGTAGACCGGCGGTGCGCCACAGGCTAGCAGGGACTGCGGCGGTGGTGTCGGTGTCCCCGGCGGAGAAGGGACCGCGAGTGGCGGCGGCTGCGGTCTGCGCTGGTACACCCGTACCGGCACGGCGAACCGCGACGGAGGTGCCGGGGCAGGTGCCAGGGCAGGACCAGGCGACGGCGACCGGCACGGGCCCCCCGTGGCAGTATCGGGGAACGATGTCCCCGGGTCAGCGCCAATCGGAGAGGTCGGGGCCGCGCCAGAGGACGACGGGCCCGGACCCACCGGGGAGCCGGGACCGGTGGCCGGCAAGGAGCGCGGCGAAGCGGTACCTGCAGGAGACCACGAAAAAGGTGGCTGGACCACCGTGTCAGCGGGAAAGAGGGAGGGGGGGGTCAGGAACAGGAGTGGTGGTGGTGCTGGAGAAGGGAAAGACGGACTCATCGAACACCACATGGCGAGAGATGAGGACCCGTCGGAAGGTAAGGTCAAAGCACCGGTACGCCTTGTGATCCAGGGAGTACCCGAGGAAGACACAAAGAGTGGAGCGGGGTTCCAGCTTGTGAGAGAGGAAGACATGCGCAACTGAACACCGTGAGAGAGGAAGAATGCACGGGAGGTGGAGTTATCAAACTCACGACCATTGTCACACTGGACGGCCTTGATGGTGAGGCCGAACTGTGTGGACACCCAAGTGAAGAAGTGAAGGAGCGTGGAAAACGTATTAGACTTCGCACGTAGGGGAAAAGTCCACGAATAATGCGAAAAATCATCAACCACCACAAGATAGTTCTTATAACCAGAAATACTGAGAACAGGAGATGTCCATAGGTCGCAATGTACAAGATAAAAAATGCAGGCCGCATGGGAAGTAGAACTATGAAAAGGAAAACGAACATGTCGGCCCAATTGGCACGCATGACACAGTTGCTCATCATGAGCCCGAATACATGGAAGACCGGAGCTACGACTGAGCTGCATCAGGACATCACGTCCAGGATGGCCGAGGCGCCGGTGCCAAGTAGTAGAGGAAGTAGAAGCGGCGAAAGCAGCTGACAAAACGGACGGCGAAGAAGACGAAGTAGCCGCCGGGAAGCGAAGGGTGTAAAGAGGCCCGGTGCTGTCACATCGGAGCAGAGGACGCCGGGAAGCCAAATCCTTTACAGTAAGACCAGAAGAGTCAAATTTCACAGAACATGAATTGTCAGCTGTAAAACGACAAATAGAAAGAAGGTTGTGAACCATAGAAGGAGCAACAAGAACATCAGGAAGACGGAAGGAGCCATGAGCACCGGCGGTACCCACAGACGTGACTAGAAGACACGAACCATTGGCGACCATAATGGACGAAGGAAGAGAAGAAGAGGGAGAGTGGAGAGACGAAAGTATACCGGGGTCAGGGGTGGTGTGGTAGGTGGTCCCCGAATCAGCGATCCACTCAGGTCCGACCGGAGGTGTCAGGCCCATGGTGCTGAACGAGCGAGCCAAAGCCGCCTGGTCCCAGCCGGCAACCCCAGGTAGGGTGCCGGAGGGTGGAGCCCACGGCGTAGCAGGGAAGGCGCTGGGAGGTGGAGCACCAGGTGGAGCACCGGTGAACATGGCCGCCGGTGGACGAGGGTCGCCCCCGGGAGCGTGGAAGGGCCACATGGAGATGCGTCCGGACCACGGGTTCTGGAAGGAAGGCCATGGTGCCCCCCCCTGCGGCCCAGCCGGTGCCGGAGCCTAGGTGAGACCACCCCGGCCGCCCCCGCCACCCCCTCCCCGGCGACGACGACCACCACGACCTCCTCACCCCCGCTCGGCCCGGAGGGAGGGGGACCCAGGAGAGACGGCGGCGGTGGAGCGGACGACCGTGGTGGAGCAGACGGACGCGGCGGCGGAGTAGCAGCTAGAGCCGTCGAAGAAGACGAGGACCCCGGAGAAGGGCCGGACCCCGGCTAGATGCCCTGAGTGAGCTCCTCCATGACAAGGTCGTCGCGGACCTGCAGGAAGGTGGGAAAGGGCCGCTGACGGGTGATCCACGTCCTGAGGTGGGCGTAGCGGTCACTGAGCCCGCGAAGGATGTTGAGGACCAGGATGCGATCCTCCACGGGCCAGCCGAGGTCGCCAAGGGAGTCCGCCATGGTCTTCATCGACGACAGAACTCACCGACGGAGAGGTCGCCCTGGACGAAAGTGCGGAAACTCGCGTCGAGGCGCAGAGCCTGGGCCTCGGCGTTGCCCAGGAACTGTCCCTCAAGCGCCAGCCAGGCCTGGCGAGCGTTAGGGGAGTTGCGGACGAGGTCGTGGAGGTCGAGGGAGATCGTCCCGATGATCCACGAGAGGACGATGCTGTCAAGGCGCAGCCACGAGAGAGTGTGAGCCGCGACCGTGGCATCGGCGAGGACGTGGTCGTCGAGGACGTAGCGGCGGAGGGTGAGGAGGACCAGGTTCCGCCACCGGGCGTAGGAGGGTGACTCGGGCTCGAGAACCACCGGGACGAGGAGGCGAATGTTCTGGACCCCCCGGCCTGGTAGTGAAGCTGAGCCACGAGTGGGTCGGCCGGGTCGTGCCAAAGGACGGCGGTGTGTGACACGCGGCGTCCCGTCGAGTCAGAGGAGGCGGCCCCAGCGTCCTGGGAGGCGGGAGAGGTGAGGAGCTGCTCCGCCTCGGCGATCTGGTGGGCCAGGGCGTCGGCCGCGTCGCACTCACGCTCCCACGCAAGGGCCGCCGCGCGTACACGAGCCTGCCCCTCCGCGGTGGCAGCCCGGGCAGCGATGAGGGCCGCGGCGAGGGCGGAGTCCGGACCTAGCGGAGGAGCAGTGGGGAGAGCACCTGCGGCACCACCTCCAAGGGGAAGAGTCATCCCCCCGAGGGCCAGCAGGGAAGGCCAGCCAGTGCCGGGGCGCACTGGATCCGCCAAGGCACCAGTAGTAGGTGCGGGATCGGCGGCTGGGGGTGGCGGGCGGATGGCCAAGGCGCCAGCAGCAGTGGAGTCGGTGGCAGGGGGTTGCAGGCGGACTCCAGACGGCGGCAGATGAGGTGGCGGGTGGATCCCAGGTGGCGCAGTGGGAGGGGGCGGAAGGAAACTAGGCGGTGGGGGAGAAGGAGCGGTCGCCAGAGCCCCCTCTCCTGCCCCCGCGACCAGGTTAGGCGTAGGAGGGGAGGCGCCGCTGCCCTGGGCCGCGGGCGTGACCGCCAGGGCACCGGCAGTGGCCGCCGCCTGAGAACCGACGGCGCCAGGAGTGGTGTTGGAAGCAATCTGAGCCCAGGATGGGGAGGGAAGGGAAGGGAAATAGGTGTAGTAGGAGGGAGGAGGAGTAGGGGGGCCGGCCATGGCGCCGGCGGCGGCTGGCCGGCCGGCAGACCAGGCGGCGGCGGCGGCTGATAGGGTGATGGGGAGAGGAAAGGTTAACCCTAGGCTGCTGATACCATGTTAGGAAAAGTGTTTCTATTGATTTGGGCTAACCCTAGGAGGGTAGCTATATAGGTAACCATACATGGGCCACATGGGCCTAGCCTCATGGGCCTAATACACACATATTCCAACACAAACCATACTTCAGGTTCTCATTCCTTGGTGCTGCCTTTTATGCAGGTTGAATTGAATCAGGTACGATACTTGGTGGAAGACATATCCTGTCTTTTCAAAGGTCTTGATCTAAGGCTGATGTTTTGTAAGAGAAGGATCCTGAAAAACCTAGATGTAAGTTCTTATTGGCACCTTGTTCCTTTCTGTTATTATCCTTTTTCTTATACAGATAAAGATTATCGACCTATTTGATGTCATTTGCAGTCTGAAGTGGAAAATGCTGTAAAGAGCTTGGTGTCTGCTGCTATTATTGATCCTAATGTGAAAGGGGGGATTAGATGGCCACTTGGAAAGGAGTCAATTGGTGAGAGGTTCAGCATAGTTGGGGCATGGCACACGAACTACAAAGCTTTCAAAAATGAAACCATGAGGCTCAAGCTAAGGCATGCTGACAGATTCGACCACCGGAGCTCAACTGGGGAAGTTTCCGATGAAGTTACGTTCGAACTAACTGCCATTTCTCGCAAACTGAAGGTTAGTGAAATCTACTCGAAAGATTGGTGTGTTCTACTCTTCTGTAGCTACTTACTGTTAGGTTACATATTTGTGTTTTTATGCTGATTTTGCTTGTGCAATATTTTCTCTATTGAAGTAACTTGAAAGTGGGGAAAACTCAAGTTCTGAATCCTGTTGCAGTTTTTGTTTTTCGGAGTTCCTCTTTTTCTTAACATAGTAGGGGTACTCATAACTGTACTGTGGCCATCGTGATTTATTCTAATTGGTAGTGCAGTTGGTGACATCACAATTTCCGTTTAACATTGCAGTAGAGTGCACCCTGACCATGCCTTTTGTTATTTTCCTAGGAAGAAGGTGATCCGGTGGAGAACTCTGTGAAGGAGATGCTGGAGTCTGCGGTCCAAATGGTTTGGGACAATGCACTGAACTACCAGATCGTGCCTTGAGCTCGGTTATGCAGACAATAGTTCTTCCTTGGAGATGCAACGCGGGTTGATTTCTTTGAGCGCCTCTGTATATAGCGTCGTTTTGTCGTGATCTGTCATCTGCGATGGTCAGACCTGAGTACTGTATTATGGGAATTGGTTAGTTGGCAAGTTCTACTTGCTCCAAGTCTGTCTGGCAACAATAATTGGGTTGATTTCAGCACAACGTGTTAGATTGCTTTGCTTGCGGTCGTATGTTTGGTATTGGGCTATTGGAAACAACAGGCAGTGAGTGAACTCTCCTGACTCCTGGGCTGGTTTTTCCCTCGTCAGTTTTCAAACTTAGAGGAAGAATGGCCACGTACTCATCATGCATCGTATCGCACGTGGAATACGAAGTTCGTGTTCGACTAGTGTGGGCTTATATTTCCCGTTTGTATTTGTATATAATAATATATTTTTCTCACACAATAATTAAGTCCATAAAGGCCGCTGCAGCAGCAGTCTTCATTTCAACCTCTGCAGACTGCAGTATGCACGTTTCTGTTCCCAGTTCCCCGCACCCGCTGTTGCAATGCCCGGGACGCTGCCGGCGGCGGCATGGCCGGGCTCATCGGCCTTCTCTGCCACGCGACGCAGCACCCGCAACGCTCGCCGCGCACCTCCCGTTGGTCAAGTGGCCGTGCTATGTATCCAGGCTCCAGGGACTGGGAGCAGCGACGTCACGTTTTTTTGTCGAGCCGAGCACGAGCTAGAATCAACAAACGATACAACACCAATTCAGCCATCGAGCTGGACAGCTGCGGTCAAGATTGATCTTCAAGAGAATTCACCTACATCTACATGCCATTGCTCCTGGCTCCTCTGGGCTGGACACCTAGTCGCCCACCACCACCAGATGGTCGACGAAATGCCGAAGAGAGCATCCATGATCCATGGCATTGCATCAAGTATATGTCTATTGGAGCATCCTCTGTGGCCTCTGCCGACTGCTGCCGGGGCGCTCGCCGGCCCACCGACAGCCTAGACGCCAAGCAGCACAATCGCCTGTCGGTTGCTACCGCTCACCGATCTGGTATGTCCAATGTCACTCTCAGGTTATCATCTCTGTAAGATACAAGATACTTGTCTGTGCTGTGTCGTTTTGCTGTTAATTTAGTCCTCGATCTCAACGATTCATATAATTAGCGTCTGGAAGATGGTAAATGGAGAGTTTGTTTTAGTAGTACTAATGTTGTACTCTAGCTGTCTATCACTGCTCTCAGACGTTTCATAGCGACAAGACTCAGATGGCTTCGGTCAAACAGTCATGATCCATCAGTAAGCCACTAGTGGTGGATATAATTAGCGAAGGAAACCAAGGCAAGCAGCCCTCCTTGCTAACTTCCAAGGGTCTAGTCGCGAATACAATAGACAGGCCATGTGCCAAGTAGATGGCTATTACTGTAAATCAATGCTGTCCACTAGTCCCTAACCAGGATATGCAGTTAGAAGAAAGCATGTTTCCAGCATACCGTCGGAAGCTCCT
Source organism: Saccharum spontaneum (assembly GCA_022457205.1). Lineage (NCBI taxonomy): Eukaryota > Viridiplantae > Streptophyta > Magnoliopsida > Poales > Poaceae > Saccharum > Saccharum spontaneum. The sequence continues at coordinate 44,175,238 of CM039594.1, forward strand.
CTCGAGTTGAAGCTTTCCACTTTCCAGAACCAAGCCATGGCTGCTGTTGCTGCAGCTTTTGCAGGAAAAGCTGTTGCAACATCAACCATCTCCTATATCATCAACAAGGCCTTCGACCACCTGAAGGATAACAAGAAAGCTGGAGGTTTGAAGAGTACCAAAGCAAGGTTAGAGAAACTACTCCCTCAGATCCAAGTAGTCTTTGACGCCGTCGACACAGAGCAGATCAGAGATCAAAGTGAGGCGCTAGATGCTTGGTTGTGGCAGCTCCGGGATGCCGTCGAGGAAGCTGAGGACGCGCTTGATGAGCTGGAGTATAACAAGCTTGAGGAAGAGGTGAAATTGCGAGATAGCAAGGTGAGTGGCTTTCTGCATAAGTGCAAAGGCAAGCTCGTCCAGAATTTTAATCACACGTTGAACACTGGATCTCTGAAGAGGTTGACGAGTGCTGTCAAGACTTTAGATGAGGCTGTTGCTGATGTGCAGTGTTTTCTCCCTGTTCTCAATCAGTTTGATAACAATAAGTTGAACAAGCATAAACAAGATGTGGATTTCAGGAACTGGCGTGAAACAAGCTCACTGCCTCAAAGCCTGGTAATTGGCAGAGAGGAGGAGAGGGAGACTGTAGTTCACTGGTTGACCAAGGCTGGAAGCAGTGCATCTGAACGGGGCGTCAACAATATCCCTATATTTTCTATAGTTGGGATTGGTGGACTGGGGAAGACAACACTGGCCCAAGTTATATGCAATGATGATAAGGTGAAAGGTTATTTCGATTCGATCATCTGGGTTTGCGTTTCTTACTATTTTGATGTTGAGACATTAACAAGAAAGATTCTTCAAGATGTAACTAGACAACAAATAAACATTGTTGGTCTAAATGCTCTTCACAATGAGCTCAAGGAAAAATTGAGTTCCAAAACCTTTCTCCTTGTACTGGATGATGTGTGGAATGATGACAGACTAGATTATTGGGAAAATTTGGTACGACCATTGAGATATGGGAAGAAAGGGAGTAAGATATTGCTGACAACTCGAATGCAATCGGTAGCTGATCTTGCTGCAAGAGCAATGCAGGAAGAATGCCAGTCTTTGAAATTGAGTGGACTAGAAGAAACTGTCCTTCTTGATCTATTGAACATTCATGCATTTTCTGGCGTTAATCCCGATGATTACCGAAATCTGCAGCAGATTAGCAAGAAAATGGTGGGCAAGCTCAGTGGTTCTCCATTGGCAGCAAAAGTTCTTGGTGGATTGTTGAACGGCAGAAGGGACAGTAGTACTTGGAACAGAATGTTGACATCAAGTATTTATAACATCAAACAGGGTAACGAAGGGATCATGCTGGTGTTGAGGTTAAGTTATCAGCATCTACCAACTCATTTGCAGGCATGTTTCAGGTACTGCAGCTTATTTCATAAAAACTATGAGTTCACAAAGAAAGAATTGGTGTACTTATGGATGGGATCAGGACTGCTCCAACATGTGTTGGATGACAAGATGCCAGAAGATGTTGGAATGGAGTACTTGGATATATTAACCAAGAAATCTTTTTTTGATGTCAAATCAAGGCCCCTATCTTTTCATGATATAAGATGCAATTTGCGTGATGAATATTATGAAGAAAGATATGTTATTCATGATCTTTTGCATGAATTGGCACTTTCAGCTTCAGTAAAGGAATGTGTTAGAGTTGACAGGAATTTTTCTGAAATGAATATAAAGACTGTTAGACACATGTACATTGAAATAATAAATCCTACTGTGGTTGAACAAATGTCTCAAGCAAAGAAATTGCGCACCCTTGTCATGCATTTTCAAGAGCAAGATCAAGCAGCACAAGAACTCATACTCAACAAAGTGTTGACTGTGTCCAAAACCTTGCGGGTGTTGTCCCTAACCACGAATTCTATCTTCAAGCTGCCTAATGAATTTCGGCGTCTAGTGCACCTTCGTTACTTGTCTCTTATTCGGGTTGGACAAAGCATGACTCATGTCTCATGGTTCCCACAGTCCGTGTACAAGTTATACAACCTGCAAATAATGAAGTACGATGATCCTCTTCTTGCAGTTCCTGTAAGAGGAGAAATGGACAGTCTCTGTAATCTAGTTAATTTGCGTCATATGCAGTTACCATATTTTATAATGGCTAAGATTCCTTACATAGGAAAGATGACTTGTCTACATGAGCTATATGGTTTCTGCATCCAACAAAGAGATGGATATACTATTGGTGAACTAAAGAATCTAAAGAGCCTCTGCTATTTGGATGTTTCAGGTCTTGACCAAGTAATGAACACAGAAGAAGCTGCTGAAGTTATGTTGGACCAGAAAGAGAATCTATCTGCAATAACAATTAGTTGGTCTCCACCAGGCCCTAGAGACGTACTAAAAGTTAGCCCAGTCTCTTCTGACTCATGTGACCCAAGCAAAGCCGAGCAGCTTCTTGAAAAACTCCAACCACATCCTAATGCTTGTAAATTGAACATTCAAGGATATCCTGGCTCTCGATCTCCATGTTGGCTGGAAAGTCCTAAACTCATTAATTTGACATATCTCTTTATATGTGATTGTAAAAGATTGCAGCGTCTTCCACCTATTGGGCAGCTACCTTCTCTCCAGTATCTCTATATAATTAACCTGGAATCAGTTGACCTTGTGGATTCTTCATTTTTTGGAAGTGAGAAACCTTATGGACTGCAATCCCTTAAGGTATTAGAGATTCAAGACATGCCTATATGCACCGAATGGGTTGGACCAGAGGGTGAGAACTTATTTCCCCGGCTTGAAACACTTGTGGTGCGTGACTGTAAGGAGTTGAGACAGCTGCCGAATATACCTATCAGCATTCGACATGTTGAAATCCATAATGCTGGTCTACAAGCTGTACCACTGCCACCATGTTTAGGTGCAAGTTCCTCTTCATCGCCGAGGCTGGGTCTGTCTCTTTCAAAGTTAACAATTTCTTGCTGCCCAGATCTGTCAACTTTGTGGCAGGGGTACTCTCTTCCTGTTCTGGAGGAATTGTCCATCCAACAATGTGCGAGCCTGTCATATCTACCAGAGGATTCATTTTGTTCACCTTCTGCTCTGAAGACCTTTGATATAGTGAAGTGTCCAAATTTGAAGACAGGAGAGGTCAGGTTGCCCCCTACGGTGAAATATTTCACTTTGGGATCGTGTGGTGATGCTGAAACTCCACTGATTTACTCATTGCAAGATCTCACATCACTGACACGATTGTTTTTAGATGGGTGTGCAATGTCATTACTCCCTTCCAAAGTTTTTGTGTGTTTGACAGGGCTAGCTTCTGTGGTGTTTAGCGACTGTGCAATGACATCCCTCCCCTCCGCACAAGACTTTGCAAGACTGACAAATCTTGAAAAGCTAGACATCTGGGATTGCAAAGAGCTACTGTCACTGGATGGAATTCAAGGGCTCGGCTCGCTCACATTCTTGGTAATCATTGGTTGTGACAGCCTTGTTCAAGATTCGCCTGACTTATCAGGGGAGGGTGCTGATCTATCCGGTTGTGCCTTGGAGATCAGCGAGCTTGATATTGACCACCCATCTCTCTTACTCAAAGAGCCATTATGGAGCATGGCCATTGTGAAGAGGCTCCGAATTTCTGGCGGTCCTGAACTAAGACTTTTACCTGGGGAATGGCTTATGCGCAACTGTCAAGCCCTAGAAGAGATAGTAGTGCGTGATGCTTCCCATTTGCAATGTTTACCAGAAGAGATTGCAAGTCTGACCTCACTGCAGTCATTGCAGATATCCAATGCAAATCTGATTCAGATGCTTCCAGATATGCCTGCATCTCTGAGTAATCTACGCATCAACAATTGCCACACTGAGCTCAAGGAACGCTACAAAAAGAACGTAGGCCCTGATTGGGGCAAGATTGCACACATTCATGATGTGGATATTTCCTAATATGTGACATGATGTCCACTGGGATCTGATAAAGAAAAGCTTGTCTGAGTCTGTTTGTTTACTCTATATGCACTCGCGGATGAAATGCATCAGTTGGTACGACTTGGAACTATGCAGTTCTCTATCACGCTTTTCCTTTTACGTTCTGAATTGTAATTGTAATTAATATATATTAGCATCAGCAGCTGTATTTGCATTTTCATTTATGACAAATATATGGAGTATGGACCAGGGCATTCTGCTCAATGATGACAAAGTTAGCTGAAATTTTCAATAAGTTGTAAGGCATGATTGAATATGCCTTTTAGTTTTGATTTTGAGTTATTCCTGTTGACATGCCACCATTGATCTCGTTACGATTATTGGCTAAACGCTCTAATCAACTCCCCTTGCAGTGCCACTGCCATTTCTGTTTTGTTAGTGAACACAGACCATTAAGCTTCTTATGCTGTCATTTGTTATGTCTTGCAGGTAATTTCACTGAATGCACTTGCTTGAATTAGGTTCCAGCTATATTTGAAGGCAGTCAGATGTCTGTCGATTTTTCTTGCACCCCAATTTGCAAATTTAACTGCAAAATAACGTAATACTCAGTGTCAGATGATACAATAAAAGAACCAAACCGGAGCATGCAACCCAGTTCGAAGTATACAATGTTGGCGTTGTCATAATTGTACAGGAACGCGTTCATGATGTTGGAGTAAGGAAAAAATTGAAATGTGATATTGGATCGCTACCTGGCATGCACTCAGATGTACCGAGTGGTGGGAAACAAAACAAGTGTCTTATGTGAAAAAACTTTATTTATTCACACTTCCTACATCTCGGTCGCCTGAGATTGAGGAGACGTTCAGGTGACGGCGCTCGCGCCCCACGCCCACTCCCACGAGCTCAACCGGTGCCCGTGCCTGTGGTTAGGGTTCCAACGAGACCTCACCAGCGTCGGGTAAGTTCAGCGCCCTGTCTCTCCAACTCTCTCTCTCTTCTTCACCATCTCCGACGGGCATAAATGGGGGTTAGGGGGAGGAACTGGCCAGCAGTGGGGACAGCGGCAGGGCAATTTAGAGGCCCTGGCAGCGGTGGAGGCGGCCGAGCCAAGTTGGGACGGGGGAGCTCCATGGCCGGAGCTTGCCGCGGAAGGAGGAGGAAGGGGAAGAAGGCGGCTGCCGCGGGCGTGCTAGGGTTTTGCCGGAGCTCCGCGGCCGCGGCCAAAACCCAAGCGCGCCGCGGCGGGGGCGAAGAGCGGGGTGCGGATGCCATGGCGAGAGGAGGAAGATGAACAGTGCATCACTGGAGGAAGAAGAAAAGGCATGAGCCATTGAATGGGCATCAGACGGCTCAGAATTGTCGCCCGAAAGTGACGGCGTTTTCAGGCGCATGAAGTATAACACGTCCCTTATTTATTTATTTTGCAAGGTACTCACTAGGAGGGACACTATGATGCGAATGTCAATAGCACTCACATAGCATAGCATCAAAACATTATTTGTTCCTGGGTTGTTCGCATTACATAGGAAATGAACGAGTAATAATATTATAGGGTGACTCAGATTCTACCAACATACAATCACTTTGGCAAAGGCGGAAACCGGGTTAAAGTTTTCTTGTATTGTCATCTAAGTCCAATTAATATTAACGGGATAATTTTTTGTAATCTTCCTAAGTCTCATGGATAAACTATAAGACTTAAGTATCATCGTAAGCTCGACCTCTGCAGTGTTAAGAAGGATTTTGCTTGGATGGCATGCTAACATAAACAAGCATGCGTACGTCACATCTCTGCACCATAAATAATCACTGAACAATGAACATTATCCTACCACCAAGAAAAACAAAGTACCCCTTTCTCTGCCGAGGACGGCACGTACTCTTTTGAGTCACTGGCGCATACCTGCCCTCCCTCTTCTTCTCCTACATCTCGTGCTTTCCTAGCTGGTAATTCACGCCCAGAAGGCCGGAACCTGTCAGCTTCTCTCCAAACGAACTAATCCTTCTGATAATCATGTTTACATATTGCCATCTGCTGCAATATTAACTTAACTACAAGTAAAAGGCCGTGATATTTGTTGCGGTACCAGTACCACGGCCAAAGGATACAGGAATAATTACTTACCTGCCAGCCTTGGATCATCATTCACTAATAGCAGAATGCAGTAAAGGTTTGGGACACGTCCAAATTTGGGCTCAACCATTTTTTGCCATCCAGCTGAGGCCAGGCCTGCCACACTTCGCTGTACAAAACTATAAATTCCATGCTAGTTTTCTCTTTACATTCAACAATGCCGATGTCACCTACCATTAGACAGCAAAACTTTTCTATCTTTTCATCGCAAAAGAAAAACTTTTCTATCTTTCTTTTTTTAAAAAATATAAGGGTACATCATAAAAAGAAAATAAAATAAAATATGATTCTATGCAAAAAGGCAGAGATACAGTGTACACAATATTTTCCAGGGTGCACAATGAGGTCATTAGCCAAGGATAAACAATTCGTGTCCTTTTTTTTAGTAACCTGCCGATTTCAGACAATTCATTATATTATACAACAGAGAATTTTGACAGATGCTTCATGCTACATATATGGCTCTTACCAAGCATCAATATCCTAGTTAGAAGAAACCCTCCATTCCTACTTGGCAGTGAGGAGTTAGCACATTCACTATGTACTACTACCACGTCAGTGTTCCAATATATTCTACTATGTACTACTACTACATCAGTGTTCCGCTATGCTCTCGTACCTCATCAAGGTTCCATGTGGGCGGCATTGGATTTGCAGATGAACTCAAAGAGGTGAAAGTATGGTTAGTAATTCAATATGCCAACTGCTACATATATGTAAGATTGCCAGCATCAGTAGCCAACCCACTTCTTCATGTTCTGCCACTTGGCAGGCGCTTCCTATGAAACACATCACTGCTATATTCTTATATCTGAATCCATGGAATTTGCACATCATTCTGTGGAGTGAATTTTTCCTTCGCTTTCTAGATCATCACATTGAATTTCTGATGGCAACATCTTAAGGAGATCAGGGAATAAATGATAGCTTGATGGCAACATCTCTGATGGTTGTGATGCACCTTTGTAGGAGATCTTAAGCAGATCTTATGATGTTTCCATATTATGAGCTGAAGCAAGCTGGTAATGACAACTCATCTCATGAAACAAGAGCTTCATCTCAGAGAAGATGTGATCCTCCTTCAAATCAGGACGTTGAGGCTGACCAGGAGGATGGTCTTACACCTTCTAACCAAGCTTTTTTTTGAAACTACCTTCTAACCAAGCTGGTGGTTCTGATGAATTAGAAGCTACATCTTCAAATGACTCTGGCAAGCGATCATCACCCCCTTGGCGTAATATGAGACACAACAACAAAAATATTGCAAGAAAAGGAATCAACTGTATTAAGTAAATCTAGAAAACCTATTGCAAAGCAGGATCAACATATGCCTACTTCACCAAGAAAAAGAAATTCTATACACACGCAAAAGCGCTAGTAAGTGTCAGAATGCAGTTATAGTACCACTTCTTTTCTTGACTTTAGTCTCAATTGTTGTGTTTACAAAGTAAAAAGGTTAATCAGTGATTTAGTACAGCTTCGCTGGATTAACTAAACATGACTAGGTCTGTACCTGATTGCCAGCATCAGTAGCTAGCCCACTTCTTCATGTTCCTCCACTTGACCCTCAAATCAGATGGCAGGCGCTTCGTGCGAAACACATCACTGTCATATTCTAATATTCGAATCCATGGAATTTGCGCATCATTCTATGGAGTGAATTTTGCCATCGCTTCCTAGATCATCAGAATAAAAAGTATAAATACACACAGCCAAGCAAGACATAATTACAAACTATAAACCCGGCCTGGGAACAGCCAGCGCAAAAGATGATGTTTCAACAATAAAATTTACATCCAAAGAACGATTACCCTCAAAAAAAGTAGCAGCTTCTTCCGTTCAACAGAGTTTTCTGCCTCTTCTAGTAGGTGCAACAAGATTGGAACTGCAAGGCACATGTGCTTAGTTCTTGAAATAGAATTAAATGGGACATTTTCAGAGATAAAATTTCCTATAATAGATGGAAAATGTGAATATATGGAGAAGTCAAGACTTGTAGTACTAAAAAAGACAGTTAGCTCAACTTTTATGCTCTAGTCTCCTTTTTTTTATATGAGCAGAATATTTTATCATGGCACAGAACACAGGGTATAATACCATCGGTGCGCATTCAACATTGCATAATAACGAAATACCAATGCTACGTACCTATATTGGGATATTGCAATTAAGTGTGATCTAATTTGATATATCACAGAACTAACCAACATGTAAAAAACTCTCATAAGAATTTGAAAACAATGCATGAAAAATGAGGCTTTCCACAAAATTACTGTCATGAGTCATGTCATAGACTCATAGTTAATGATCTCTCAAAAGGCCTAAGACCTTAAAGTTCGAATAGTGTCAAAACTGATCACCACCATGTTTTCCATGATACCAAGCTAACAGAATAATGGAAACTGTTTGACCAAGAACAAAAGACCTGGTACATGCAAATGCCACCCCCACTAATATCCATGTAGAGTTTTATTATTTGCATATGTGACCAGAACAATCAAATATCATTCAGTCCTAAATCAGGTACATACCTTAGTCATGTTTAGTTAATCCAGCAGAGCTGTACTGAGTCACTGATTAACCTTTTTACTCTATAAACACAGCAATTGAGACTAATGTACAGTAAAAGGGTGATGTGTTTTCGCGAGGGGCTGTGTTTGGTATATAGGAATAAAGGTTATGGTAGATGTCAAGAAAAGAAGTGGTATTGTAACTGCATTCTGACACTTACTAGCGCTTTTGCGTGTGTATAGAATTTCTTTTTCTTGGTGAAGTAGGCATATGTTGATCCTGCTTTGCAATAGGTTTTCTAGATTTAATTAATACAACTGATTCCTTTTCTTGCAATATTTTTTTTTGTTGTGTCTCATATTACGCCAAGGGGGTGATGATCACTTGCCAAAGTCATTTGAAGATGTAGCTTATAATTCATCAGAACCACCAGCTTGGTTTGGAAGGTGTAAGACCATCCTCCTGGTCAGCCTCAACGTCTTGATTTGAAGGAGGATCACATCTTCTCTGAGATGAAGCTCTTGTTTCATGAGATGAGTTGTCATTACCAGCTTGCTTCAGCTCATAATATGGCAGCATCATAAGATCTGCTTAAGATCTCCTACAAAGGTGCATCACAGCCATCAGGCTATCATTTATTCCTTGATCTCCTTAAGATGTTGCCATCAGAAATTCAATGTGATGATCTAGAAAGCGATGGCAAAATTCACTCCACAGAATGATGCGCAAATTCCATGGATTCAGATATTAGAATATGGAAGTGATTTGTTTCACAGGAAGTGCCTGCCAAGTGGCGGAACATGAAGAAGTGGACTGGCTACTGATGCTGGCAATCTGAAATATATGTAGCAGTTGTCATATTGAATTACTAACCATACTTTCACCTCTTTGAGTTCATCTGCAAATCCAATGCCGCCCGCATGGAACACTGATGAGGTACGAGGGCATTGCGGAACACTGATGTAGTAGTAGTACATAGAATATATTGGAACACTGATGTGGTAGTAGTACACAGTGAATGTGCTAACTCCTCACTGCCAAGTAGGAATGGAGGGTTTCTTCTAACTAGGATGTTGATGCTTGGTAAGAGCCATATATGTAGCATGAAGCATATGTCAAAATTCTCTGCTGTATAATGTAATAAATTGTCTGAAATGTCCATGTACACTCGTGTGATAAATGATAAATTGATGGCAACACTGAATTTCTGCAAAAAGAAAAATATCAGGGAAACGTCCATCTTAAGGAGATGTAGTAGTCTTTTAGAACTTCACAATCATATGTGCAGCAGAGTAGCAGAAATGTCATGCAAGCCAGAGCAGTTCTATAATAATTGGTGCTAAGGCAGCACATAATTGGCATAACAGGAGGAAGTAGCTATGGATTTTGCTAATGTTGGGGAATATCTCAGAGCATGTCACCAGAATACAAATCACTGCTGCTACCATGGAGAAGGATTCCTAAAAAATTAACACCAATATGTTTACATTTGTTTTCCTTTCAACAAGTTGTGATAATGACATTGTAGCATGATAAGTTTGCAACAAGACATCCTGTCCAGATTTATACCAATCCCCAACAATACAATACCAACAATCTAGTTCCAAGAAATATTCCATGGTCCGTCCCAATGGATCCACCACCACTGTTCTACCAACATACAACCCGAAGTAATAAAGTAGCAATGCCGAATTAGGAACCAGGAGGCTACAAATAACTACCCACTACCACTATTCCCTAGATGAAATGCTTCCAAACATGAACAGAAACAAATGCAAGCACTTAACAAAACTTCTGCGCTATCTGACAAGATTGGAAGGCAAATGTGGATCGCGAGAGTGCGCATCCCAGCATATGAACAACGCACCTCTCTGATAAGCCGAAACAACACATCCTCTCATGACCAGGCACCATCAACCCTAAGCACCCTCGCCGTCGCTGCAGCATCACCCCCAGTGGCTATCACGGACGACACCTCCTGCAGGCACCGGAGCGCGATCCGCTCACACGTGGTCTCCGGGGCGCCCACGATGGGTTCCCACGTGGAGCCCACCAGTGCTGCAGACTAGCCCTGCTAGTGGGCTGAAATTCAACCTGTAACCACACCAATTCATACTAGCATTCAACAAAAAATAAACCCACCCCAATCCTTTCTGTAGTCTACAGAAACCAACTCACCCCCCGACGTTATGTTATTTCAGCCCGTATTGTACCAAAGCATTGGCCAAAGTGTGGTTTAACCCACTAAGAAACCATCCCAACCCCCAAGGTTATGTTATTTCTATTTCATTGCAGGTATTATTTCATTACAGTATTCACAAGTACAAAATAATGACTTCAAGGGGGAAAAATGAGAACTATTTGTAGCTCCAATAATGAGGTAAACATATTTGCATTGACACCTAGGATGGCTTATCAGGTAAAACATGTAGATGATGTTGGGAATATGCTCACCAATGGTTTGTCAGGCTATGGACTGGTTCCTTGCATGAGTTGAGCTAAAGCCCGAAATATCCTATGACTGCCAAATGAACCAGCACTGCCACCAGAAAGAATTTATTCACGGCACAAAATAAAGTCATAAATCATGTACACCCAACAAATAAAACAAGAACCTCATCACTATATCAGAAGGCTACAGAACTAGGCAACCTCTAACTCTTATAACAATTTCAAGAGGCAACCAATAACTAATCCGAATACAGAACTGTGTGCAAGCTCCAGAGCTGCATGCATGAAGCTAGCATCCTCTCCTTTTTTTTATTTAAGGAATTGAAGCTAGCATGGCTCAAGCAACTCACTGATGAGACCAACGAGACCGAGTTCTCAGAGGCACAAGATCGAGGGTGTGCTCACCAAAGACGTTGTTGATGGGGATCATGGTGACCTGGTAATTGGCTGCATCTCCAATGAGAGAAATCCACCTCGGCAATGGCTACATCTCCAATAGGCGGGCTTGGGTAGTAGGTGTGAATCCACCACGCTCCTCCTTACGGGATCCATGAGGCGTTCTTGGAGAGGCACCTGAGAACATCACAATGGAGGTGGCCAAGAATCCATGATTTCGTTTCTTTCGAAAGCAAGATTCAGAAAAACTGAAGAAGAGGGAGAGAGAAGGCAGAGAGAAACACACATCTTGGAGAGTGGTGCCCGCTCGGGATCTTGATATGGAGGAGCGGTGGCGACGGCTGATGAGGACATCCTCCACTATTACCCGCTGGTAAAGACGCAACAAAAAAAGGCCAAGTGGCCTAGTTGTAGTCGGGCGGCGATCGTGTGAGCCTCTGAATAATCCCACCTTACTTAGCTTGGGAGGAGGAAGCCACCTTAAAAGAGAGAGCCACCCTTCCCCTATCGGACTAGTCTTTTAGGGACATTGGGCCTTTCCCCGAGTGGGTGTGCATAAGAACTGTTGGGGTCCGGGCAACCTTAATTTATTGGGCCTCGGCCAACCCCACATGGACCGGATGTATCATTTAGGTGATGAGGACAACTCCAAGATGGAGTTGAGGACGACTCCAATTCAAGAAGGGGAGGATGATAAGAACATCGCCACGCTGGACACACCGACGTTATGGTCTTCCCCAAGTTGCAATTCGTCCCCAACTCAGCTGCCACGTCATCCTCGGATTCAGCAGACACGTCGTCACTGTTTCGGTCATAACTTTATCATACGACATCGAAACGGAGCGTTCTTGGATGCGTTGGAAAGGGGACGACGACGCCGTCGTTTTGGATCTGGTCCTAGCTCCAGAAGGTCCGTGGATCATTTTGTGTGACTACGGTAAGGTGTTGCGTCACCTATTTGGGCCAACTTGGCCATGTATTGTGTCGGGCCTTAAGCCCAAGTTGTGGGCGCCCAACCCCTGGCCGTCTCCAGCCCTAGGTCGAGTCTTAGACTATAAACACAGCCGCCGCCACTGCTAGACAATTGGGTTTTGTTTAGAGTTTAGTTTTCCATCGAGAAACTGAATCGTTCATTGTAACTGTGGTGACAAATTCTTTTACAATGATCCAGGGCCCCTGTTCTTGATCTCCTCCACTGTGTCGATTAGTCCTTTGAAACTGAGTTCTCGAACCCTCTATTGATATTCACATCATTCATATTTGCAATTTCAGATTGCGTGTTTTACCTTCTTACTTGTGCTCTTCGATTCGCTTGCAGGAAAAGCCTTCTTGGTGAGGTCAATCAAGTTGTGCTTGGTTGATAACCAACGGAGCAGTGGTGTAACGGTTGCAGGGTTCGAATCGTGTCTGATTTGAATCCGGATCGCCAACATCGAGATCTCCACAAATCGAACTTACCAGCTACCTCTCGGAAGATCGGGCCTGTACTCATCAGCGGCGGTGCCGATGCGTGCATGAACTGGTGGTCACGGTGGTGGCAGCGCACTCATGAGCGAGCGTATGCGTATCTGGAACAGGCGATGCAAACCATTCACCTGAACCCAGTAGGGCTTCCCAAGCCTGCTTTTTTACATGTAGCCCCAAGAGCCATGTAAGATCAGATGTCATAATGGCTTGCAGAAACTACATATGTTTGGGGAGAGAAGGCGGTCCATGCTAAAAAAGAAGAGGAAGAATGAAAGGTCCTAATGGCTAGAGGGGGGTGAATAGCCTATAAAAATTTCTACAACAATACTAAACAAAGTGGTTAGACAATTATGAGGCGAAGCGAATGTTGCACAAGCCTACTACAAATGCAAGCCACCTACCACAATTCTAACTGCTACTGTCTCTAATCACACAATGGCTATGTCACTATACTAAGTTAGTGAGCTCTCAAAGACTAACTAAAGAGCCTCACTAACCACTAGACTCGACGAAAGCTAGCTTTCAAAACTAATTACACTAAAGAGCTTAGCTTACACACTAGGAATGTAATACAAGAGAGGATGATGATGATTATACCGACGTGTCGAGGTGTGTGCCAATCACAATATGGAGCCAATCAACCATAATGAAATCCAATAAAAACCTCATAGACAAGATGACATAAGAATTTTTACTGAGGTTCACTTGCGTGCCGGTAAGCTATCCTCGTTGTGGCATGCACTAATTGGCATCACACGTCAAACCCTCAACAGGGTGCCACACAACCAACACAAGATGAGGATCACACAAGCCACGAGCAATCCACTAGAGTACCTTTTGGCTCTCCGCCGGGGAAAGGTCAAGAACCCCTCACAATCACCAGGATCGGAGCCTGAGACAATCACCAACCTCTGCTCGACGATCCTCATTGCTCCAAGCCGTCTAGGTGGCAGCAACTACCAAGAGTAACAAGCGAATCCCGTAGCGAAACACAATCATCAAGTGCCTCTGGATGCAAACACTCAAGCAATGGACTTGATTCTCTCCTAATCTCATAAAGATAATGAATCAATGATGGAGATGAGTGGGAGGGCTTAGGCTAAGCTCACAAGGTTGCTATGTCATGCAAATGGCCAAGAGAGTGAGCTAGAGCCAGCCATGGGGCTTAAATAGAAGCCCCCATGAAATAGAGCCATTGGGCTCACACAGTCAACTTCCTTGGGCTGACCGAACACGCAGATGAGGATAACCGGATGCACCGATGCCAGTGTCCAGTCATGGGATCCTCGCCACGTGCCCCTACCTTTGAACGCTGGCCACCGATCTCCAACTTTCGAAATCTCCCGCGCGAGTTAGTGACGACCAGACGCACCCACCATGACCTGACGCTGCGCCTTCGAGTCTGCTCACGTGCCCCAGCGCTGCCACCACACCATGATCGGACGCGCCGGTCCTTTATTGCTATCGCGAGTTAGGTCAATTATAGAGAGCTCCCCGAGCGCATAAAACCTGACCTAACGCGTCAGCTCGCCATCGACCAGACACACAGCGACGTTCGATCCTCTCCTTCTCTTCTCTGCTTCATGAAATGGCTTGTGTTAGTGTACGTCACCATGTGACCAGACGCAGGCCCTGCACGTTCGGTCACAATGACTGTGCACAACAACTACTGTGGCTATGTATTCGGCTTCGGCGGTTGATAATGCAATACTATTTTGCTTCTTTGATGACCATGAAACAAGTGATCTTCCCAATAGTTGACATGTGCCCGATGTGCTTCTTCTCTCAACTTTGCATCCCACATAATTCGAATCGAAATATCCAGTTAGCTCAAACTTTGCTCCTTTGGGATATCACAAACCAATATTTTGTGTATGCTTCAAGTAGCTCAATATTCTCTTTGTAGCCTTCAAATGACTTTCTCTTGGTGAGGCTTGAAATCTTGCATACATGCACACACTAAACATGGCATCCGACCTTGATGTGGTCATATAGAGTAGGCTTCCAATCATAGATTGATACAACTTTTGATCCACCATGTTTCCACTTGCATCACTATCCAAATTGCCATTTGTTCCCATGGGTGTACTAATGGCTTTGCTATTAATCATGCCAAACTTCTTGAGCATGTCGTTGATGTACTTGCCTTGACTCACAAATATACCATTCTTAAATTACTTGATTTGAAGACCAAGGAAGTAACTCAACTCTCCAATCATGGATATCTCAAATTCATTAGCTATCATCTTTCCAAACTCTTCATAATAGTCTTGATTGGTTGATCCAAATATGATATCATCAACAAAGATTTGCAACACAAACAAGTCTTGGCCAATGCTCTTAGTGAAGAGAGTTGTGTCAACCTTGCCTATCTTGAACCCTTTAGAGAGCAAGAAATCTCTCAATTTCTCATACCATGTTCTAGGTACTTGCTTCAAGCCATACAATGCCTTCTTCAACTTGTACACATGGTTGGGTTTCTTGCCATTTTCAAAACTGGGAGGTTGCTCAACATATACTTCTTTATTTATGTAGCCATTGGGAAATGCACTATTGACGTCCATTTGATAGAGCTTGGCACAAGCTTAGACTAGCAAGATTCTAATTGCTTCCAATCTAGCAACCGGGGCATAGGTTTCTCCAAAGTCAAAACCTTCAACTCGAGTGTAACCTTATGCTACCAATCTTGCTTTGTTCCTTACTACTATCCCATCTTGATCTTGCTTGTTTCTAAAGACCAATTTATTTCTAATCATATTGTGGTTCTTTGGTCTCTCAACTAATTTCCATACTTAATTTCTTGTGAAGTTATTTAATTCTTCATGCATAGCATTCACCCAATCAAAATCTCTCAATGTTTCTTTAATCTTCTTTGGTTCAATAAATGATACAAATAAGAAATGCTCACAAAATGAAGCCAATCTTGATCTTGTTTGTACACCTCTAGAAATATCTCCAATTATAGTGTCCGATGGATGATCTCTTGCAATATTGGTTGGGTGGAGTATTGGAACTTGATTGCTTGCACTTGCTTGATCATTGGGTTGAGATGATGTACTAGCCATTTGTTGATCTTGCACATTGTCATGAGAGCCACTTGAACTTGCTTGATTAGTATCATCTTGCACATTTGAGTTAGAGAGCACTTGCACTTGATCATCTTCTTCATCATTCACTTGCCTAGGCCTCAATTCACCAACATACATGTTCTTCATGGCATTTGAAAGTTAAATGCCTCTAACATCATCAAGATTCTCATTCTCATCTTGGGAACCCTTGGTTTCACCAAATTCAACATCATAAATCTCCTCAAGAGTACCACTTGCCAAATTTCAAACTCTATATGCTTTGCTTGTGGTTGAGTATCCAAGTAAGAATCCTTCATCACACTTCTTCTTAAACTTGCCTAATCTAGTGCCCTTCTTCAAGATATAGCATTTGCAACCAAAGACCTAAAAATATGCAATGTTAGGCTTTCTACCATTCAAGAGCTCATATGGTATCTTCTCTTTCAATGGGTGACAATACAATCGGTTGATGTAGTAGCAAGTGGTGTTGATTGCTTCGGCCCAAAAAGATTGAATCATATTTTACTCACTAAGCATAGACCTTGCCATATCAATGAGTGTTCTATTCTTCCTCTCAACAAGGCCATTTGATTATGGAGTGTACTTGACCGAAAATTGATGTCTAATTCCAAAGTTATCACACAACTCATCAGTTCTTGTGTTCTTGAACTCACTACCATTGTCACTTCTAACTCTCTTGATGGTTGTTTCAAACTCATTGTGAATGCCCTTGATAAATGATTTAAAAGTTACAAACACATCACCATTGTCCACTAGAAAGAATAACCAAGTGTATCTTATATAGTCATCCACTATCACAAAGCCATATTTGTTTTCACCGATGCTAGTGTATTATGTTGGTCCAAATAAATACATGTACAATAACTCAAATGCTTTACTAGTGCTCATCATGTTTTTCTTAGGATGGGTATTTTTCAACTTGTTTGTCGGCTTGACAAGAGCTACAAAGTTTATTCTTCTTAAACACAATATCTTTCAAGCCTCTAACCAAGTCATGCTTGACCAATCTATTCAATTGTTTCATTCCAACATGATCAAGCCTTCTATGCCATAACCACCCCATAATAGATTTAGTGAACAAGCATGTTGACAATTGAGCATCACTAGCATTGAAATCAACCAAGTATAGATTCTCATATCTAAAGCCTTTGAAGATCAAGTTAGAGCCATCTACACTTATGATCTCTACATAATCTACTCCAAATATACATTTGAATCCAAGATCATATAATTGAGTTATGGATAGCAAGTTGAAGTTCATGCTCTCTACTAGCAACACATTGGATATGCTCAAGTCATTAGATATTGCAATCTTACCAAGCCCTTTGACCTCGCCTTTACCATTGTCACCAAATGTGATACTATCATAGCCATTACTATCATTGGTGTTGATTGAGTTAAACATTCTTGTATCACTGGTTATGTGTTGAGTACACCCACTACCAAGAACCCAATGTCTTTCTCTGGCTTTTTAATTGACCTACAAAATAAGATTAATTCTTTTTAGGTGCCCACATTTGTTTGGGTCCTTGGAGGTTAGTAACCAAGCTCTTTGGCACCCATATGGCTTTCTTCTTTGAACCCATCTATGGTGCATCAATGGACTTAGTATATACACCATTTGTTCCCTTAGTAAGCACCTAGAAGAAATCAAGCTTAATTGAGGATACTTTAGCATTCTTGTTCTTGTTCATGCATTGTTGCCATTGTTCCTCACAAAACTAGTTTTGTGATTAGCAAAGGTGGCCTTGCCTTTCTTGGGGATATAGCCCAATCTCTCTTTGTAGAGAGATGCCCTTTGTCTACCCAAGCAAGCGGTCCTCACCACAATAGGTCTTGGCAAATGTGTGATTGAGCTCTTTTACCTCCTTCTTAAGTGTCTCATTCTCAACCATTAGTGAGGCATCACAAGTGAAACCATCACTACTAGATGAGATAG
This sequence comes from Saccharum spontaneum, assembly GCA_022457205.1. NCBI lineage: Eukaryota > Viridiplantae > Streptophyta > Magnoliopsida > Poales > Poaceae > Saccharum > Saccharum spontaneum. Next base: position 44,193,149 of record CM039594.1, read on the forward strand.
AAGTTGAAGTGCTACAAGAAGGGTTAGTGGAAGCAACAATGATAGGCTTATAGAATGATTCATCAATTATATCACATGTTAAGCCTTTGTCACATGTTACAACATGCTTCTTCTCATTTTTCTCATTAAGTAAAGAGGAATGAGCTTTTTCAAGGTTCTTGTGAGCCTTGCCAAGCTTCTTATAGGCTTCCTCTAGCCTCTCATGAAATGCATTAAGCTCATCAAAGCTAGCTTAAGGACTTTTAGTTCCTTGCGAAAGTCTTTGCATTCCCTTCTCTTAATGTCAAAATATTTTTTAGCATCTTCCAACATGTTAATTAGTTTATCTTTAGTTCGTTCATCATCATCACTTTCACTTTCACTTTCATTATCATGTTCCTCATGATCACATCCATCATCATAAGTTTTTACCTTAGTGGCCTTAGCCATGAAGCATGATGGAGTGTCAAAGAGAGAAGTCTTCTCTTGTATGGTAATGCTTGCATGACCCTTCTTGGTGATCTTATCATAATCACTATCATCATCATCATCACTTGAGGAAGCATCACTATCTCAAGTGACCACATATGAACCACCCTTCTTCTTCTTCTTCCTGATGGTCATCTTGTCCTTCCTCTCTTTCTTTTCCTTCTTGTCCTTCTTCTTGCTTTTCTTGTTATCATCATCATTGTCGCTATTATATGGGCATTGAGCAACAAGATGATTCTTGCTTTCATACTTGAAGCACCTTCTTGACTCTTCCTTGTTCTTGGATGAAGACTTCTTTCTTCTAGCATGGTAGCCTTTCTTCACCATGAACTTACTGTTGACACTTCTAATACCACTTAAATTCTAGGTTGTCATTCCTAGCATGGCGCCAGAAATGATGGTACTAATAAGTGAAAATGCTCTCTTAAAATAAATATGATATCCGTAAGCGCACAGATAATACTGATGTAGCATTCTACCAGGAGTAATCTAGGTATCGTTTTTTATATTTTTACCCATGGGAAGGGAAAGATAAGGATAATGAGCATGAGCATCACTGCATGTCATAATGGAGAGTGAAACCATGTCTTTGTCTATCTTCTCATATAGGGTAAGTGTCACAAGATAAGATATAAATGATAAATGATAAGCACATAGCCACAAAATAAATTATAAACATCTCAATAGAGTACTCTAAGTCTATAGCACTAGCATGATATTAGGATGATCTACGAGGATAAATCCTATGTTATTCTAACTATAAGTCAAAGCATACGATGATTAGTGCAATTACACTTGGCAATCATGGTAAGACAAGGTTATATCTACACATAGAGATATTATACAGAAAGATCATGAACATAGCCAGCCTTTCCTTATAATAGTTGTGTTCTACACGGTCTACATTCGGGAGGTGGACTATATAAGACTCCACAGGAATGTCACACCCGCGAACTACCACACGATCCGGAATATAGGGTGCAATCGTAGCAAAATATAGTCTAGGCACCATGCCTACACAATATTGTCTACTCACCCATGATATCAATGAGCGAGCGCTATACGATCCTATGTTTGAATATAAATCTAATCCTACTATGCCAAGCATATAATCAAAGTAAACTAAGAACATTATAATTGAGAATATAAGCAAATAGAGCAAAGTCATATCCAATATAGTAGAATAGACCAAAGTCATATTTATAGTAGCAGATGAACAATATGAATAATACAAGAATGAATATAAAATAGGAGAGATCATGAGGAATTACCAAGCAAACTCTTAACAGATCCGAAAACCAAGCTATGCTTGCCTCCTTCTAGTTCTAATCCTATATAGCTATGCTCTAAACTATGGAGTTCTAATTGAGATGGTGGCTCTCTGGCTTGATCAGGTGGCTTCTCTCTTGAATGAACACTAATGATAATACCCTTGAAACCTTGGGGTCTGGGCCTGTTTATATAGCCCCCTTGGATTAATCTCGGCCGTCGGATCAAACCGACCTTAATGGATGATTGATATTGAACCTCAAAGGCGGTGGAGAACCGACCCTGAAATGGGAGGCTAAAAAGTGGGGACACCAGGGCGGGCGCCCTAGGGGCCAGGGCGGCCGCCATGCCCTGGTGACAGGTGGGCCGCTCCTTCAGTCTAGTGCATTCTCGTGTCTTCTAGATTCTTCTTTTGTATACGTAGCCTTTTTTTATCTCTATGTAAATCTGACATGCGGACCTCCTTTAGGTGTTTTCTGATAACCCCCTGCAGAAATAGACATTCACCAAAACTCGTGGAATTCTGTTAGTGTAAACCCTATATCTAGATGGTAATTATATTTAGGTCCTTTTTCATGCTTCGTTGACGGTTAAAAATGATACTTATCTACCATCAACAACTCCCCAAGCTTACCCTTTGCTCGTCCCTGAGCAAAGATAAAATTAGTGATAGATCAAGAGTTTTGTAAAAATTAAAGCTTATTAAAACATTCATAACAATCTCCTTTAAAGTATACATGCGTTCAAAAAAGAATTCTCCTCCGGATTAGAATGAACTATTCTGATTTTAGACTTACTCATATTACCTTCCACCATGGGCTTGTAGCCATAACTTGGGTCTTGTGTAGTTGAAAAATAGAATGGTCAAGTCAAGCACCATGTTTCTAGCTCTCTGATCAACTATTATTCTGGAGTTTTGCAAGATTTTTAAATAAAACTTAGAGATTCCTTTGTATGACCCTCTGTTGACTGTAGATAAGTGTCATTTTTAAACCATCAATGAAACATGAGAAAGGACTTAAATATAATTATCACCTAGATATAGGGGCTACACTGACAGAATTCCATGAGTTTTGGTGAATGTCTATTTCTGTATGGGGTTATCAGAAAATATCCAAAGGAGGTCCACATGTAAGGTTTACATAGAGATAAACACCAACGCATACACAAGAAAACTCTAGAAGACATGAGAAGAAGGGCCACCGGAGGAGAGGCCCACCTGTCGTAGAGACTGGGTGGGTGCCCTGCCCTTTAGGGCGGCCGCCCGCCCCCTCAACCAATCAGGTTGAGTCTCGTGGATCCATCTTCCACCGCCTTTGAGGATCAATATTAATCGTTCATTAAGGTCGGTTTGATCCGATGGCCGAGACTCCTTAGAGGGGGCTATATAAACAGGTCCAGACCCCAGGGTTTGGAGGAACCCTAATTCATTATTCATTCATCCATGAGAGAAGCCACCTGATCAAGCTAGAGAGCCACCATCTCCATTAGAGCTCCATAGTTTAGAACATAGCTATATAGGATTAGAACTAGAAGGAGGCGGGCACCTGCTCGGTTTTCGGATCTGTTAAGAGTTTGTTTCATAATTTCTCATGATCTCTCCTATTTTATATTTGTTCTTGTATTATTCATATTGTTCATCTGCTACAATGAATATGACTTTGGTCTATTCTACTATATTGGATATGACTTTGCTCTATTTGTTTATATTCTCAATTATAATGTTCTTAGTTTACTTTGATTATATGCTTGGCATAGCTGGATTAGATTTATATTCAAACATAGGATCGTATAGTGCTCACTCATTGAATTCGTGGGTGAGTGGTAAATATTGTGTAGGCGTGGTGGCTATACCGTATTTTCCTACGATTGCACCCTATATTCCGGATCGTGTGGTAATTCGTGGGAGTGATAGTCCTGTTGAGTCTTATATAGTCCGCCTCCCGAATGTAGACCATATAAAACACAACTATTATAAGGAAAGGCTGGCTATGTTCATGATCTTTCTGTATAATATCTCTATGCATAGATATAAGCTTGTCTTGCCATGATTGCCAAGTGTAATTGCACTAATCATCGTATGCTTTGACTTATAATTAGAATAACATAGGATTTATCCTCGTAGATCATCCTAATACCATGATAGTGTTTATAGACTTAGAGTACTCTATTGAGATGTTTATTCATTTATTATATGGCTTGTGCTTATCATTTATCACTTATATATATATATATATATCTTATCTTGTGACACTTACCCTGTATGAGAAGATAGACAAAGACATGGTTACACTCTCTATTATCACATGCATGTAATGCTCATTGCTCATTATTCTTAGCTTTCCCTTCCTTTGGGTAAAAGTAAATAAATAATGATACCTAGATTACTCCTGGTTAAAATGCTACATCGGTATTACCTGTGCGCTTGCGGATTTCATATTTATTTTAGAGGAGCATTTGCATTTATTAATACCAACACTTCTAGCGCCTTGCTGGGGATGGCAACCTGGTATGTAAAGTGGTGTTAGAAGTGTCAACAAGCATTTTTAGCACCGTTGCTGGGGAAGGTTAATTAAGCTACCAAAAAAGGATAATGAGCTATCACTTGCATCACTAATGCGATCGAGAAACCATCATTTCTCTACTCATACAGCCTTACCCTTATCTTTTGTCTTTTGTCTATCTATATACATCATATGTAGGGTAAGGAATGATCAGATCTGATCTTCTAGAAAATTTTATTGATAATCAGAAGCATTACTCAGAAAAACTAGAGCCAGGCTCAAGAAAACTCATTCTATATCAAGGCTTGAAGTCATTTTGGAGTCAGAAGATCACCAGGACCTTATTCGAAGCTTAACACCAGAGTTCGAAGCCATGACTAACAAGTCACTCCGTGAGTTCTCAGCTCCAACAATAGACAACATCCGTACTAGACCCGCTACGGACATTGATCGGCCATTTGAGCTCAAGCCTGTGCTCATCAACATGGTACAAGTTAGGCAGTTTTGTGGGAAAGCACATGAAGATGCTAGTGCTCATCTCCAATATTTTCTAGAGATTTGCAACACTTTCACTATTAAGGATGTCCCCAGAGATGCCATACTACTTCGTCTCTTCCTATTCTCACTCTTGGGGAGAGCAAAGTAGTGGTTTTATGCAAATAAAGAGAAGAACACTACGTGGACACTCTGCTCCACCAACTTTTTGGTGAAGTTCTTTTCCATGGGCAAGACAAATGCTCTTCATGGGAAAATATCAAGTTTCCAACAACAACATGATGAATCTATCCCAGAAGCTTGGGAGTGTTTTCAAGACTATATCCTAGAATGTCCTCATCATGGAATGGAGAATTGGCTACTTATGCATACCTTTTATCATGGGCTCAACAACAACACTCGTGAGACAATGGATGCTGCTGCTGGAGGTGCATTCTTATCACTTACTATTGCTAAGGTGCGTTCTTATCACTTACTATTGCTCAAGCCACAGCTATTGTAGAGAATATGGCATCCAACCAAGGTTGGAGTGAAGAAAGAACTCAAACCCGCAAGAGAGGTGGAGGTATGCACCAGCTCAAAGAGACATGTTGTCTGCCAAGATGGACCTTCTAATGAAGAGGCTCGATAAGAGAGCCGGTGAGAAGAACGAAGTCATGCACATTCATGATTCCCGCATGACTTGTGAAGAATATGGAGAAAGTGGGCATTCAGGCAATAACTGCCTAGAGTTACAAGAGGATGTGAACTATATCAATAACAACAACAAGTACTATCGTTCTCAATAGAATCAAGGTTGGAATCAACAACAAAGGCATAATTACTCACACATATTTAATGCAGGAAGCTACTAGAGTGATCCTTCAACTGGAGGATGGAACGATGAATCTCTGTCAATCAAGAAAGGCGATCCAGGGAGGCTGGTCATCCTGATTTTCATTGGGAGTGTGAACTTCAATGAAGTTATCTGTGACTTTGGTGCAATCGTGAACATCATGCCTAAGGTAATTTATGAAAGAATGTTTGACTTCTATTATTGTACACAACCATGTGTTTGCAGCTTGTAGACCAGTCACTCTGCCATGCTAAGGGAATCCAAGAAGATATTTGTGTGTGAGCTGGCAACTTGTATGTTCCTGTAGACTTCGTGGTGGTAGAGACAGGAGGTGATGAGAAGTCACCCATCATTTTGGGATGGCCATTCTTGAACACCGCTAGAGCTATCATCTAAGCCAACAATGCTAAGATTTGTTTCAACATAAAAGGGAAGAGGGAAAGTTTCTCTTTCAAGAATCGAGTACTACAATTCCCCGCACATCCACAACACGCCTACGAGCTGAAGAAGAAGAAGAAGAACAGGAGGAACAAGAACAAGAATAAGAACAAGAAGCCACAACAGACGGAGACAATGAGGATGGTCACTACAGTCCACAGGGAGCATGACCACCAGCTCAAATCCCTACATCTAATCAAGAAGGATGATCCAGGTGTCCCAACCATCGAATGCACAATCAATCGAAGCTCCTTTCAGAAAGCTGTCCGTGACACCAGATCGGGAGTCAACATAATGGCCAAGGTAACCTATAAATACTTATATAGTACTATGCCTCTGTATCCCACCTATGCGTAACGGTAGATGGCAGACCAGACATTTTGATTCATGGATGGGATAGCAAAAGATGTCCAAGTACAAATTGACGACCACTTCATCCCCACTGGCTTCTTGGTCCTAGACATGAGAGAAGATGAGTATGATCTACCCATCATCCTTGGAAGACCGTTCTTGAACACCACCAAAGCCATCATCTACATAGGATTAGGGGAGGTCCACTTTCACTTCCCCTTAGAGAAGGTACGTCGCTACTTCAGTGACAATTATATAGTTAATGAAGATCCAAAGAAGTACAGAACAAGAAGAAGGTGCCGTAAGTGATATCAGAAGAATCAGACCTCTTAGGATGGATGGTCTGACTATGAAGGAGAAGTATCAAGATATGAAGACCGATGTCCTGAAGAAGAGATTTTCCCTGAGAAGGAAGCTGTACCACCAACAGAAAGTGATCCCATTCAAGATGAACAAGCTCCTTCCTCAAAGTCAACCTCACCAACAAAATAGGTATGGAAAGTAAAGGTAAAATCAGTTTCAGATTCAACACAAGAAGAAGCACAGCCAGTGGCACCATTCAAACCATCTGAGGTGCCCTAGGACGTTTAAGTGAACAAGAGGTCCTATTCGGAGGACCTAAATCACCGAACACCATGCCGAGAGGTAAACTTGGTAGTTATCAATATTTCCCTTTTCAGCACTGCGTAATTTTCTCTCAGCATATTTACTTTCTTTTAAATGCATAGTTAGTTATATGTTTATCAATGCTGTCATAGAAAAAGAAAATAAAAATATGTGTCATGCATTTCATTCTACGAAAATGCTAAGCCATGTGAATAAATTTGTGGCATAAAACCATAAGGGTATTTACTGTGGTGGCGTAAAAATAAATATGCATTCGTCATAGTTTCAATTCTTTGCATAAGTATAACACATAAACACAAAAAATTCACAGAAAGATCCTGGTAATAAAAAGCACATACATGTTAAGAAAGTTCTAAATACTCAAGGCTTAGAGATTTATCACTAACACTTAATCAGTTCCACAAGCTTTGTTGTCTATTTGAGCTTCACAGCATTGGAAGGATCGAGAAAACCTAACAAACAGAGGATCTGTCCTCAGTCGGAGTGTTGTCTCAACAGTTCTCAACATAAACACTCTGAGGAAGGAAGTACACCTCCACTGCCTGTCAGCTACATCAAACAAGACTATGTCAACATCCAGCTTGGGGGAGAGCATCCCCTATGTACCCAGCTAAGTATTTTTATCTATATATTTTCACTTGTGTAGTTCTGCTTTGTTAGAGTATAAAACTAATAAAAAGATGCATAACCATAGAAAGCAAAATAAATATTTCCTTTCTATATATATATATATTCATGTGTGATCTTTAAGTTTGCTAAATAAAATACATAGGAGAGTGTACAAAGTAATTGCCTTCTAAAAATGAAACCCTAGAATAAACTCTTATATGGAAATGATGAATAGTTGCTCTGCCGTAATTCCTTACAAGTACCTAGTTTTCAACCTCGAATTCTCCCAAGTTTTAGATACAATGGTTTTGATTTAAGATTTGCTCTAAACCTGAACTCATGGGTAGCGAATGCTTGATCTAAATCTAGATAGTTGACGGATATGATATGGGAAGGTTTGAGCTGCTGTTTATCTTGTTCCTAGAGATACTAGTGTTCTGGAGAATTTATCTTTTAAAAAATTAAAATTGTTGCATGATGAGTTCCTGTATGACGAGAGTTTTAAATTCCTACCACAGCCATATATATACATGCTTGCTAGATTAAGAAAGACTTACATTTATATTTACTGCTTATGAGCATTGAGTGTGGTCAAGTTGTGTTGACCCTTAGGGATTGGTCATGCGGTTAAAATTAAGATCCACGTACACTCCACCCATATATTCAGCTTCTATCCTAGAAGTACGAATCTACATATATTCCATTCAGATCCACCCAGAAAAAGTTCTACTCCTACAATGGGAGAGAGCCCTAAAAATATATGCTTACCATCCATTTCTATCCCTTGTTAGCTAATGAAGCTCCAAATATTCCTTTTGCTATCTCTTGTCAATATATCCAAAGAGAGGCTTGGGTGCTCCAAAAAAAGAGAAGAAAGAAGAAAAAGAAAGAGAGAAAGAAAATAAAAGAAAGAGGACAAATGTCCCATTAAAAAACTCTCTCCCATTGAGCAACCCAGGTTCTCCTCCAAAGTCTTCAAAGTTTCAAAGGAGAGGTATGAGAAGTTTCTCAAGGAGCAATAGTAAAATTAGATTACTCACTATCTACCATTCACCATTTATCCACTACATACCATATATTCCACACACATGCACATCTTAATTTGACTGTATGACTCGTTTCTCTGGATCCATGGTTTAACTCTGTAATAAATGTTCGCAAGTATGTACTTGCTGCCTCCCCACGTATAAGCTCCACATAAGCCTATTAGATGTTGGGTGAGAGAGAATGCATAATGTTACTATTCCTAGAGCTAAAAATACCACATGTCTTAGAGAAGAGAGAAGGCATACATCATAAATGTCTTGGTAAGGATCCAGAAATACCACAAAGAAGAGATTTGAGAGGGACATATAAAGGAATTTCTAAGTTTTATTTGAAAATCTTGCAAAACTCCGGAATGATAGTTGATCGAAGAATTAGAAACATGGTGCTTAACTTGACCGTTCTGTCTTTCAACTGCTCAAGACCCAAGTGATGGCTACAAGCTACATAGTGGAAGGTAATATGAGTAAGTTTATAATCAGAAAGTTCATTCTAATCTGAAAGAGAATTCTTGTTTGAACGCATGTGTACTTTTGAGGTGTGAAAGCATTGTAGCAACTCCTGATCCATCATTGAGTTTATCTTTGCTTAGGGATGAGCAAAAGGTAAGCTTGGGGGAGTTGTTGACGGTAGATAAGTGTCATTTTTAAACCATCAACGAAACATGATAAATGTCTTTTTTGGGATATCGAACTTCATATCTTGATACTTCTCCTTCATAGTCAGCCCATCCATCCTTAGAGGTTTGATTCTTCTAGTGTCGGTTATGGCGCCTTCTTCTTGTTCTGTTCTTCTTTGGATCTTCATCAATCATATAATTGTCATTGAAATGGCGACGTACCTTTCCTGTAGGGAAGTGGAAGTGCACTTCTCCTATTCCAATATAGATGATGGCTTTGGTGGTGTTCAGGAATGGTCTTCCAAGGATAATAGGTGGATCATACTCATCTTCTCCTATGTCTAGGACTAGGAAGTCAGTGGGGATGAAGTGGTCATCAATTTGTACGGGAACGTCTTTTGCTATTCCATCCACGAATCGAAATGATAGGTCGACCATCTACAGCTGCGCATAGGTGGGACACAGGGGCATAGTTCTATATAAGTATTCATAGGTTACCTTGGCCATTATGTTGACTCCTGATCCAGTTTCGTAGACAACTTCTGATAGGAGCTTCTATTGATCGTGCATTCGATGGTTGGGACGCCTGGATCGTCCTTCTTGATCAGATGCGGGGACTTGAACTGATGGTCGTGCTCCCTGTGGACTGCAGTGACCATCCTCACTGTCTCCGTCTATGGCTTCTTATTCTTATTCTTATTCTTGTTCTTGTTCCTCCTGTTATTCTTCTTCTTCAGCTCATAGGGGTGTTGTGGATATACGGGGAATTGTAGTACTTGATTCTTGAAAGAGAAACTTTCCCTCTTCCCTTTGATGTTGAAACAAATCTTAGCACTATTGGCATAGATGATAGCTCCAGCGGTGTTCAAGAATGGTCATCCCAAAATGATGGGTGACTTCTCATCACCACCTGTCTCTATCACCATGAAGTCTGCAGGAACATACGAGTTGTCAACTTGCACACAAATGTGTTCTAGGATTCCTTTGGTGTAGCAGAGTGACTGGTCTACAAGCTACAAGTACATGGTTGTGTATAATAAAGGATAATCAAACATTATTTCATAAATTACCTTGGGCATGATGTTGACGCTTGCACCGAAGTCACATATAGCTTCATTGAAGTTCACACTCCCAATGGAGATCGGAATGACCGATCTCCCTAGATCACCTTTTTTTATTGGCAGAGTTTCATCGTTCCATCCTCCAGTTGAAGGATCACTCTAGTAGCTTCCTGCATTAAATATATCTACGAGATTTGTAGATTCTAATTCTTTCAGTTGTCCCAGAATCTTACCTTGGTTAGCAGGAGGAACAACAGTTGCAAGCTGAGATATTTGTGATTCAATCATTTTATTAAAGCTATGCTGATTCTTAATGGCATTTGAAAAGCTATCCATTCTATTATTAATTGTTTCTAGCATTTTATTATTGGATGCTAATTTTTTAGATAGGTTATCCATTTATTTTTCTTGATTATGAGCTAACTCTCTCAAAGGTGGGTTGATTGAAATTATTAAAATAATTATTACCTTGATAATTACCTGAGTAGTTAGGCCTTTGCTGTTAATTCCAACTTTGATTCTGTTGAGGACGATAGTAGTTGTTGTTGTCGTTAATGTAGTTCACATCCTCTTGTAGCTCTAGGCAATTGTTGCCTGAATGCCCAGTTTCTCCACACTCTTCACAAGTCATGCGGGAATCATGAATGTGCATGACTTCATTCTTCTCACCGGCTCTCTCATCAAGCCTCTTCATCAGTAGGTCCATCTTGACAGACAACATGTCTACCTCCTTGAATAGTGCATACCTCCACCTCTCTTGCGGGTTTGAGTTCTTTCTTCACTCCAACCTTGGTTGGATGCCATCTTTTACACAAGAGCTATGGCTTGAGCAATAGTAAGTGATAAGAATGCACCTCCAGCAGCAACATCCATGGTCTCATGGGTGCTGTTGTTGAGCCCATGATAAAAGGTCTGCATGAGCAGCCAATTCTCCATTCCATGATGAGGACATTCTAGGATGTAATCTTGAAAGCGCTCCCATGCTTCTGGGATAGACTCATCATGTTGCTATTGAAAACTTGATATTTTCTCACCAAGAGCATTCGTCTTGCCCATGGGAAAGAACTTCACCAGAAAATTGGTGGAGCAGAGTGCCCACGTAGTGTTTTTCTCCTTGTTTGCATAAAACCACTACTTCACCCTCCCCAAGAGTGATTATGGGAAGAGGTGAAGTAGTATGGCATCTCTAGAGACGTCCTCGATGGTGAAAGTGCTGCAAATCTCTAGAAAGTGTTGAAGATGAGCACTAGCATCTACATGTGCTTTCCCATAAAACTGGCTAGCTTGCACCATGTTGATGAGCGCAGGCTTGAGCTCAAATGGCTGATCAATGTCCTCAGCAGGTCCAGTATGGATATTGTCCGTAGTTGGAGCTGAGAACTCATGGAGTGACTTGTTAGCCATAGCTTTGAACTTTGGTGTTAAGCTTTGAAATACGCTTTGGTGATCTTTCCGATTCAGATGGAGCTTTGAGCTTAGATGATGATACTCAAACTTTCTTTAGCTTGGCTCTAGTCCTTCTGATTAATGCTTCTGGATCTTCAACAAAATTTTCTGAAAGGTCAAACCTGGTCATACATTACCATGCATATGATATATATAAATAGACAAAAGATAAGGGTAAGGCTGTATGAGTAGAGAAATGATGGTTTCTTGATCACATTAGTGGATACAAGTGATGGCTCATTATCCTTTGGGAATAGCCTAATCAACCTTCCCTGGCAACAATGCCAAGAATGCTTATTGACAGTTCTAACACCACTTAAATTCTAGGTTGTCATCTCTAGCATGGCGCCAGAAATGCTGGTACTAATAAATGCAAATGCTCTCTTAAAATAAATATGATATCCATAAGCGCACAGATAATACTGATGTAGCATTCTATCAGGAGTAATCTAGGTATCGTTATTTATATTTTTACCCATGGGAAGGGAAAGCTAAGGATAATGAGCATGAGCATCACTGCATGTCATAATGGAGAGTGTAACCATGTCTTTCTCTATCTTCTCATACAGGGTAAGTGTCACAAGATAAGATATAAATAAATGATAAATGATAAGCACATAGCCACAAAATAAATTATAAACATCTCAATAGAGTACTCTAAGTCTATAGCACTAGCATGATATTAGGATGATCTACGAGGATAAATCCTATGTTATTCTAACTATAAGTCAAAGCATACGATGATTAGTGCAATTACATTTGGCAATCATGGTAAGACAAGGTTATATCTACACATAGAGATATTATACAGAAAGATCATGAACATAGCCAGCCTTTCCTTATAATAGTTGTGTTCTACACGGTCTACATTCGGGAGGTGGACTATATAAGTCTCCATAGGAATGTCACACCCACGAACTACCACAAGATCCGAAATATAGGGTGCAATCGCAGGAAAATACGGTATAGGCACCACACCTACACAATATTGTCCACTCACCCATGATATCAATGAGCGAGTGCTATACGATCCTATGTTTGAATATAAATCTAATCCTACTATGCCAAGCATATAATCAAAGTAAACTAAGAACATTGTAATTGAGAATATAAGCAAATAGAGCAAAGTCATATCCAATATAGTAGAATAGACCAAAGTCATATTCATAGTAGCAGATGAACAATATGAATAATACAAGAACGAATATAAAGTAGGAGAGATCACGAGGAATTACCAAGCAAACCCTTGATAGATCCAAAAACCAACCTATGCTTGCCTCCTTCTAGGTTTAATCCTATACAATGTTTTCCTAAACAGTAAATGGTAAACAGTCGGTCACCCTTGGTTTAGTGTTTTGACCGTTTAATCACCGTTTAAACGGAGTTAAACGGCCTAAACGGTTTTGTACAATAACAATAAAATATACATATTTATGTAGGTAAAAATAAAATTTGCTAGAACTCATACATATTTACACATGTAAAAATCAAATATTCTACCAAATAATCTTGTTGGAAGAAATCTAAATCCCACAACACTTCATATAATTACAATGTTAATTAGTTTCATATTGATTGTGATAGACGTAGTCCTTTAATTCACTTAATTATGGATTAAATGGTTGTTTAGCTCATTTAATCACGTTTAATCTGATTTTGTTTAGACCGTTTAGACGGGATTGAACGGTTTAAACGGGTTTAAACGGCCCAACCATTTAATTCACCGTTTAGGGCCTAAACAACACGGCTGACTTCTGTTTACCGTTTAAACGGTGTTTAAACAGATTAAATGGCCGTTTAGGCGAACAGTGATCCTATATAGCTACGCTCTAAACTATGGAGCTCTAATTGAGATGGTGGCTCTCTGGCTTGATCATGTGGCTTCTCTCGCCTGGGGTCTGGGCCTATTTATATAGCCCCCTCGGATTAATCTCGGCTCTCGGATCAAATCAACCTTAATGGACGATTGATATTGGACCTCAAAGGCAGTGGAGAACCGACCCTAGAAGGGGAGGCTAAAAAGTGGGGACACCAGGGCGGGCACCCTAGGGGCTAGGGCGGCTGCCCTGCCCTAGTGATAGGTGGGCCCCTCCTTTGGTCCAGTGCATTCTCGTGTCTTCTAGATTCTTCTTTTGTATATGTAGCCTTTTTATCTCTATGTAAATCTGACATGTGAACCTCCTTTGGGACTTTTCTGATAACCCCCTGCAGAAATAGACATTCACCAAAACTCATGGAATTCTATCAGTGTAAACCCTATATCTAGATGATAATTATATTTAGGTCCTTTTTCATGCTTCGTTGATGGTTAAAAATGATACTTATCTATCGTCAACACTTACTAAATCTCTTGACAAATAGAGTCATCTTCTCATCATCCATGTCATCAAAGCTTGAGTCATCATCTTCACTAGATGTATCTTGCTTGGCTTTGCGCTTTGATGATGATGTGGCTTTGAATGCCACACTCTCCTTCTCATCCTTCTTCTCATCTTCCTTCTCATCCTTTGTGGCGGTATAAAGCCCTATACCCTTACGGCTAGATATGGGCAAGCCTAGACCAGACGGTCCAGCCCATTACATGACGACGCATGATCCAGATCATCGGGATGGAGTCTCGCACAAGGCATCAAACCAGACTTGGGAATCAAGCAAGGTCTTGGTCGGTTAGATTAGGAATCCTTATCCGGCTCTATATGGCAATTGTAACTGGCTAAGATTAGTTTTCAGATCTGTAACCCTGCCTCCCGGACTATATAAGGAGGGCAGGGGACCCCCCTCAAAAACATCAAAACATACTCTATGGCAATCTAGCCTGTAATACATTGTTCGAGACAGCAATAACAAAGTAGAGCAGGACGTAAGGTATTACGCCCACACGGCGGCCTGAACCTGGGTAAACCCGCGTGTTGTTCTGCATCACCATTTCGTTCGTGGCTTGCACACCTGTCTGCCGACAATCTACTACCTTGGGCGTACCCCTCGGTAGACTGTCGACCCGGTTTTGTCGACAGTGGCGCGCCAGGTAGGGGGTGTGTGTACTGCTTTTTAGGCGTGTGAGATGGTCATCTTCCCTGATTCCATGGCCATGGCGGCGGGCCTCACGTTCACGATCGGCCAGATCACCTGGACCACCAGCTCCAACGACTTCATTGTCACAACCATGGAGGAGGTGCAGATCCAATCTGCATCGACTACTTCCCCAACACCGGCGTCGGCTACGACTACGCTGGCTCCGGCTTCGCCTGCACTAGCACCGTCACCGACCACGCCGGCAACTCATCAACTCCTTCCTCGCTACCAGGGGAGGAAACTCGACAACACCGACCTGATTGACTCCATCGACTGACTCGGTGGCAAACTCTCGTTTACCCTAGCTCTGGTCAACTCGCTCCAAGAGCAGTTTACCGAACAGAACTCGAATGGCTACAACAAATCTACTTGACCTGCTCGAGCCACCCGTTTTAAACGGTTGGGTACAGATCTAGTGGTCACTTCAACTCCTGAAGGGCGCTCCGCTCGACCTCGACCTCGACCACGCAACTTCATCAATATGGTGGGCTCTGATCAAGTTTCGATCCATACCACCCAGACAAACAGCCGTTTGAGCTCCGGATCGAGCACTGCGTCCGACGAGGGTGAGTAGCGGTGATGAAGAGAGGCTACATCCTCCAGGCTTTCCTCGAATCCCAGCTTTCCCTCCAAGGTGTGGCGCCATGATCAACGTGGTTAGCCAAGATGAAGATCCACCTGCTAGGGGCGAGACCGATCAACAGCGACAAGAGTGACAACAACGCAATGTCGACCGAGTTCAACGTCACATAGATGAAGATGCATGCCTAGCACAACAGCAAGCAGATCGCGACCAGCAAGAAGCTGACGCTGCAGCTAGGCGTAACCGATTGCAAGGGAGCAACCTCAATGATGCTTTCGACATGGTGGGGAACAGACCAGTATTCAAAACCCCAAGCACCAACGTGGCCGTCGCCATTGAAAGCCTAAAGCGGTTACCAGGTACCCTAGAAATCCAAAACATCCGAGAGGATTTGCAGGCTTATCTCCAGGCAGCCATGGTTCAGACCAATGAACGTGTCACGGGCCCATCGGTGTCTGGCACGACTAGCAGGAGCCGCTAGCACTCTAATCAACCTTTCAGGTCTGGTCAACGTGGCTTACGCGCACCCGCCGGCACATACCACAACATAGGCAACGATAATCGTGGAAACAACATAGCTCCTAGTGTCAATCTAGGAGCTGACGGAGGCAATGACGGCAATCGCAGAAACCCTCCCCACAATGATAATCACCAGCTCGGCCACCGCCGCAATAACAACGACGACGACCGATGCAGCGACAACCGGCATAATGACCACCGGGACCACCGTCGTCAGGGACAACAATACGGTGACGAACGAGATCGCCATGATGGCAATCACGATCTCCGTCGCGACCTCAACAACCATGACCTACATCCTTGCATTGAATAGAGAGCTCGGGATCGTGCATCCCATGAAACCAGTCGTCGCATGGAGTACGATATGGTCCACGATCCCCCGGGCCCCAAGCAATTCACCAACCACCTACAACAAGTCATCTGGCCTAGAGGTTTTAAGCTTGAAAAGCTTAACCATTACGACGGCAAGGTCAATCCCGAGCTATGGGTCCAACTTTACGAGACCGCTTGCAGATCCGCTATGAGCGACGAGCACGTCATGGCCAACTACTTTCCCATGGTGGTCGGCCCAGTGGGGCACCAATGGCTTGTCAGTCTCCTAGAGAACCACTTTGACTCCTGGTATGCTTTGCGTTAAGCCTTTGTCGAAAACTTCATTGCCACCTGTGAATAGCCAGGCAACAAGTACGATCTACAGCGCATCCGCGATGCTAGGGACGAACCATTGCGCGAGTACATCCGACGCTTCTCGGATATGCACATCAGGATTCCCAGGATCAACGACAACGAGGCTATTGAAGCCTTCATTACTGGTCTACTCTACCACAATGATCTCAGGGACAAGCTCCTTCATAAATGGCCTATAATGGTGGTCGACCTCCTCACCACCGCTAAGAAGTATGCGGATGCCGACGACGCCAAGAAGCTGCTGAAAGAGGGCACCGGCAAAGCATCGTACTCTCCACGACGCGACGACTACCGCGACAACCACCGCCGCGACGACTTTAGAGGTCGCAGCGACATCAGGGACCGTCGTAACAACAATCGTGATCGACGCGACAACAGAAATCAGCACGGCGATCGCCGTGACAACTTCAAGGGCAAGCGTGCTCGTGATGACGACGACGAGGTCAACACCGTGAAAAAATTTGTTGGGCATCGCAATTATGAAGAAGACTATGCTAAAGCCTTGAAGGGGCCTTGCCTAGCTCATCCTAAGTCCAACCATACATTGGAAAACTGCAAGGTCCTCAAGGAGATATATCGTCGTAAACAGGCTTCAGAAAATGCCGACAAGCCTAATGATGCAATAGACCAGCGTAACCACAGGGACGATGACGAGGACGATCCTGACAAGAACCCCAAGCACTAGTATCAGGATCTAGTGAGGCATGTTGCAACTATCATCAGGGGCAAGGTGTCTGTTGAAAGCAAACGCAAGTGGAAGCTGCTCGCCCGCGCTTGCCTGAACGTGGCCAAGACAGACAACCTCATTGCAGATCCAAGATTACCCCCCCTGGTCACACCGAGAAATCAACTTCAGTAGGGTGGATCAATGGGCCACCATCCCCGAACCAGGGTGTTTCGCTCTCATCCTCAGTCCCTGTATCAATAAAGTGTAATTTGACAGGGTGCTCATTGACGGCGTAGTTCCGTCGACATCCTGTTCAAGAATAGCCAGTCAGCATTGAACATATCTGAAGCTGACTTGAAGCCATACGACACACAGTTCTAGGGGGTCCTACCCAGACAGAGCTCTACGCCTCTCAGGCAGATTACCCTACCTGTGTAGTTTGGCACGGCAGACCACTTCCGTACTGACTACGTCAACTTTGTGGTCGCTGACTTCGAGGGTACCTACCATGCTATCCTTGGTCACCCCATGATCACCAAATTCATGGCTATACCTCATTACAGGTACTTGGTGCTTAAGATGCCAACGAAAAAGGGAGTCCTCACTCTCAGAGGCAATGTATTCGTTGCCTATACCTATGAAGAGGATAGTTTTCGCATAGCTGAAGCCCACGACCTCTCCCAGCGCATGGCGGCAACGACGATGGAGGCAAAGAAAACTCCTCCAAACCAGCTGGAGATTCCAGAGCTTGAAGCACCACGAAAGTCTATCAAGTCCAAGGAGTACAAAGAGATCCAGCTGCTCGAGGGTGACTCCAGCAAGACAGCACTGATCGGGTCAAATCTTGACCCCAAATAGGAAGACGCGCTCGTCCAATTCTTGAGAGAGAACATAAGCGTGTTCGCTTGCAAACCATCGGACATGCCCGGTGTATCTCGAGACCGGATCGAGCACTCCTTGAACGTCGACTCCAAGGCAAAACCCGTCAAGCAGAAGCTGCGGCGGTTCAGGAAGGACAAAAAGGAGGCTATTAGGGTAGAAGTTACATGGCTTCTTGCAGCTGGTTTTATCAAAGAGGTGTATCACCCGGACTGGTTAGCCAATCCGGTTCTTGTACGCAAAAAGAATAATGAATGGAGAATGTGCGTTGACTACACCGATCTCAACAAACACTACCCTAAAGACCCCTTCGACTTACCTCGCATTGACGAAGTCATGGACTCCACGGCTGGCTGCGAGCTACTATCTTTTCTCGACTGTTACTCTGGTTATCACCAGATCGCTCTCAATAAGGACGATCAGATCAAGACGTCCTTTATTACACCCTTCGGCGCTTATTGCTACATGACCATGTCGTTTGGGCTAAAAAATGCCGGAGCTACTTATCAGCGTGCAATACAAGAGTGCCTCGAAAAGGAGATACAAGATGAACTGGTCGAAGCTTATGTAGACGACGTAGTTGTCAAAACCAAGGAATCCCACTCCTTGATTGACGATCTGACACGTACTTTTGCAGCGCTCAATCAATATCAATGGATGTTGAACCCTAAAAAGTGCATCTTTGGTGTTCCCTCTGGTATATTACTAGGCAATGTCGTCAGTCGTGACGGCATACGCCCTAACTCAGAGAAGGTGCAAGTTGTCCTCAATATGAAGCGACCAACAAATGTCAAGGATGTCCAGAAGCTTACAGGGTGTATGACCACCCTAAGCCGATTTCTATCTCGATTTGGTGACAAGGGCTTACCTTTTTTCAAGTTACTCAAGGCAGATGAGAAGTTTGAGTGGTCAGAGGAAGCAGATATTGCCTTTACACAACTGAAGCAGTACCTTGCATCACCTCCGGTCCTTACTGCCCCCAAGTTAGGAGAAGTCCTTCAACTCTACATTGCTGCTACTGATTGAGTCGTCTCCACTGTCCTTGTGGTCGAGCGTGAGGAGCCTGACCACGCTTATGGTGTTTAGCGCCCAATCTATTTCATCAGTGAGGTGCTCAATGAGTCCAAAACTAGGTACACTCAGATTCAAAAATTGATCTATGCCATACTCATTACAACCTGAAAGTTGAAACATTACTTTGACGGGTTCTACATGGTGATCAAAACTGAGTTTCCCCTTGGTAACATTATACGCAACAAAGATGCAAATGGGCGCATCGCCAAATGGGCAATGGAGTTATGTCCTTTTGACTTGGAGTTTACAGGCCGCGACACTATCAAATCCCAAACACTGGCTGACTTTATGGTCGAGTGGATAGACTTAAGTATCCCGACCTCTCAAGGACCCGTTGACTACTGGAAAATGTATTTTGACGGCTCACTGACTATTGATGGTGCGGGAGCGGGTATATTATTCATATCACCAACCAATGAGCAATGTGCTACGTCCTCATGATTCACTTCCCGGCATCTAACAATGCTGCAGAATACGAGGCATGTTTTCATGGTTTGCGCATTACAGTCGACCTCGGTATCAAGCGCCTTTACGTCCACGGTGACTCGGCCCTAGTTATTAACCAGCTTAATAAGGACTAGGATACAACTAGTGAGAATATGGATGCATATTGCAAGGAAATTAGGAAGCTTGAAGGCAAATTTTATGGCATTGAATATTCTCATGTGGTTTGAGACAAAAAATCAAGCAGCAGATGCGTTGTTGAAGTTAGGATCATCTAGAGCTCAAGTACCGCATGGCGTTTTTGTTTAAGACCTTTTAAAACCATCAATTAAGCAAGAAGGCGACCCTGTGGTCGAGAAGCCCCCGGACGAGCCTCTAGTAGCTATGGTTCCATCACCGACCACTATGGAACTATCTCCCACCACCGCGGGACCATCTCAGACCTCGACTAAGATAGTGGACTGGCGTGTTCCATTCATTAAGTATCTAACAGATGGCACCGGGTACTCTGATCGAAATGAAAATGAACGTCTTATACGCCGCAGCAGACAATACCTGGTGGTCGAAGGTAAGCTATGGCGCAAAAATGCAAAAGCAGAAGTATTGATGAAGTGCATTGAGCAAGAAGACGATATTAAACTCCTGAAAGAAATACATTCTGGCACCTGTGGTAATCATGCTGCATCTCGGACACTGGTCGGTAAAGCGTTTCGTGCAGGTTTTTACTGGCCATCCGCAGTAGCTGATGCAGAGAAGCTTGTTAGACACTACGCCAATTGTCAGTTTTTCTCCAAAAGAGTTCACGTGCCAGCCCATGAGATCCAGACCATACCAGCCTCCTGGCCCTTTACGTGCTAGGGCCTAGATATGATTGGACCCTTCAAACCAGCACCAGGTAACTTCAAGTTCATATTCGTGTTGATTGATAAATTTTCCAAATGGATAGAGTACATGCCCTTGGTCAAGGCATCTTCCAAAAAATCAGTCGAGTTCCACCGCTTTGGTATACCCAACAACATCATTACAGACCTGGGGACTCAGTTTACCGGGAACATGTTTTGGGACTTATGTGATGAACGGAGCATTGTAGTGAAATACGTCTCGGTGGCACACCCTAGAGCTAATGGACAGGTCGAGCGGGCTAATGGAATGATTCTGGATGCATTGAAGAAAAGGATGTATAGAGAGAACGACAAAGCCCCTGGATGGTGGATTAAGGAGTTACCAGCCGTGGTCTGGGGACTTCGGACACAGCCTAGTCGCAATACTGGTGTCTCGCCATATTTTATGGTTTACGGCGCCGAGGCTGTGCTCCTAGCAGACATTGAATTCCGGTCACCTCGGGTTGAGAACTACAATGAAGATCAAGTTACTGAACAACGAGAGCTCGAGGTGAATAGTGCAGAGGAACAACGCCTTGACTCCTATATACGCACGGCCAAGTACCTCGCTGTGTTACGAAGGTACTACAACAAAAATGTTTAGGAATGCTTTTTTGTGGTCGGCGACATGGTATTAAAATGGAAGACTAGCCAAGATGGCGTCCACAAGTTGTCAACTCCATGGGAAGGGCCATACATCGTCAAAGCTGTTACACGACCTACTTCGTACAGGCTTCAAAGACTTAACGGCACTGACGTGCTCAACTCCATCCATATCGACAAGCTTAGGCATTTTTACCCCTAATTCTCAAATATATATATCATAATTCAAAGTATAAAAGTAGTACAGAAAAAAGGTACATATCAGTTGACTACACTTGTTTACATTGTTGATTCTACAACTACAACAACTTTTTGATAAACTAGTACATCGATCACCAATCCTTTCAGGTTCTCGGAGCAGCTCTGTCCTCGACCTCACTCATAGCGTGCACGAGATCCGTCCTCTGCGTTTTGGGTGGTCGGCAGATGCCCTTTGGCCAGACCAGTCATACTCTTACGTGTATACAGGCTCTGACAGCCTTACACTCGGATCACTAGCCTCTCCAAAGCCGTACAGACCTATAGGATGACATCGATTATGCTGGAACAATGTTGACGGTCCTTAAGTATCAATTATAACTATCAAATAAATAGAGAAAAGGATCCAAATGAAACCAACACCTAGACTTAGGGTTTTATCTGACAGAATTCCATGAGTTTTGTTGTTTATCTATTTCTGCAGGGGGTTATCAGGAAATACGGAAGAAAGGCCCACATGTCGGATTAATGACGGGATATTAACCGAACACGTAATTATCTTACATCTAGAAGAGTCCAGAAGCCACAAGAACGAACGGGAGGCGTAACAGAGCCGGGGACAGGGCGCCCGCCCTAGTCCCTAGGGCGCCCGCCCTGCTGGCTCAGCCAATCAGGCTCCGCCTCGAGGATTATGCTCCACCGACCTAGAGGATCAAGGAAAACCGCACGATCAATGTCGGTTTGATCCAACGGCCCAGATTCATCCGAAAGGGCTATATAAGCAAGGCCCCTGCCCCTGGAGGAGAGGCCCCCTCGTCTCATACTTCAAACCCTAATTCAGGAGGAGAGCCTCTGATCAAGCCCTAGAGCCACCACATCAACTAGATCTCTAGTTAGCATAGCTATATAGGATTAGAACTAGAAGGAGTCAATCTTCGATTGGTTCCCGGATCTGTCAAGAGGATTCTTGGTAATTCCTCTATTGTTTTTCAATTGTTCATCATTGTTCTTCAATATTATGAATATGACTTTGTTCTATTTCAATATATTGATTATGACTTTGCTCTACTTGATTATATTTGCAATTATATTGTTCTTAGTTTATCATAGTTATATGCTTGGCTTAGTTAGATTGGAATTATATACATGCCTAGGATCGTATAGCGTTTATCCATGTGTACAGTGGGTGAATGATAATTATTGTGTAGACGTGGTGTCTATACCGTATTTATCTGCGATTGCACCCTATATGCCGGATTGTGGGGTAGTTCGCGATAGTGACAGCTTCGTTGATTCTTATATAGTCCCCCTCTCGTGTATAGGGCAGGCAGAGCAACACTATTACAGGGGAGTGATTGCTATGTTCTTCATCTTCCTTGCTAATATTCACTATGCATGGATATAGTCTTTTCTCACCATGATTGCCAAGTATAATTGCACTAACTATGATATGCTAGACTTTATAGTTAATAATAACTTAGGGAATATCTTTGTAGTTCATCCTAATTCCATGCTAATGACTTGCTAGAATATCTGTTGAGGTGCTTATCATTATTATATGTGGCTAGCTAATCAGATTAATTAACTTTGTCACCATTATCACTTTACCTTTACTTAATGTGACATTTATACCTGTATAAAGAGATTGATAAATACTCTCGGTTATACATGCAATGATGTGTACTCAGTTCCATATTCTCATTCCATTATCAACCATGATACTTAGAAATCCCTTCCCAGTGGTAAAAATATAAATAACGATACCTGGAATACTTCTCGGTTAAAATGCTACATCGGTATTAATCTGTGCGCTTGCAGATCCCTTTTATTATTTATCTTGATGAGCAAATGCATATTTCAATACCGCGTCTCTCATGTCATGCTGGGGATGACAACTTGGCTTAAGTGGCATGAGGGATAGGTTTGGCATTTTTGGCGCCGTTATCAGAATTAGAAAACTAAGTCTACTTTTGGTAGTGACGTTAAGAATGCCCAACAAGCATTTTTGGCGCCGTTGCCGGGAAAGGTTGATTACTAAGTAGGAATGAATATGGAACTTTGAGTCATCATTTGCATCACTAATCTGATCGAGCTTATCAATTCTCTTATACAGTTTTACCCCTGTATTTTCTATTTTGATTATTTATTGCAGGGTGATGCATGAATAGAAGACATCTTCCAGACAACTTTGTTGACGATCCCGAAGCCTTATTCAGAAGAACAAGAGCCAAGCTCAAGAAGACATCGTCAACACTTCAGCACAAAGCTTCATCCAAATCCGAAGACCGCCGAAGTTTCATCCGGAATTTGTCGACTGAATTCGGAGCCATGGCGAACAAGTCGATCCGCGAGTTCTCAGCTCCCACTACGGACAACATCCGCACTGGACCTGCTGGGGAGATCGACCGCAACTTCGAGCTCAAGCCTGGGCTCATCAACATGGTGCAAGCTAACCAGTTCTGTGGGAAGCCACATGAAGACGCTAGTGCTCATCTTCAACACTTCCTGGAGATCTGCAGCACTTTCACCATGGCTGAAGTCCCCAGAGACGCCATACTACTTCG
Source organism: Saccharum spontaneum (assembly GCA_022457205.1). Lineage (NCBI taxonomy): Eukaryota > Viridiplantae > Streptophyta > Magnoliopsida > Poales > Poaceae > Saccharum > Saccharum spontaneum. Next base: position 44,217,086 of record CM039594.1, read on the forward strand.
CCTTTTCCCATTCTCACTGTTGGGGAGAGCGAAGCAGTGGTTCTACGCTACAAAGGAGAAGAACACTACGTGGGCACTCTGCTCCACGAACTTTCTGGCCAAATTCTTTCCCATGGGCAAGACCAATGCTCTCCGTGGGAAGATTACAAGTTTTCAGCAACAACATGATGAATCCGTTCCAGAAGCATGGGAGCGTTTCCAAGACTACATCCTAGAATGTCCCCATCATGGAATGGAAAGCTGGCTACTGATGCAGACATTTTATCATGGGCTCATTAACAGTGCCCGTGAAACCATGGATGCTGCAGCTGGAGGAGCATTCCTATCACTCACCATACCTCAAGCCACAGCTATTGTAGAGAATATGGCATCCAACCAAGGTTGGAGTGAAGAAAGAACTCAAACCCGCAAGAGAGGTGGAGGTATGCACCAGCTCAAGGAAGTAGACATGCTGTCTGCCAAGCTAGACCTACTCATGAAGAAGCTCGATGATCGAGCTGGAGAAAAGAAAGAAGTCATGCACGTCTACGACTCCCACATGACTTGTGAGGAGTGTGGAGGTACTGGACACTCGAGCAATCACTGTCCTGAGTTGCTAGAGGACGTGAACTACATCAATAACAACAACAACTACTACAACCGTCCTCAGCAGAATCAAGGTTGGAATCAACAGAGGCCTAACTACTCAGGTAATTACCAAGGTAACAATTCTTTCAATAATAATAATAATTATCCACCTTTGAGAGAGTTAGTATCCAACCAAGGAAAGCTAATGGATAACCTGTCTAAGAAATTGGCATCTAATGATAAAATACTAGAAAATATAAATAATAGAATGGATAATTTCTCTACTGCCATCAAGAACCAGATTAGCTTTAATAAAATGATTGAATCTCAGTTGAATCAAATAGCTGCTGCTGTTCCTGCTACTAACCCCGGTATACCATCACAACCGGAAGGACTAGAATCTGCAAATCTTGTAGACATGTTTGATGCAGGAGATTACTGGAGTAACCCTATCGTGGAAGTAAGTACTGACCGTCTGCCGGTCAAGAGAGGCGATCCAGGACGCCCCGTCATCCCGATCTCCATCGGCATGCGGGACTTCCCAGAAGCACTCTGTGACTTTGGCTCCAGCGTCAACATCATGCCCAGGGTACTCTATGAAAAACTCTTTTCACAACCATTATTAGAAACAACCATGTGTTTGCAGCTTGCAGATAGGACACTGAGTTTCCCGAGAGGAATATTGAAGAACATCTGTGTCCGAGTGGGTTCCTCGTACGCTCCAGCAGACTTCGTAGTGATAGAGACCGGTTCTGATGAGAGGGCTCCCGTCATCCTAGGGAGACCATTCCTGAACACCGCGGGAGCTGTCATCTATGCTAGTGCTGCCAAGATCAGTTTCTACATCAAGGGGAGGAAGGAAACGTTTTCCTTCAAGAACAAGACCGCACAAATCCCAGAGCAACCCCAATATGAACCAAGGAAGAGGACCAACAGGAGGAACAAGAGCAAGAAGCAAGTATGGACCGAGACAGCTAAGATGGTCACTGCCGTGCACAAAGGTCAAGATCGCCAACTCAAGTCACCGTTCTTGCCTAAGAAGGACGACCCAGGTATGCCAAGCATTTATTGCTCCATTAATGGGTTCCACTTCTACAAGACACTTTGCGACACTGGGTCGGGCGTCAACATAATGGCCAAGGTCACCTATGAACTTCTGTTCGGAACCATGCCCTTAAACCCAACATATATTCAGCTCCAGATGGCAGATCAGACATTCCGACAGGTCGAAGGTACAGTAACTGACGTCCCTGTCAAGATAGACGATCACTTTGTCCATACAGACTTTCAGGTTATTGACATGGGAGAAGATGAATATGATCCACCCATCATCCTTGGAAGACCATTCCTAAGTACTGTCAAAGCAATCATTTACATTGGAACTGGAGAAGTCCACATGCACTTCCCCTCTGAGAAGGTACGTCTTTACTTTACTGACCCTAACTATGTATTTGAAGAATCCAAGCAGGTCAGGACAAGAAGAAGGCGGCGTAACCACAATCAGAAGCAACAGGTCATCAAGGACAGATGGGCAGATTATGAAGGGGAAGTGGTAAGATCTGAAGACATACCACTCAACCAACACTGTCCTAAGGAGACCAAAGCACCGAGACAAGTATGGAAAGAAAAGACAGTTGCACATGAAGAAGAGGCGCTGCCGGAACCACCGACTACGCCATCCACCAAGTCCCAGGACGACTGAACGAATAAGAGTCCCGTTCGGAGGACTTTAAAACATCGAACGCCTTGCCAAGAGGTAACTTGGTAGTTATCCTTTCCCTTTCAATTATTTACTTTATCTTAAATAGTTTGCTTAGTTAATCATATTCATACTATCTTAAAAAGGAAAATAAAAATGTTAAAAACCCTAAAGCCCCATGTGAGTATGCGAGTGGCATAAAACCCATAAGTACATTCACTGTGGTGGCATAAAAAATATATATATATAATAAATACATAAATATTTTCTTCTGCTTTATAAAAGAAAAAAAACAACATAAAAAAATCAAGGAGGCTCAGCATGATAAAGGCTAGATATTTATGCTAACACTTAATCAGTTCCACAAAGCTTTGTTGTCTATTTGAGCTTCACAGAATTCAAGGAGACTAGCAGACGGAGGACATTCTAATCGCTGTCAGGGTGCTGCCGACTTTCAAATACATCTCCGCCATCTGCTAGCTACATCAGAAGAGATTATGTCAAGATCCAGCTTGGGGGAGAGCACCCCCATTATCTTGCTAAGTATTTCTATCTTTATCTTTATATTTATATATACTTCTACCCTATAAAAATAAAAATATACATAACTATGAAAAAACCAAATAAAGATTTTGTGCTTATATATATATACCTATATCTTTTGCTTAGTGTGTTTTAATAAATAAATAAAGTGGCTATGCTAAACTGAATCTAGATAATAATAAAACTCTAGCATGGATATGATGAATAGTTGCTTTGCCTAACTTTCAAATTTGAAGTCCTCTCTCTAAGTTTAGACATAACTGTTATCATTTAAAGCTTGCTCTAAACCTGAACTTATGGGAAGATGTCACACCCATTTTTAAGGACAAAAATAGGATGCATAAAGTACTCATGTGCGCCCCAGGTCATGATCGCACACATAAGCAGACAAATTACATAGTATCATCACAGTGCTTATTACATAGCGAATATATGTTTAAAACATAGTCTTGAACAATAAACAATAATATCTAATGATAATCTCCAGCGGAAACTCCACACAGGGACACGGTTGACTGGTTGACACCAAGACTAGTACTCATTACGGTAATCCTCATCATAATCTTCATCTGTTATGGTGGAAATAGCAAGAGTGAGTCCATGTCGAACTCAACAAATATAACACAGGGTTCATGAGGCTCAAATGGCTAGACACTGTTTGACTGCGGTTAGCTTTTAATCTTATAACTTTCACTTGAGTAGCATCAAGGTAAACCACTTCCCATTAAAGAACCAATGATCAATTGTAATAATGATAACGAATAGCATTAACATGAGCATAATAATAACAACAGTAATTAAACATGATATAGCAATTATGATCAACTATTCCATAAGAATCCCCAAGGCCGCTCGTATCCGTGAGCACGGCTAGTATACCAGTTTTTAACTCTGCGCAGAGGTGTACACTTTCACTGTGAGTCATAATTTCCATATGCATGGGTTAATTACTCCCAAAACACTGAAAACCATATAAAGCCATTCAAAAGTTCGTCTAACAAGTTAGGGCCATTAGATTCACTCGGCAGGCAGATGTAGAACCCCCCTTCCCTGTGGCACAACAACCGCAGCCTATACACACTAGGCCAGGGGCTCGCACTACACCCAACGTGGCAAGCCATTCTTACGCCATTTAAGGTAACCACTAACAAGCTAGAAAAGGTCTCTTGAACAACTAGAGCCAGAGCCATATAGCCCTCACAGCTGTACTGTATATCCCGGTTATCACTTACAAATAAGTCCTTACGGAGAGAAACCAGAGCATCAAAATAAATACACATGCTCTAGCCCCCTTTGAACAGTAATAAGATCATCTTAATGGTTGATTGCTTAATTCATTAATCAAATTACAAGATCATTGTTCTCACTTTAAGCACTAGCCACAGCTACCCATATGCATACCCAAGGTTGACAAGGAATCAAGACATCAAGCACTAAGTTATAATCTCTAAGGTTGTCAAGGTAAGCATATGCATATGTATGATAATTTTGATGAATAGGTAACAAGGATAGTCCTGTGTTATACTTGCCTTGATCAAAGCTCTCCAAATAGTACTGCTGACTTGGCCCAAAGTAATACTCCGAATCGTCCAAAAACTGCTCACCTTCTATTCTCGATCATCAATCAACAACATACATGCATCCAATCAAACATACACGAAGCAAACAAATAGATATAATTAGAACAGTACACCAACAGTAACAAAACAGTAATAAAAGTTTATAAAACTCTTCTACACGTTTCTACGATCACACAGACGTAAAGATCACCAAAATCGGAGTTAAAACGTAGAAGTTATGAATTTTCTAAGATTTCCTATTGATCAATAAATACTTAATTATAAACTCGAAAAATAAATTATCAAAACTAACTGTAAAATTATACTAACATGTAGAGTTCGCAATTACGAACCTAACGCAATTTGAATGGATCAAATCGGAGTTAAAACGAAGTTTTTATGGCTAAAACAGTGCTAGTGGCAAAACTGTAAATTGCTGAAAACGTATTTTTGAATTAACCGGTAAAGAATACGCTTTCAAAACGCGAAAACGTATTTTTGAATAACCTCGGAAGAAAATACGCCTTCAAAACGCGAAAACGGATTTTCTCGGAATGCGCCAAGGACCGCGGGTTCTAATAAAGAAAAACACAGGGGCTCTTTATGAAGTTTACCCCGCGAAGGGGTATGATCTAATCTCGGCCATCGGTGCAAGATCGGACGGCCCTCGTTCACCAGCAGGCGCACAGTACAACCCCCGAGCTTCTCTTCCCCAACTCCGGCCGCCGGCCACCGTGGCCGCCATAACACCTCACCGGAGCACAACGATTCTCCCGTTCCCGACCGCCAAACACCCCGCGACTTGGTCCAATCGAAAGAGAAGGGCAAGCCGCACCCATCTATGCAACTTTGGAGAACTACAACCACCCGAATAAGTGACGCGGCAAGGAGAGGGTGGCGGTTCCATTGCCGGTCATCCCAAGCTCACCAAAACCTCAATTCGCTGCTTCTCATCATGAAAGAAAGGCACGGGAAGAAAGAGGAGGAGATCGCGAACTCACCAACGCCTTGATCACGGACTCAAAACCACCCGAGAGCTCCACCCGAACACAACCGAAACCGCCAACACCTCAAACCCTAAACCTTGGATTCTCGGTGGTATAGATCACGTTTTAGATGAAAAACGGAACATAGGAGGTCCCCTCTTCCTATTTATAGCTCCAATTCACCGATTACAGTTAGGAAATCAAGGATTCAATTCGGTTGAGATCGGGCTCGAGTCCTTCCCGGTTACGACCGGAGGTGGAAGATGATCTAGAGACTGACTAGTGGGACCCACCTGTCAGCGAAACGAAAAGAAAAGGAAGGCGCGGCTTCGGGCTGGCCGACTCGGGCCGCTGCAGCAGGCTGGGCTGGTTCACCGACGCGAGCTAGAAGACAAACTTGGGCCGCCGGCCCACGCGCGCGGCAACAGCTGGATCGGCCCCCTCACGCGAAAGGCCAGCAGGCCGGCCCTGGCTTTCCAGGCTGCCACAGTAGTAAGTTTCCTTTTCCTTTTTTTTTTATTTATTTGTTTTCAAAATATTTCAAATACTTCCTAAACCAAAATAAAAATAAAATAAAACAAATATAGCAGCACACAATAAAAACATATGCAACAGCATGAATGCAACACAACATTTATTCTATTATTATTTTAAAATGGATTTTATTTGTTATCTAAGTTATTTCAATTTTTTTTTTGTTATCTCAAAATTTGGGTGTTACAAATTCTACCCCCCTTAAAAGAATCTCGTCCTCGAGATTGGATTGCTTACTCAAACAACTGCGGATATGACTTCCTCAATTCATCCTCTCTTTCCCAAGTTGCCTCTGCCTCTGAATATCGATTCCACTGTACTTTACACATCTTAATAACCCGACTTCGAGTAACCCTCTCAGCAGTTTCTAAAATCTTAATCGGAACCTCTTCATATGTAAGATCCTCCTTAACAGTCAATTCTTCCAAAGGTATCTGCTCCTCAGGCACCCTCAAACACTTCTTAAGTTGTGAAACATGAAACACATCATGCACCCCAGATAAATTCTCAGGCAACTCTAATTGATAAGCAACTTCCCCACGTCTAGCAATAACTTTAAATGGTCCAACATACCTTGGTGCTAGTTTACCTTTCATGTTAAATCTCTTCACACTCCTCATAGGTGACACCTTCAAATAAACATAATCACCTTCCTCAAAAACTAGATCCCTTCTTCTATTATCAGCATAACTCTTCTGACGAGACTGTGCCACTCTCAAATTCTCACGAATCACTCGCACTTGATCTTCTGCGCTTCTAAGAACATCTGTACCAAACACCTGAGATTCACCTGTCTGATCCCAAAACAATGGAGTTCTACACTTACGTCCATACAAAGCTTCAAACGGTGCCATCTTAAGACTCTGTTGATAACTATTATTGTAAGAAAATTCTGCATAAGGCAAACTCTTATCCCAACTAGTTCCATATTGCAATGCACAGGCTCTCAACATATCCTCTAATACCTGGTTGGTTCTTTCAGTCTGTCCATCTGTCTGTGGATGATATGCTGTACTAAAATTCAGTTTAGTTCCTAAAGATTCATGCACAGCTTGCCAAAAGTGCGATGTAAACTGCGATCCTCGATCAGATACAATCTTCTTTGGAACCCCATGCAAACATACTACCTTCTCCATATACAACTCTGCCAATTTTGGTCCATGATATGTGGTCTTAACTGGTATAAAATGAGCAACTTTAGTTAAACGATCTACTATCACCCAAATAGAGTCATAACCTTTCTGAGTACGAGGTAACCCCACTATAAAATCCATACCAACTTCTTCCCACTTCCACTCAGGAATCTTCATTGGTTGCAGCAATCCTGCAGGTCTCTGATGCTCAGCTTTTACCCTCTGACACGTGTCACATATTGCTACATACTCAGCCACATCTCGCTTTAATCCAACCCACCAATATTTCTGTTTAAGATCCAAATACATCTTAGTACTACCAGGATGAATAGAATAAGCTGACTCATGAGCCTCACGAAGAATTGCCTGTCTAATAGCTTGATCCTCAGGTACACACAGCCTCTTTCCAAACCACAAAATTCCATTATCATCCATTCTAAAGCCTGGTGACTTACCAATCACTATATCCTCCGCTATCTTCTTTAGTTTCTCATCCTTTAATTGACCCTTATAGATCTCTTGCTCTAAAGTAGGCTCTATTACTAATTCCATTGCATTAGTAACAATTCCCAAGTTCAGATATTCAAATTCAGCACATAACTCACTAGTCATAGACAATGTTCTTATCTCATTGGCATAACTTTTCCTACTAAGAGCATCAGCCACTACATTAGCCTTACCAGGATGATAGTGTATCTCAATATCATAATCCTTAATCAACTCCAACCATCTGCGTTGCCTCAAATTCAGATCTGACTGAGTGAAAATATACTTCAAACTCTTATGATCAGTGTATATATCACTTTTATGTCCAATCAAATAATGTCTCCAAATCTTTAGAGCATGAACAACAGCTGCTAACTCCAAATCATGGGTAGGATAATTCAACTCATGTTTTCTCAACTGTCTAGATGCATAAGCCACAACTCTGCCTTCTTGCATAAGAACACATCCCAAACCTTGACGAGAAGCATCACAATAAATAGAAAACTTCTTACTCAAATCTGGTAAAACCAAAACTGGCGCTGTAGTCAACCTCTTCTTCAACTCCTCAAAACTAGCTTGACATTTATCAGACCACACAAATTTAGCATTCTTTTCTAACAGAGAGGTCATAGGTTTAGCAAGTTTAGAAAACCCTTCAATGAACCGTCTATAATATCCAGCTAAACCCAAGAAACTGCGAATCTCACTAACATCTGTTGGTGGTTTCCAATTCAATACATCCTTCACCTTGCCTGGATCCACCGATATACCTCCATTAGAAACAATATGACCAAGAAAAGAAACTTCCTTCAACCAAAACTCACATTTACTTCGCTTCGCATACAGTTTATGCTCTCTAAGCTTTTGCAATACCAATCTCAAATGTTCAGCATGCTCTACCTCTGTCTTGGAAAATACCAGTATATCATCAATAAACACTACCACAAACTTATCCAAATACTCCATGAACACCTTATTCATCATGTACATAAAGTATGCAGGTGCATTGGTTAACCCAAACGACATAACCGTATACTCATACAATCCATACCTTGTAGTAAAAGCTGTCTTTGGAATATCAGAGGCACGAATCTTCAACTGATGGTATCCAGAACGTAAATCAATCTTAGAGAACACACAAGCACCTCTCAACTGATCAAACAAGTCATCAATCCGGGGCAAAGGATACTTATTCTTGATAGTTACTTCATTTAGTGACCGATAATCAACACACATCCTCTGACCACCATCTTTCTTATCAACAAAAATAACTGGTGCTCCCCAAGGCGATGAACTAGGTCGAATAAAACCCTTATCTTGTAATTCTTTAATTTGTTTCTTAAGTTCTTCTAATTCATCTACTCCCATCCTATATGGTCGTTTGGCTATAGGTGCAGTTCCAGGTAATAATTCAATAAGAAATTCAATGTCTCGGTCAGGTGGCATACCTGGCAATTCATCAGGGAAGACATCCGGAAATTCCTCAATCACTGAATTCTCATTAATAGTATCTTCAATCTGATTCACCATCGCGGTTGGTTGCTTCTGCATTGCTACATCCACATTGATTTTATCTCCATTAGGCGCAGTCACAACTACCACTTTCTGCTGACACTGAATCTCTGCCTGATTTTGCTTCATCCAGTCCATACCCAATATCACATCAATTCCAGATGTTCTCAACACTATAGGAGTTATCTTAAACTCTACCCCCCTTAATACCATACTAATTGGAAGACAACGATTACTGGTTTGCATGGTACCTCCAGGTGAATTTACTAAGAGAGGTTCTTTCATAGCTAGCATGGGTATACTATGCATTTTAACAAAAATATTGGATATGAATGTATGAGATGCTCCAGAGTCAAAAAGAACAGTTGCGGGAGTGGAATGTACATTGAACGTACCAATCATAACTTCTGGTGCACCATGAGCTGTATCAGAAGACACGTGGTTCACCCTTCCAGTACCCGATTGCCTCTGGTTGCTCTTCTGGCTCTGAGGAGTCTGTTGGTTCTGCTTCTCAGGACAATTATAAGACAAATGGCCCTCTTTACCACAGACAAAGCATCTTATAGGAGTACTGGGAGAATTATTCTTCATGGGAGTAGCATTAGGATTTCCAGTGCGAGGAGTCTGTTGCCCAGTCTGCTGATACTGTTGGCGCTGTGGATATGTTGAACGCTGTTGCGACTGATTGTTTTGCCAATTTTGAGACCACTTCTGATTTGAATTGCAATTCCACTGGCTAACCGGCCCCTGAAACTTCTGATGAAAGCCATGCTGAGAATTTGTGCGTTGACGGTTGTTGCTTCCTGAGCCTTGCACCTTCATCTTTCTCTTCCTATCCATCTCCTTACGTTCATTATCCAGCACAATAGCCTTGTTCACCAGCTCCTGAAAGCTAGCATAGCTATTCCCCTTCAGTTGCAAGCGAAGATCATAATAAATTCCCTTCAAGAAAAGACGTTGCTTGTCTGCATCTTCTCTAACTTCATTGGGAGCATAGCGAGCCAACTGGGTAAACTTGTCATGATATTCGCTCACACTCATCTGTCCCATCCTCAGGTTTCTGAATTCTTCCTGCTTCAGCTCAATTATACCTTCAGGAATATGACGAGCTCGAAAATCTCTAACAAACTCATTCCAAGTAATAGGAGGAGCATTGTCAGGGCGTGCAGCCTGATACGACTCCCACCAAGTCTGAGCTGTTCCTTGTAACTGACCAGATGCATACAACACCTTCTCCATATCATTGCATTGGGCTATGTTCAGCTGTTTCTCCACTGCCCTCACCCAATCATCTGCTTCTAAAGGATCAGCAGCATGAGAAAACACTGGAGGGCGTCCCTTCAAAAATTCTCCACGCTTATCCCTTACTTGAACAGGTGGTGGTCCTCCAACAGGGGGATTGTTCTGCATATGCTGCATAAACATTTGCATCAGCTGATTCTGAGTTTGCATGAGTTCCTCCATAGTAACGGGTGGATTAGCACCCCCACGACCTCTGCCACGACCTCTGCCTGACATCTGTTTCCAAAACACAGAAGATGGATTTCAGTACAAACCGAGATGATGTATACAATAGATAAACAAAATCTGATTTTCTGGGCGAACTCCAATTTCAGCAACTCAGTAAAACTGTCATATCTCGAGCTACAAACGTCCAAATCAGGTGATCTTTACATGGTTGGAAAGCTTATCAAATTATCTACAACTCGTATTCACAGCACTTTTTCTGATTCTGTCAATAAATTGGTCAAAAACTGAACTTAACAGAAACTGTTCCCGAATTCCAGACTGTGCAGTAACTCCAACTTGTAACAGGTATATCTCTCAACTCATAATAGATATTAAAGTGATTCTTGTGGGATTAGAAAGATACAGAAGTCTATTTATTCCCAGTAAAATTTCTTAAATTTCCCATGAACGGATTTTAAGTTATTTCTAAAACATCCCAGACTGATCCAGAAATCAGCAAAGGACAGAATTAAGTTAACCTCATGTTCACTAATATATCTTGATCAATCTTAATATTCTTAACATTAGAATTTGTAAGCATGTCAACAAAACTCCAGCACACATTACAAAGATCCAAATCACACATTATCATAATAACAATCCATCAATCACACAATTGTTCACACCACAAACTGACTCTTAAAACAATCCAAACTAGAAATTAACTCGCAACTACTATCGTTCTTATTACATAGGGATTTTTCCTATTTCCTAACTAAGCTTCTCATAAATCTTGGGACGACCTAACTCCGCCCTCAATTGGTCAATCTCCTTGTAAGCTTGCTCCTTAAGTTCCTTTTCCTTCAACAACTCATCCTTCAAGTCCGCCTCATGAAGAGCCAATTCACGAGCTAATGCCACCGTTGCTTGCAAAGTCAAGGAGGAATCATCCGCAAGTGGCACGGTCCAAATTCCCTTGTCATGCAAGAAACAAGGAAAGTGCCGAAGTGCACCCTTTAGTGTCTTGTCCGAGCGTAGACCATGATAGTAAACAAATGCATTGAAAGCGACATCCTCCATACTTGTCTCCACGGTTGCCCGGCTCACGCGGGTAATAAACTTTGACTCCACCTTAGGCTCCTTAGTGGTAGGATCCCTTTTCTTGACCCATAACTCCGTCTTCCAATAGGAATCCATCCATGGATGACTATACTCCGCACTGCGATACTCTAAAGTAGCCTCCCAGTCGTAATAGTAGTTGTCCAAGGTTCTTGTCAATATATCATGGAAGAAAGCATCAGCCTTCGGAACCATGATATGAAACTTCGTAGTCCACCCCATAACTACATCCTCCATAGGTGTATCACCAACTCTGGACTCAGCATCAGATAGCTCTTGATCACCCTCTTCCTTTGGCTCCTGGGGTTTGAAACGAGCAACATATTGTGCAGCTGACAGACGAGGATGAGAAGGCATCTACAAGATTTAGACATAGATTAGATAGAATCAATGTATTTTCGCAATAGAATAAAGTAGAGGAAGCATAAAACTTTAGTAATTAACAAGGTAAAAAGAGGAAGCATGAATTAGGTGAAGTATGGATGCTATCAACGACCATTCTAACTAGGCTTGCGTCCTACAGTCAACACGGCTCTGATACCAATCTGTCACACCCATTTTTAAGGACAAAAATAGGATGCATAAAGTACTCATGTGCGCCCCAGGTCATGATCGCACACATAAGCAGACAAATTACATAGTATCATCACAGTGCTTATTACATAGCGAATATATGTTTAAAACATAGTCTTGAACAATAAACAATAATATCTAATGATAATCTCCAGCGGAAACTCCACACAGGGACACGGTTGACTGGTTGACACCAAGACTAGTACTCATTACGGTAATCCTCATCATAATCTTCATCTGTTATGGTGGAAATAGCAAGAGTGAGTCCATGTCGAACTCAACAAATATAACACAGGGTTCATGAGGCTCAAATGGCTAGACACTGTTTGACTGCGGTTAGCTTTTAATCTTATAACTTTCACTTGAGTAGCATCAAGGTAAACCACTTCCCATTAAAGAACCAATGATCAATTGTAATAATGATAACGAATAGCATTAACATGAGCATAATAATAACAACAGTAATTAAACATGATATAGCAATTATGATCAACTATTCCATAAGAATCCCCAAGGCCGCTCGTATCCGTGAGCACGGCTAGTATACCAGTTTTTAACTCTGCGCAGAGGTGTACACTTTCACTGTGAGTCATGATTTCCATATGCATGGGTTAATTACTCCCAAAACACTGAAAACCATATAAAGCCATTCAAAAGTTCGTCTAACAAGTTAGGGCCATTAGATTCACTCGGCAGGCAGATGTAGAACCCCCCTTCCCTGTGGCACAACAACCGCAGCCTATACACACTAGGCCAGGGGCTCGCACTACACCCAACGTGGCAAGCCATTCTTACGCCATTTAAGGTAACCACTAACAAGCTAGAAAAGGTCTCTTGAACAACTAGAGCCAGAGCCATATAACCCTCACAGCTGTACTGTATATCCCGGTTATCACTTACAGATAAGTCCTTACGGAGAGAAACCAGAGCATCAAAATAAATACACATGCTCTAGCCCCCTTTGAACAGTAATAAGATCATCTTAATGGTTGATTGCTTAATTCATTAATCAAATTACAAGATCATTGTTCTCACTTTAAGCACTAGCCACAGCTACCCATATGCATACCCAAGGTTGACAAGGAATCAAGACATCAAGCACTAAGTTATAATCTCTAAGGTTGTCAAGGTAAGCATATGCATATGTATGATAATTTTGATGAATAGGTAACAAGGATAGTCCTGTGTTATACTTGCCTTGATCAAAGCTCTCCAAATAGTACTGCTGACTTGGCCCAAAGTAATACTCCGAATCGTCCAAAAACTGCTCACCTTCTATTCTCGATCATCAATCAACAACATACATGCATCCAATCAAACATACACGAAGCAAACAAATAGATATAATTAGAACAGTACACCAACAGTAACAAAACAGTAATAAAAGTTTATAAAACTCTTCTACACGTTTCTACGATCACACAGACGTAAAGATCACCAAAATCGGAGTTAAAACGTAGAAGTTATGAATTTTCTAAGATTTCCTATTGATCAATAAATACTTAATTATAAACTCGAAAAATAAATTATCAAAACTAACTGTAAAATTATACTAACATGTAGAGTTCGCAATTACGAACCTAACGCAATTTGAATGGATCAAATCGGAGTTAAAACGAAGTTTTTATGGCTAAAACAGTGCTAGTGGCAAAACTGTAAATTGCTGAAAACGTATTTTTGAATTAACCGGTAAAGAATACGCTTTCAAAACGCGAAAACGTATTTTTGAATAACCTCGGAAGAAAACACGCCTTCAAAACGCGAAAACAGATTTTCTCGGAATGCGCCAAGGACCGCGGGTTCTAATAAAGAAAAACACAGGGGCTCTTTATGAAGTTTACCCCGCGAAGGGGTATGATCTAATCTCGGCCATCGGTGCAAGATCGGACGGCCCTCGTTCACCAGCAGGCGCACAGTACAACCCCCGAGCTTCTCTTCCCCAACTCCGGCCGCCGGCCACCGTGGCCGCCATAACACCTCACCGGAGCACAACGATTCTCCCGTTCCCGACCGCCAAACACCCCGCGACTTGGTCCAATCGAAAGAGAAGGGCAAGCCGCACCCATCTATGCAACTTTGGAGAACTACAACCACCCGAATAAGTGACGCGGCAAGGAGAGGGTGGCGGTTCCATTGCCGGTCATCCCAAGCTCACCAAAACCTCAATTCGCTGCTTCTCATCATGAAAGAAAGGCACGGGAAGAAAGAGGAGGAGATCGCGAACTCACCAACGCCTTGATCACGGACTCAAAACCACCCGAGAGCTCCACCCGAACACAACCGAAACCGCCAACACCTCAAACCCTAAACCTTGGATTCTCGGTGGTATAGATCACGTTTTAGATGAAAAACGGAACATAGGAGGTCCCCTCTTCCTATTTATAGCTCCAATTCACCGATTACAGTTAGGAAATCAAGGATTCGATTCGGTTGAGATCGGGCTCGAGTCCTTCCCGGTTACGACCGGAGGTGGAAGATGATCTAGAGACTGACTAGTGGGACCCACCTGTCAGCGAAACGAAAAGAAAAGGAAGGCGCGGCTTCGGGCTGGCCGACTCGGGCCGCTGCAGCAGGCTGGGCTGGTTCACCGACGCGAGCTAGAAGACAAACTTGGGCCGCCGGCCCACGCGCGCGGCAACAGCTGGATCGGCCCCCTCACGCGAAAGGCCAGCAGGCCGGCCCTGGCTTTCCAGGCTGCCACAGTAGTAAGTTTCCTTTTCCTTTTTTTTTATTTATTTGTTTTCAAAATATTTCAAATACTTCCTAAACCAAAATAAAAATAAAATAAAACAAATATAGCAGCACACAATAAAAACATATGCAACAGCATGAATGCAACACAACATTTATTCTATTATTATTTTAAAATGGATTTTATTTGTTATCTAAGTTATTTCAATTTTTTTTTTGTTATCTCAAAATTTGGGTGTTACAGAAGAGAACTTGATCTAAAGTCTAAGTTGTTAACGGATATGATATGGGAAGGTTGAGCTACTGTTTATCTATTCCTAGAGATGCTAGAATTCTGGAGAATTTTATCTTTGAAAATCTTAAAATGCTACATGATGAGTTCCTGTATGATGAGAGTTTAAGTTCCTACCATAGCCATACATACATGCTTGCTAGACTTTAAGCCATACCTTTACTTTTTACTGCTTATGAGCATTGAGTGTAGTCAAGCTGTGTAGACCCTTAGGAGCTTGTCATGCGGTTAAAATCAAGATTCACTTGCACGATCACTCATACATGCTGCTTCTACTCCGGAAGTACGCATCCACATATATCCACTCATTCTCATCTCCAGATCCACATAAAATTATTCTACTCCTAATCCGGGAGAGAATAGCCAAAAATATTTTCCCATTCTTGTTATCCCCTGTGAAATAAATGCTCAAGCTATTTTGGTTACTACCACTTGCTATATTGTTCTAAGGAGATTGTTGATATTTGGTAACGCAATTAGAAAATATGATCCGCAAGCGCACGGATATCGGTGAGCACTTCACCCGAGATGTTATCCTGGGTATCGTATTTATATTTTTACCTTTAGGAGAAAGAGTGCATCTAACTAACCAAATCTATTACTACTAACCTTTAGGCTACAACCACTATGATTCGATGTGAGTGATGTATAGAGAAGACTACAACCGCACTCTTCTTCTAACCTTGGTAAGGATGATCTACTGTTCTATTGGGGAGGTTTACGGAATCTAGACACCACAAAGGATGTTCAACCCGCACCTATAAACCCTATCGATCCTGCTAACGGGATATGGAATACAAAGGTAACTCAGAATTGTCACGTTCCTCGCTACTACCACGGTCCGGCTAGCCGAGGGGATATCTATGAGTATCCTAGCTTAAACACCACGTTTACGCTAGAGATGATTACTCTAAACTCTACGCGAAGAGATCAAAGTAAACTCATAAACCAAAGAACAATAAAACAAAGAACTTACTAGAATTTTGAAGTCAAAATACTGAAGAATCCTGAGAACAAGCCTCGGGTTAGAAGAACTTGCTCCCGCAGGTAGAACCTCGGAGTAGACACCGACAGGCCGGCTTCCTCCGATCTACACCTCCACTCTATCTCTCTCAATCTAGTAGAACTAATTCTACTTTCACATTGGATGCTAAGCCCTAAGAGGTGGGAACCCTAGAGGGAACCTCTCTCTCTAAACCCTAACTAGAGATATGCAACTGAATAATGAATTGGGGTCTTCTCCACCAGGGGATAGGGGCCTTGCTTATATAGCCCTTTTGGATGAATCTGGACCGTCGGATCAAACCGACCTTCATCCTACGGTTTTCCTTGATCCTCAAAGGCGGTGGAGCATAATCCGCGAGACTCGACCTGATTGGTCCCGGGGGCAGGGCGGGCGCCCTAGGGCACAGGGCGGGCGCCCTGTGTCCTGGCCCGTTACGGCTCCCGTTCGTTCCCGTGGCTTCTGGAATCTTCTAGATGTAAGATAATTACGTGTTCGGTTAATATCCCGTCATTAATCTGACATGTGGGCCTTTCTTCCGTATTTCCTGATAACCCCCTGCAGAAATAGATAAATAGCAAAACTCATGGAATTCTGTTAGATCAAATCCTAATTCTAGGTGTTGCTTGCATATAGGTCCTTTTCTTTATTTATTTGATGGTTATAATTAATACTTAAGAACCGTCAACAAACACCCCCATACTTAGGCTTTTACTCGTCCTCGAGAAAAGGTTGGTTAATAAAACATCTGGGGTTGAAACATTCTTTCATACCTGCAGGGTGTTGTAAAAATCCACTGTGCACTTATAGTCAGGGAAATATATGGTCAGAGTAAAGAGCCTTTCTTCTTCTTAATCCCTATCACTTGGAGTTTTTACATATTTTTGAAAAGAAAAACTTAGCATACCTTTATCCTCATAGGTGCTCTCAGAGTCACTCATTATCTTTTATATATATCTCACTGATGCTGTTTTGATTTTGCAAAAATAATTCTTTAAGCATACATACCTTGCATTTATTGTATGGTCAAAACCGGATCCGAGGAGAAGAATGCCATACTCTTAGATCAAAGATTTTGAAAATTAAAAACTTGTCACTCTTGCTGGCATATTGCTTATTAGAGGGACCATGGGCTATCATTTTCTTTCCATCATATTTTTATCATATCTCATCATTTTTTTTTCATTTTGGGTGGATACCGAGGTACCCCTAATTCTACTGCCGGACACTTGTCCATTTTTTCCACGAGGTTATCGAGCACTTGCTCCTTTTTATTTCCTCAATATATTCATAATTTTGCATAGCCCATGCCTCTAACGCAATAATACTTCGGAAGAGTGAATCTTTCTGAATAAAAATGTCTTGATCTTAGGAGTATGATAAATCTCTCAACAAGGGTCTAACTTGTTTTGAACAAACTCAATCCAAAGCAGATAGCTTTAATTAATATTTTCATGTTTAGCAGGCATATAAAACTTGATGATGGTAGCTATAATTTTGAAATTTAAAACAAATTCTCCAAGCAATAAAGATACTAAGAATAAGGTACTCATACCCTTACCATCTCTTATTCCACAATGACTTTTAGCAACACAGGGTTTTGAAATAATTTTAATAATTGCAGGTTTTCAGGAAATATCACAGAGTGAGATTGATCATGATTATAAGCATTTTTATCCTTTTAATTTATCATGTTTAGAGAGATAAAATTCTGCACAAACTAAGGTGAGTGTGTAAGTGTGTAATAAAAGTGTGCAGAGTGTGTACCTGGTTCATGGAGTGGTGCGATCGAAGTGTGTGTGACATGTCAGGGAATCTCCCCCATACTTGTTTTCTGCTTTCTTGCACAAAAGTAAAGTAGAGACACACAAGACATACTAATAATAATCTTTATTAATCTTGAGGCATTTATTACAACCTAATAATAATAACCGAATATAATAGATCTAAACTGATTATAAGCGAACCTAATCGAATCTAATAATAACTAAGACACATATAGCCCCAAGATTAAACGTCAAATTAAAAGCATCGGGCTTTAATTTTTAATTGGAAGGTAAAAATTGATCACGTCTATTTCTTCTAATTCTTTATTGGGCTCTAAAAATAATTTAAGACGTTGACCATTTACCTTGAATAACGTACCTTCGTCATTTTGAAGTGTGATAGCTCCGTGGGATGATGAATGAATTACCTTGAATGGTCCTTCCCATTTGCTCCGGAGCTTTCCATGCCCGAAAAGCTTTACCCTGGAATTAAAAAGTAATACCTTATCTCCGGGTGAGAACTCCTTCTTCTTGATGTCATGCCTCTCTTGACTCTTTCTTTGTTGATCTTTGAATTGTGATATGCTTTCTCCCGCCATTCTTCTAACTCTGATAATTGCATTCTTCTATGTTTTCCGGTGATATCTAGGTCCATATTCCATCTTTTTATGGCCCAGTGTGCCTTGAACTCAAGTTCAACAGGTAGGTGACAGGTCTTTCCGTATACCAATTGGTATGGAGACATTCCAATTGGGGTCTTGTATGCTGTCCGGTAAGCCCAGAGTGCATCGGGTAACTTGTCCTTCCATGCCGTTCCCATCTCGTTCACCGTCTTCTGAAGAATGTTCTTGATTTGCTTGTTAGAAGTCTCTGCTTGGCCACTTGTCTGAGGATGATAGGGAGTAGCGACGTTGTGACGGATTCCATGTCTTGATAGATAGTGCTCGAAGCGCTTGTCAATGAAGTGTGATCCTCCATCACTTATCACTATCCTGGGGACTCCAAATCTTGGAAATATGATTTCCTCAAACATCCTCTTCGAACTGATATTGTCGGCATGCTTGCAAGGTAGTGCCTCTACCCACTTGGAGACGTAATCAACCGCCACCAAGATGAACTCACACTTCTTAGATGGGGGAAATGGACCCATGTAGTCTATTCCCCAGACATCAAAGAGTTCAATCTGAAGGTTGTTGGTGAGTGGCATGGCATCCCTTGTATTTATGTTTCCGTGCCTTTGACATGGCCCACATCTTCTGATATATTGCTTCGTGTCATCGTACATCGTAGGCCAGTAGAATCCACATTGCCAGATCTTTGAATGTGTATGGAATGCTCCATAGTGACCTCCGTATGGTGATGAGTGACATCTGTCGATGATCTTCAATCCTTCCTCAGTGGTCACACATCTTCTAAGTAGGCCATCAGCGCATACTCGAAAGAGATATGGCTCATCCCATATATGTGAACGACTTTCCTGAATAAGCTTCTTCTTGTTTGCTCCGGGTGGTACATAACCTGAAACCATAAAATTAACAATATCTGCATACCAGGGGTCAGATCTGTTAATCCCGTAAAGCATGTCGTCCCGGAGTGAGTCATTAATGGGGGGTTCCTGTGAATTCTTAAAGTACATTCTAGACAAGTGATCAGCAACAGAATTTTCTACTCCCTTTTTATCTTTTATTTCTAAGTCAAATTCTTGGAGTAATAAAATCCATCTGATTAAGCGAGGTTTAGCATCTTTCTTAGTGAGCAAATATTTTAGTGCAGCATGATCAGTGTAAACAATTATCTTAGCTCCAACTAAATAAGATCTAAATTTATCAATGGCAAAAACAACAGCTAGAAGCTCTTTTTCAGTGGTTGCATAATTAAGTTGAGCTCCTGTCAAAGTTTTACTTGCATAAGCAATTGCATGATGCTTTTTATCTTTAGTTTGTCCCAAAACTGCCCCCACAGCATAATCACTAGCATCACACATAATTTCAAAAGGCAACGACCAATCAGGGGGTTGAATGATTGGTGCAGAGATGAGTGCTTGCTTTAATAAATTGAAAGAATTTAGACATGCATCATCAAATTCGAAAGGAGCATCCTTGGCTAGCAAAAGAGTAAGTGGTCTCGCAATAAATGAAAAGTCTTTTATAAATCTGCGATAAAAACCAGCATGGCCAAGAAAACTTCGAATTCCTTTTATATTCACAGGTGGAGGTAGTTGTTCAATTACTTCAATTTTAGCTCTATCTATCTCAATACCTCTTTCAGACACTAGGTGTCCTAGCACTATTCCTTCTCTAACCATAAAATGACATTTTTCCCAATTAAGGATTAAGTGCTTTTCTTCACATCTTTGCAAAACCTTATCTAAGTTCTCAAGACAACTATCAAAAGTTTTTCCATAAACTGAGAAATCATCCATGAAAACTTCCATAATCTCTTCAATCATATCAGAAAATATAGACAACATACATCTTTGAAAAGAAGCTGGTTCATTACATAACCCAAAAGACATTCTACGATAAGCATACGTTCCATATGGGCATGTAAAAGTGGTTTTGCTTTGATCATCAGGATGGATAGGGATCTGGTGATACCCTGAATATCCATCTAGAAAACAGAAAAACGAGTGTTTTGCTAACCGCTCAAGCATCTCATCTATAAAAGGCAAAGGAAAATGATCCTTTTTCGTGGCTTTATTAAGTTTTCTATAGTCTATGCACATCCGCCACCCAGTGACGGTGTGTTGCGGAATTAGCTCATTCTTATCATTAGTAACAACAGTCATGCCTCCCTTTTTAGGCACAACTTGAACAGGGCTTACCCACTCACTATGCGGCACAGGATATATAATCCCTGCATGCAGCAACTTTATAACTTCTTTTTTAACTACCTCTCTCATCGCGTTGTTAAGTCTACGTTGAGGCTCTCGAGAGGGTGTAACAGAAGGATCTGTCGGAATACGATAGGTACAAATCATATGACTGATTCCTGTGAGATCTTGAAGTGAGTAGCCGAAAACAAAGTGGTGTTTTTCAAGAATGGTCATTAATCGCAGAGTTTGCTCCTGAGTGAGTTTATTACTAACGATCACAGGAAACTCTGGATTATTGTTTAGGAAAGCATAGGTAAGACCGGGTGGTAAAGTTTTGAGTTCTATGGGGGGTCTAGGTGTTTCTACAAACTCATCTAAGGGTTCAGGTTCAGAAGGTTCGGCCTCTTCTTCAGTGAAGAAGGGGGCTTCCTCTTCTAAGTCTGGATCATCTAAAAGTTCTAGAGATGCAGCCTTTACCTCCTCCATAGAATCAGGCAAAAGATATGGCTCGGTCTTATTATTCAAGGAGTGAGTTATTGTAATTGGAAGTTTAAAATCCTTTCCCAAGAAAATGTGGAGCTTTCCAGTTTGACCTTCATAAAGGAGTCTTCTAAAAGGTTGTCCAATCAATAGGTCGAAACCCCATATATCAAAGATATAAAAGTTCAAATGAACCATGGAGCCTTCTACCATAAAGGGTAGGACATTAATAATTCCAAGACTAGGGACTAATCGTCCCGAAGATTCCTTTATGACCTTTGTTGTGGGGGTTAAAACAAGTTTCCCAAATAAATTAAGTGCAAAAGCTTCGGACATAATATTGATCCCCACAACAGGATTATAGAGAGCGTTAAATTGATCAGAATTATAAGCACAGCGTATAGTTATAGAGGGTGTGTCCACTCGGATTACTTCAGAGGAAAGCTCTGACTCCTCTAACCATTCGCTACTCATAACCGAGATAAGCTCTCTCAATTGACGTTCACTTGGTAAACAAATGCTAAATTGGCCGTTTTGGGGTCGGTCTATAGAATGGTAGTTTGAAATGTTTCCAAAATCGGCAAAGAGATCGGATTCTATGTCTAGCATGAAATCAGATGGTAGAATTTCTTCCTTTTGTGGCTCAGAACCTGGGATAGCTAAAGTAGATGAAAAATTTGGCAGAGTGTCTACTTCGGCTTCGTAGGTTTTATCATGGAGGGCATTATCCATCTCAGCTTCTAGGATTCTATTCAAGATCTCCTTAGCTTCATCAGTAGGGATACGAAAGAACGAACCTCTAGCCATAGTATGCAGCATTTGTTTATTATCTTTCTGAAGACCTCGAAAAAAGTGAAATAAAAGAACAGTGTCTTCAAGCAAAAGTTTTGGACCAGATTCTAAAAGATCAGAAAAACATTTCCAGGATTTCCCCAAAGTTTCATTATCTTTTTGTTTAAAAGATAGGACTTCGAGTCTAAGGTCACCAGTACGGTCAAGGGAATAAAAATATAGACAAAAGTTGGCTCTTAAAACTCTCCATTCACCTTGCTGTTGACTTACCTTCTGACTATACCATCGTCTAGCTTCTCCTCTTAAAGAAAAAGGAAAAAGCTTCCAACGTAAAGTCTTATCAGAGATGCCATCAATGGGAAGACAATCGCATGTCTGCTCAAAATCTCTAATATGAAGGTAAGGGTTTTCGTCTTCCTTTCCCGAAAAAGATAAATTTTGAATCATCGCAATCAACCTTGAACTTAACTTATACTGGGATGTTTGGATAGGCTGTGATGACTCCCATGGTAAAAGGTCAGTTGCTGAAGGTGTTGCGGCATCAAAGATAGATATAGAACCTTGGTTTTCCATTTTTGGTAAAAAGAAAAAGAAAGAATGAAAAAGATAAGAAAATAAAAAGTATGAATACAAGCTAGTAGTAAGACTCAAGGTTATCTCAGCAAACCGTCTTTCTCCCCGGCAACGGCGCCAGAAGTGCTTGTTGATATTTGGTAACGCAATTAGGAAATAGGATCCGCAAGCGCACGGATATCGGTGAGCACTTCACCCAAGATGTTATCCTGGGTATCGTATTTATATTTTTACCTTTAGGAGAAAGAGTGCATCTGACTAACCAAATCTATTACTACTAACCTTTAGGCTACAACCACTATGATTCGATGTGAGTGATGTATAGAGAAGACTACAACCGCACTCTTCTTCTAACCTTGGTAAGGATGATCTACTGTTCTATTGGGGAGGTTTACAGAATCTAGACACCACAAAGGATGTTCAACCCGCACCTATAAACCATATCGATCCTGCTAACGGGATATGGAATACAAAGGTAACTCGGAATTGTCACGTTCCTCGCTACTACCACGGTCCGGCTAGCCAAGGGGATATCTATGAGTATCCTAGCTTAAACACCACGTTTACGCTAGAGATGATTACTCTAAACTCTACGCGAAGAGATCAAAGTAAACTCATAAACCAAAGAACAATAAAACAAAGAACTTACTAGAATTTAGAAGTCAAAATACTGAAGAATCCTGAGAACAAGCCTCGGGTTAGAAGAACTTGCTCCCGCAGGTACAACCTCGGAGTAGACACCGACAGGCCGGCTTCCTCCGATCTACACCTCCACTCTATCTCTCTCAATCTAGTAGAACTAATTCTACTTTCACATTGGATGCTAAGCCCTAAGAGGTGGGAACCCTAGAGGGAACCTTTCTCTCTAAACCCTAACTAGAGATATGCAACTGAATAATGAATTGGGGTCTTCTCCACCAGGGGTCAGGGGCCTTGCTTATATAGCCCTTTTGGATGAATCTGGACCGTCGGATCAAACCGACCTTCATCCTACGGTTTTCCTTGATCCTCAAAGGCGGTGGAGCATAATCCGCGAGACTCGACCTGATTGGTCCTGGGGGCAGGGCGGGCGCCCTAGGGCACAGGGCGGGCGCCCTGTGTCCTGGCCCGTTACGGCTCCCGTTCGTTCCCGTGGCTTCTGGAATCTTCTAGATGTAAGATAATTATGTGTTCGGTTAATATCCCGTCATTAATCCGACATGTGGGCCTTTCTTCCGTATTTCCTGATAACCCCCTGCAGAAATAGATAAACAGCAAAACTCGTGGAATTCTGTTAGATCAAACCCTAATTCTAGGTGTTGCTTGCATATAGGTCCTTTTCTTTATTTATTTGATGGTTATAATTGATACTTAAGAACCGTCAACAGAGATGAGTGCTCTATACGAGGAAATAAAAAGGGGCAAGTGCCCGGAACCTCGAAAAGAAAAAGATACGAGGAAATAAAAAGGAGCAAGTGCTCGGAACTGTTGACACCGTTTTTAGTACGTGTCAAAATGATCAGGAAAGGTTGATTAGCAAGGGAGAGATTGCCGTGTGAATTGTTGGCCAAGGAGAACAAGTTTGTTTCAAGCGGTGGCCGTGTATGAATTTGATTGGGAATGTTGCCGATGAAGTCAAAGGTGTTATTGCCGATGCCGATGGAAGAAGGTTTGGAGACTGTTGCCGATAAGGGAATGTATCGATGAAGGAAGGTGTGAAGACTGCAGCCGATGAAATAGGGAATGTGCCAATGGAAGGAGATCGAGGGTTGCTGCCGATGGAAAAGGGGATGTGTTGGTGGAAAGGAGACCGATAAGAATACCATCGTGATTAAGGCGGATCATGGGATAAAATAGGAATTGATTTCCTTGTTTACGATTAGTAGAGTCTGAGTTGTGTAAAAGTCATATTCTTAGACTTGAGTTTAGTATCCTAGTCGTATTCGATTATGTTTCTATAGATCAGGATATAAATATAGAGTGAAGGGCAATGTAATAGGGATGAATCAATATACATCAAAAAACAGCTTTTACTCTTATTTACATCTACTTTTCGGCGACTTCGTCAATTTGCATATTTTTCCTTTTTTACGAGTTCTCATCGATTCGGCGAGTTGCGTTGCTCTAAGTGCAATTTTCGTCGATCCTCGAGTTCCACGTGAGTACCTCTTGGCCGTGACTTCCGGGCGTATCGCTGTTATCAGGACCAAAGTGCTCGTATCTTCATCCTTGTCGATTAACAGGTCAAATCGACTGGCACGCCTTGGATATCGACTTCGGGTATTAGCCCTTTGTGTTTGCAGATTCACTTTTGCATCAACACATCTTTTGGCACGCTCGGTGGGACAGATCTAATCAAGATGCCTAATCATGAGATAGATGCTGGGAATATCATCGCAGTAACAGAAGAAGATCTTAAGGATGATCAGAAGCAGGCTATGGAGAGGGCTATTGAAGAATACAGACAGCTTTGCTTAAAGTCATTCAGCGTGAACAAAAGTGGACAAGTCATCCAGAAGTAGGACTTGCCGTTGCCTCGGCAGGTTACCTTTGATCCTAATCCTGGTAAACTTCAAGAGATGGTTAATTCTGCAGTGAATCATGCTTTAATTAATCACTCCAATGTGTTGTCCAATACTGTTCATAATGCTGTGATTCGAACTTTCAAAGAAGGGCCAGCGTCACATCATTACGTCGGGCCTGCTTATCATCAACCAGAAGCAGCATCTGCTGTTGCTCCATCGGCTCCTCCAGCCATTGCGGGTATAGAGATTTCTTCTTCTCCAGTATCAGCAGGATTATCTAATGCACAGTCTACTCCGATTCGTCCAGATTCAGCATTATCAGGACGAGTTCAGCTTGGTACAGATCTATCAGCATCAGCTTTATCAGGTCCTGTACTACAGAGTAATCAAACTCCTGCTAATTGGTGGGGATATGGTATGCCTCCGGAGCCATCTACTGTCAATCACGGATTATCTCAAGTGTTTGACGCAGCGGGAAAAACTCCTATAACATCGGCTGGTTTGCCGATAGCCCAAGCGCCTCAATATATTACAACCACTGCACAACCAAGTCTGGGAGGTTTTCAGGCGTCTCTAGGTCAAACATCTGGATCAAGTCCATCGGCAAGTTTGTTACCGATGCAGCAGAAGGCTCCTATAATCAGTCAACCTGAAGTACAGGTTATGCCTCAAGTTGGATATAATTATCCAGCAATGCCAACAAGCTACCAGCCATCGGCAAATTCTGTGCCGATGAATACTAGTAATTGGTCAGGGCAGTTTTCTACTCAACATACAGTTCAGCCAAATCAGCAGGTCACAGGAGTTCATCAAGGTCACATGCATGCTGGTTTTCAGAATCAAGCATCGGCAGCTCAACCGATGAATCCTTTTCAGCAGATTAATGGACCACAGTTAGTAGCAAATATGCCAATTGCTGGAGATCGTGGGCAACAAAGGTATGCAGAAGGATATCAACAGATGCCTCCAGCAGAGATTCAACCATATCGTCAGCAAGATGTCGACGTTTTTTGGGCCGATAAGATAGCAGAAATTATGAGAGATCAATTTGGGATCAAGCCCAAGGTTAATACTTATTCTTATCGGACTCCGTATCCTCCAGCATATGATTTAATTCCTCTCCCAAATCATTACAAAGTGCCAGATTTCACTAAATTCTCTGGGCAAGACGATACATCAACCATGGAGCATGTTAATCGTTTTATTATTCAATGCGGAGAGGCAGCTTGTAGAGATGAATTGAAAGTTCGTCTTTTCTCGTCATCTCTATCTGGATCAGCATTTACGTGGTTTATTTCACTACCACCAAATTCTATTATCACTTGGGCTGATCTGGAAAAGCAATTTCATAAGTACTTCTTTGCTGGAATTCATGAGAAGAAGCTTACCGATTTGGTAAAGATGAAACAGCGCAATGATGAATCGGTAGAAGGCTTCGTGCAAAGGCTACGAGATGTAAAGAATAAATGTTACAGTCTGGTATTGGATGATCGGCAGCTTGCCGATTTAGCCTTTCAGGGATTATTGCCACACCTAAAGGACATATATGCTTCTCAGGAGTTCGAAAGCCTCAGTCATTTAGTACAAAGGATTTCTGATCAAGATACTAGAGTTTTTGAACCTAAGAGAAATTGGAACAAGAAAATTTCATTTGTTGAAGAAGCGGAAGATTCTGATTCAGATAATGAACCAGTTATCGGTTTGGCAAAGTGGGTTAAGAATAAGAAGCCGATATCTTGTCCCTTTGGTCACAAAGAGCTAGAAAAGTTTACTTTTGATGTCACCAAAGCCGATAAAAATATTTGATCTTTTGCTTCAGGAGGGCCAGATTAAATTATCACCCAATCATGTGATCCCATCAGCAGAAGAGTTGAAGCATATGCTGTATTGCAAGTGGCACAATACAACTTCACACAGTACCAATGATTGCAAGGTGTTTAGACAGCAATTACAGTCAGCTATTGAGTCTGGCAGGATAAAATTTGGCAATTCCAAGATTCAAAAGCCAATGAAAATTGATCAACATCCTTTTCCAACAAATATGTTGGACGCTGAAGGAAAAGTTAAGGTGTTGACGTCGGAAGCTGCTGAAAAGAATGCATCAGTAGATCCCTAACATTGGATAACTACCGATGATGCAAAAGGCAAGGGGCTATTGACAGAGGGTGGCGGTTCTGGGAGGCCTCCTCGATCTGGTATCGTGATTACCCATCAAAGACAACACGAAGGATGGCGTCAGCGAAGGGACCGGTATAGACGACAACAAGAGGAAAGGCGTCAAGAAGAGTGGAATCGGCATAAGGATCATTGGAATTGTCCATTTTTTATTCATTGTTGGGAAGAAGGTATTAAGTTACCTACTGTTGAAAATTGTCCAGAGTGTAATGGCTATTATGGAGTTAATTATCCTGCAAGAAGATTTCAATCTGGTAATCAAGGTTTGCCCATTAATGAGCCGATCAGAAGGAGAGCATCAGTACATGATCGGCT
This sequence comes from Saccharum spontaneum, assembly GCA_022457205.1. NCBI lineage: Eukaryota > Viridiplantae > Streptophyta > Magnoliopsida > Poales > Poaceae > Saccharum > Saccharum spontaneum. Next base: position 44,244,652 of record CM039594.1, read on the forward strand.
GGGGGGCAGGCTTAGTGTGCATGAAAGGCTTGGTAAACGTGTTGCATATTTTCCAAGGAATCAAGAGGAACTCGAAGAGATGGCAAATGCAAGAGTCCCTGATGAAGAAATATTCTACAGGGACCCTAATATACGTCGTGTGGAGACAACTAGAATTTATCAGCCAGTTTGGAAAACTAAGCTTCCTCAATGGTGTCCAGAAGGTTTGACAAAGACACAAAAGAGAAAAATGCAGCGGGATCGTCAGAAAGATTTATATCAAGAAGAAAGTTCCTCCAATGAGAAATCTGGTAACCAGCAGTGGCAGATAAGGCACAAGGATAAAGGTCCATCGGCAGATATCAATATGGTATTTATGTTGCCGATAGAATTTTTGGCTTTGTCTGACAATGAAGAAGAGGCTGTTTCCTCTGATCAGATAGCTCAATTAATGTTAGATCCAATGATGGCTGTTTTTGAGAAGCCGGCTGATGATGAAAGACAACACCTCAAGGCTTTGTTTGTAAAAGGCAGAGTTGATGGGCAGCCCGTATCTAAGATACTTATTGATGGAGGAGCTGCGATTAATATTATGCCTTATGTGATGTATCGGAAGCTTGGTAAGGGAGATCAAGACTTAACTAAAACCGATATGATGCTAAAGGATTTTGAAGGCAATGTGTCACCAGCTAAAGGAGCAGTATGTGTTGAGTTGACCATCGGTAGTAAAACTTTGCCGACAACTTTCTTTGTTATTAATGGCAAGGGTGCATATAATTTACTTCTGGGAAGGGATTGGATTCATGCTAATTGTTGTGTTCCTTCTACAATGCATCAATGTCTGGTACAATGGATCGGAGATAAGATTGAAGTTGTTCCTGGAGATTCTTCTTATATCATTGCATCGGCAGAATCGGATACTTATGAACGAACCAGGTGCATATCGGGAGAAGCTTGGGAAAAAGAGTTCCTCAAGGTTGCTGATTATGAAATTCTACCGATCCAAGCAGTCGGTTCTGAAGAAGAGTTTTAATGGATAGATTTGCCGATGATGGAAAATTAGGGCAAGGATTTACATCGGCAGATAATTTAATAGAAGTAGATATTGGTGAAGGCGATAGGCCAAGGCCCACTTTTATTAGCTCTAAATTAGATTCCAAGTGTAAACAGCAATTAGTTGATTTGTTAAAGGAATATAAAGATTGTTTTGCTTGGGATTATACTGAAATGCCTGGATTAGACCGATCTATAGTTGAACATCGGTTGCCGATTAAATCTGGATTTCGGCCACATCAGCAGCCGGCTCGCCGATGCAATCCTAATATACTCCCCGATATTAAGGCCGAAATAACCAAGTTAATTGAGGCAAAGTTTATTCGGCAGTGTCGGTATGCAGAGTGGATTTCTAATGTGGTTCCTGTATATAAGAAAAATGGAAAACTCCGTGTTTGTATTGATTTCAGGAATCTTAATAAGGCCACACCGATGGATGGATATCCAATGCCGATTGCCGATTTGTTGATTGATGCTGCAGCAGGGCATCAGATTATTAGTTTCATGGATGGAAATGCGGGTTATAACCAAATATTCATGGCTGAAGAAGATATTTCCAAAACTGCTTTTAGATGTCCAGGTCATGTGGGATTATTTGAATGGATAGTTATGACGTTTGGTTTGAAAAATGCCGGTGCTACTTACTAGAGAGCTATGAACTTTATTTTCCATGAATATATCGGCACATTGGTGGAAATCTACATTGATGATATAGTGATTAAGTCTGGAGACATCACAAAGCATCTAACCGATCTGCGAAAGATATTGGAGTGCACAAGAAAACATGGATTAAAGATGAATCCCAATAAATGTGCATTTGGTGTATCGGCAGGCCAATTCTTGGGTTTTATGGTGCATCAGAGGGGCATTGAAATTAGTAGAAAATCTATTGAGGCAATCAACAAGGTGGTTGCTCCTGCCGATAAGACTGAGTTGCAATCTTTGATCGGTAAGATTAATTTCATCAGAAGGTTTATATCTAATCTGTCAGGTAAGATCAAGGCTTTCAGTCCATTATTAAAATTGAAAGCCGATCAGGAGTTTAAATGGGGGTATGAACAGCAGTTGGCTCTAGATCAGATTAAGAGTTTTTAACAAATCCTCCAGTGTTAGTTCCACCCCAGCATGGAAAACCTTTCAGATTATATTTATCAACTGAAGATACTGTTATCGGTTCAGCTCTTATTCAAGAATTTGAAGGAAAAGAGCGTGTTATCTATTATCTGAGCAGACGATTAATAGATGCTGAAACCAGGTATTCGGCTATTGAGAAATTATGCTTATGTCTATATTTCTCCTGTAGTAAGTTAAGGCATTATTTACTATTGGCTGAATGTACTGTTGTATGCAAAGATGATGTAGTCAAATATATGCTATCTATGCCGATATTAAATGGTAGGATTGGTAAATGGATTTTAGCGTTATCAGAATTTGACTTACGTTATGAATCGGCTAAGGCAGTTAAAGGACAAGTTATGGCCGATTTTGTTACTCAACATTGCAATACAGTAGATTCTTTGGAAGTTGCTCCATGGACATTGTTCTTTGATGGATCCACTTGTAATGAAGGGGTAGGCATCGGCATCGTGTTGATTTCTCCTCAAGGGAAGAAGTATGAATTCTCATTGCCGATCGTTGCCACATCAACAAACAATCAAGCTGAATACCAAGCATTGATAAAAGGGTTGGAGTTGCTTAAAGAAATACAGGCTGATGCTGTTGAAGTCTTTGGTGATTCTATGCTAGTTATAAATCAATTGATTGGGATTTATGAATGTCGAAGTGAAATCCTGATTTCATATCATGAGAAATGTTTGGAATTGTTAAAAGGGTTTAGGAGTTTTCATCTGGAGCATGTTTCCCGGATGCATAATGAAGAGGCTAACCGATTGGCTCAACATGCTTCAGGATATCAACCTGTTCAAGAAGCATTGACATTGGTGGTTGATGCCGATGACTGGAGAAAGGAAATCATTGATTATTTAAAGAATCCATCTAAAAAGGTTGAGAGACGTGTAAGATTCCAAGCGACAAAGTATGTACTCCTCGATGCTGACTTATATTATCGTACCATAGATGGAGTTTTACTCAGGTGTGTTAGCATAGAAGAATCAAAAAGCCTGATGAGTGAAATTCATGAAGGAGTATGTGGGGCTCATCAGTCAGCATTCAAGATGAAGTGGATGATCAAAAGAAATGGATATTATTGGCCAGCTATTCTTGAAGATTGTTTTAAATATTTTAAAGGATGTCAGGAATGTCAAAAGTTTGGTAATATTCAGAGAGCACCCGCATCGGCTATGAATCCTATAATTAAACCATGGCCGTTTAGGGGTTGGGCTATTGATCTCATCGGTCAAATTTATCCACCATCGAGTAAAGGGCATAAATTTATTCTGGTTGCTACCGATTATTTCACAAAGTGGGTTGAAGCAATTCCTTTGAAAAAGGTGACATCGGCTAACATGGTTGATTTTGTGAAGGAGCATATTGTTTACCGATTTGGTATCCCTCAAACTATCACTACCGATCAGGGCACTATGTTTACATCAGGTGAATTTGATGAGTTTGCTTTGAGTATGGGAATTAAAGTTTTGAATTCTTCACCATATTATGCCCAAGCAAATGGCCAAGCCGAAGCATCTAATAAGGGGATTATCAAACTTATTAAACGCAAGATCAGAGAATATCCTAAAAAGTGGCATACAATATTAAATGAAGCTTTGTGGTCATATCGGATGGCATGTCATGGTGCAACCAAGGTGTCGCCTTATCAATTGGTGTATGGGCACGATGCAGTATTACCTTGGGAGATTAAGATTGGATCTAGGCGGATGCGTTTTCAGGATCAACTGACAGCCGATGATTATGATATTCTTATGAAAGATGAGTTGGAGGACGTAGCAGGTCATTGGTTAAAAGCTTTGATTAACATCGAGGAAAACAAGAAGAGAGTAGCCAGGTGATATGATAAGAAAGTAAAGGTAAAGGAATTTGCCGATGGAGAATTAGTCTGGAAGTTGATTTTACCGATTGGGACTAAAAATTCTAAGTTTGGCAAATGGTCCCCTAATTGGGAAGGTCCATATCGGATAAGTCAGTCTGTTCCTGGTAATGCGTATATTCTTGAAACTCTCGAAGGAGTGGTATTTCCCAGAGCGTTAAATGGAAAATATTTAAAGAAATATTACCCTAGTGTTTGGATAGATGCATAAAGAGTATAGTTGCCGATAACAACCCTATCGGCTGGAGTTAAAACAAAGTATCAATTATGCCGAATTTAACAAAGCCTAAATGGCTAATATCGCACGCAGGCGAATTTCATCGGCTTCTTTTAGTTCCTTGGCATCTTCATCGGCATTTCCTTCCACAGGTTTGATTTTCTTTTTCAATGCCAAGGCCTTGAGAGCTTGAGCATCCCGTTCCTGTTGAAGGGCTTTAATGGCGTCGGGAAGCTGGTCTTCTTCTTATTTGGCCTGGGTCAGAGTTGTCTCAACTTGTTCCAGTTCAGCCAGCAGGGCTGCTTTCTTTGCCGATAGATCTGAGATCTTCTGTCTAATATCGGCACTGGAGGCTTGCAAATTATTGATGTTCTTGTGCTTCTCGTCGGCAGTCTGCTTCAGTTGTAGCATCTCTTCTTTAAGTTGAGATTGGGCTGCTCTGTCAGCAATACGATGAACGGCCCTTTGGTATTGAAGCTGTCTGCTTTTCAGATGGACTGCTGGAAAGATGATTTCTTCAACATTGGAGGGGACTTGGCCGCGGATTGCCTTGAAGATAGACTTCGCAGGATCCGAGTCGATTACCAATTGGGCAATTTCTTGCTGAAGCAGGTTTAGGAGGGTTTCCAGCTTGCCATATGTGTCTGATGATACTGTTCCCAACGCCAGGGAGGAGCTCGCCTCTTCTCCATCATCATCAGAAATATCGATAGCAAAAGAAAATAAGCTATCGGGAGAATCTTGTTCCTATGGATAAAGAGAATTAGAAATCTTGTTTATAATATTTTGAAGATATAATAAATCAGGTAATTGATTGATTTACCTGCTTCAAGGCTATCTCTTGAGCTTGACTTGAAGGAGCGGCTTGTAAAGGGTCCTGTGAAGGATCGACAGAAGATGCCGATGGAATGTCTTCAATGACCACATCGGTAGTCGGCCCTTGAGGTACAATTGCCGATGATGTATCTTGAGCAGGAGCAGTTTGTTCAGAAGGCTGATCGACGGGTGTTGGAGCAGATGTAGGGGCCGGTGTAGGTTTTTGTCGTTTCTGTTGAGCCTCAGCATCGGTCAAAGCTTTACGTTTCTGTTGTGCTTCGACAACAACTGGCTGGGGGGCATCAACATCTGTTGGTTGAGGAGCTTGTATGATCGGTGTGCTTACCGATGTATCCATTTGTTGCTGAAAAAACAGGTATAAGATTGGATGTTTAATGGGAAAAATAAAAATAATAAAAGAATACCTCTGAGGAAGGAGTAGAAGTTGTGGTGCTCGGTAAAGTTGTCGATGATGATCCAGCTGCAGCTTGTACACCCTGATAGTTGTATGTTAATATAAAGTGTATCGGCAGAAAAAATAGTAAACAAGATTATTACCTTAAAAGCCTTGATCAGGCTTGAAGCAGCAGCCTTTGGAGAAGCCCTAGATGTTCCCAATCTTGGTCTAGAAGCACCAATTTTGGTACGAGTTCTTTGGAAAGTCAAGGCTTCCAGGGTGGGGGCATTGTAGCCGATTGCTGAAATCGGAGAGGCCGGATAGAGATTGAAGGGTTTTCCACTTTTGCTTATCGGTGGAACTGGATCGTCAGCCTGTTTCAAAGGGGGTTAGTTACCGATACACATAATAAAAGAAAAGGGAAGGGGCAAAAGTTGAAAGGAACTTACTGCATTATCAGGAATAGCATAATCAGGGTCAATCTGGTGCCGATATGTATAAACAGATGTTGAAAATAGCTGTTCTTTCCATTCCTGCCACCATTGCTTATATGATTTTGTTATGAAAGAAGCTGGTGACCAGGCGGAGAGATCGACGTTGGAAATATCGGCATCAGGAGCAAGTCTTACTATCCTGCTCCATTCAGTTCCAGAGGTGATGATTTCCCTGGGTTTAATTACATCGGCATAGCACAGTTTAATGGGCAATTGCCCAAAAGCCAGCTGGCGAGATACTGCCGATGGATTGTAAAATTCATAAGTAATGTGGGAGGCTTTCCCACTGCCAAATGTATTGACTGGAATTGCTCTGGGGGTGATGATGGCCATCATCAGATCATTATCTTGGTTCAGATCACCATCGGCAAAATTGAAGAGGAGGGGAAATTTGTTATCCTCGTCAATATAAGGCACCCAAGCCCTGTGATCACGAGGGAGGCCATGGTAGAAAGTATGAAAGAATCTGCCGATTTGATCCTCATTGGCTTCTGTTCCGGGAAGGACGATAATTGCTTCACCAAAGTTGAGAGGGGGGCGTGTTGCCGATTCATCATCCCTAAGGACGTGTTCTTCGGGAATCTCTCGTGGGAATTCCTGAGCAAAGAAATCCCATTGTAAACACTTGTGCATATGGGCGTTTAACCACATATTAATAAACCACCATGGGCCTCCCAGATTGCCGATGGGTTCGCCAAGTATAAGCTTTTGGGATACTTGGTGGAGGAGATGGTAGGTTGAACTCAGAAGATATCGGCCAAGTAGAAATTTGACACCGTTGGCCAAGAGTTCTGCTGCTGGGAGGAAAGCATTAGTTGGTCCTACCGATCGTCCGCAGAAAATAAATTTTTCTAGCCACATGTTCAGGAATGTGGCATGCTCCCTTTGGTTGACAGTACCAGTCTTCTGGTACTCCTGGATATATCCCGTCCAGCCGCCGATGTTGCGTGTGGTTATTCTGTACTCAGCTTTTCTGCCGAAAATATGGCCTTCATCGACAGTTGAAATGTCTAGGCCTGTGAGCATATACACATCGGCAAGGGTGGGGGCACATGGACCATGACCAAACATGAAGGTGTTGGTGGTGTCAGACCAAAATTGAGCAGCAGCTATCATCATAGATTCATTTTTCTGCATATCGGCAATGGACAGCCTGATACATTGATCTATTTTTCGCTCTGCCCATAATACTTGCATTGACCTGTTGACCCTCAGAAACCAATTTTTCCACCCTTTGGTGGGTTTAGGCCAAGAACGGAATGTATCTTTCCACAAATTCAAGGAGAAATTCTGAGATTTGAAAGGAATACGATTGGCCTCTGCATTAATCAGATCAGTTGGGTCTGGGTTGCCCATCGGACCTAAGCAGTGAAGAGGAGGTTGATGGGTTGGAATCACCAATGCGTTGCGGAGTTCCTAGGTTTGGAAGACCGAGGAAATGAAATAAAAAGAAAATGTCGACTGTAAGAATTCGCAGGGAACCGAAAGGATTAAAGTGAAAGTAATAAAGAACAAACCGCAGGGACGTCGAAGTTGACAGCCATTGCTTCAGGAGGATGAGGGCACGAGTTGGGAACTTGAAGATGATGATTCAGATGAGTTGAAGACGCGCGGTTGTTGGTTAGGGTTGCCGCCGGGGTGAGAATGCCAAAAGGTGGAGTTTGAAGGTAGAAGATGAACAGCCCGGGGGAATCTATTTATAGGTTACCTGGAGTAGGGGTATTCTTGACTTATCTCTATGCCGTATGCGGATAAATCGAGGTGGTTCAGTTGGATATGGTAACTGTGCGCACGACAATCAAGGAATGGTACAGAAGATTTGACAACAAGTAATCATAGCTTGAAGGATATCTTGATACAAGATTTTTCAATTCTAAAAATGATGCGTTGCGGTGAGATATTGTTGAAAATGTGTTATTTTGGTATCTCAACCATAGTTAAGGCAAAGAAGGTTAGAAAAATGCAATATATATATTGAGATACATGGATTGGATTTAGATTTGATTAAGTTTGGTAACAAATCATGTTATGCTTGGAGAATGGGTCAAAGGAATGGATAATAGCAAGCATCAGTTGGAGTAAATTTCGGAGCATCGATATCTTATACTCGAAATTGGGGGGCATGTGTTGACACCGTTTTTAGTACGTGTCAAAATGATCAGGAAAGGTTGATTAGCAAGGGAGAGATTGCCGTGTGAATTGTTGGCCAAGGAGAACAAGTTTGTTTCAAGCGGTGGCCGTGTATGAATTTGATTGGGAATGTTGCCGATGAAGTCAAAGGTGTTATTGCCGATGCCGATGGAAGAAGGTTTGGAGACTGTTGCCGATAAGGGAATGTATCGATGAAGGAAGGTGTGAAGACTGCAGCCGATGAAATAGGGAATGTGCCGATGGAAGGAGATCGAGGGTTGCTGCCGATGGAAAAGGGGATGTGCTGGTGGAAAGGAGACCGATAAGAATACCATCGTGATTAAGGCGGATCATGGGATAAAATAGGAATTGATTTCCTTGTTTACGATTAGTAGAGTCTGAGTTGTGTAAAAGTCATATTCTTAGACTTGAGTTTAGTATCCTAGTCGTATTCGATTATGTTTCTATAGATCAGGATATAAATATAGAGTGAAGGGCAATGTAATAGGGATGAATCAATATACATCAAAAAACAGCTTTTACTCTTATTTATATCTACTTTTCGGCGACTTCGTTAATTTGCATATTTTTCCTTTTTTACGAGTTCTCATCGATTCGGCGAGTTGCGTTGCTCTAAGTGCAATTTTCGTCGATCCTCGAGTTCCGCGTGAGTACCTCTTGGCCGTGACTTCCGGGCGTATCGCTGTTGTCAGGACCAAAGTGCTCGTATCTTCATCCTTGTCGATTAACAGGTCAAATCGACTGGCACGCCTTGGATATCGACTTCGGGTATTAGCCCTTTGTGTTTGCAGATTCACTTTTGCATCAATAGGAACCTCGATGAAAAAAAAAGAAAAAGTGTGAGAAGAGAGGTAAAAATGGACAAGTGTCTGACAGTAGAATTAGGGGTACAAGATACCCACCTGAGAGGAAAAAAAGAAAATATAGAGCACCTCATTCTCCTCAAGAGCTTTAAAAGCAAGAAAGGTACGTATCCCCTCAAAAAGAGCAAAAGTAGAATTAGACTTTCATCATTGTTATCATCACTACCACCATACACCATTTATTCGCCACACATGCACATCTTGATTTGACTTATTGGCTTGTTTCTCTGGATCCATGGTTTGACTATGCAATAAATGTCTTGTAAGTATGTATACTTTATCTCCCACCGATGAGCTCCAGATATCAAAAGCCTTATTAGAATAGGATGAGAGAGAAGGCAATGTCACTCTGCCTTATACCACAAATACTACATACTTTGCTTTGAGAGAAGGCAGACATCATTACTGCCTTGGTGAGGATCCAGAAATACCACAAAAGAGAGACCTGAGAGAGTCATACAAGGAATCTCTGAGTTTTATTTGAAAATCTGAAAAAAAAAACTCCAAGAGCTATAGCTAATCAAGAATAAGAGACATGGCGCTTGACTAGACTGTTCTATCTTTTAACCGCTCAAGACAAAGGTGACGGTTGCAAGCCCCATGGTGAAAGGTATAATGAGTAAGTTTTAAGTCTTGACAGTTTACTTTAACTCAGAGATGAGACTCTATTTGAAAGCATGTGTACCGTCAAAATTCAAAGGCATTTCAGCAACTTCTCATCCATCGCTGAGTCTATCCTTGCTCAGGGACGAGCAAGAGGTAAGCTTGGGGGAGTTTGTTGACGGTCCTTAAGTATCAATTATAACTATCAAATAAATAGAGAAAAGGATCCAAATGAAACCAACACCTAGACTTAGGGTTTTATCTAACAGAATTCCACGAGTTTTGCTGTTTATCTATTTCTGCAAGGGGTTATCAGGAAATACGGAAGAAAGGCCCACATGTCAGATTAATGACGGGATATTAACCGAACACGTAATTATCTTACATCTAGAAGAGTCCAGAAGCCACGAGAACGAACGGGAGGCGTAACAGAGCCGGGGACAGGGCGCCCGCCCTAGTCCCTAGGGCACCCGCCCTGCTGGCTCAGCCAATCAGGCTCCGCCTCGAGGATTATGCTCCACCGACCTAGAGGATCAAGGAAAACCGCACGATCAATGTCGGTTTGATCCAACGGCCCAAATTCATCCGAAAGGGCTATATAAGCAAGGCCCCTGCCCCTGGAGGAGAGGCCCCCTCGTCTCATACTTCAAACCCTAATTCAGGAGGAGAGCCTCTGATCAAGCCCTAGAGCCACCACATCAACTAGATCTCTAGTTAGCATAGCTACATAGGATTAGAACTAGAAGGAGTCAATCTTCGATTGGTTCCTGGATCTGTCAAGAGGATTCTTGGTAATTCCTCTATTGTTCTTCAATTGTTCATCATTGTTCTTCAATATTATGAATATGACTTTGTTCTATTTCAATATATTGATTATGACTTTGCTCTACTTGATTATATTTGCAATTATATTGTTCTTAGTTTATCATAGTTATATGCTTGGCTTAGTTAGATTGGAATTATATACATGCCTAGGATCGTATAGCGTTTATCAATGTGTACAGTGGGTGAATGATAATTATTGTGTAGACGTGGTGTCTATACCGTATTTATCTGCGATTGCACCCTATATGCCAGATTGTGGGGTAGTTCGCGATAGTGACAGCTTCGTTGATTCTTATATAGTCCCCCTCTCGTGTATAGGGCAGGCAGAGCAACACTATTATAGGGGAGTGATTGCTATGTTCTTCATCTTCCTTGTTAATATTCACTATGCATGGATATAGTCTTTTCTCACCATGATTGCCAAGTATAATTGCACTAACTATGATATGCTAGACTTTATAGTTAATAATAACTTAGGGAATATCTTTGTAGTTCATCCTAATTCCATGCTAATGACTTGCTAGAATATCTGTTGAGGTGCTTATCATTATTATATGTGGCTAGCTATTCAGATTAATTAACTTTGTCACCATTATCACTTTACCTTTACTTAATGTGACATTTATACCTGTATAAAGAGATTGATAAATACTCTCGGTTATACATGCAATGATGTGTACTCAGTTCCATATTCTCATTCCATTATCAACCTTGATACATAGAAATCCCTTCCCAGTGGTAAAAATATAAATAACAATACCTGGAATACTTCCTGGTTAAAATGCTACATCGATATTAATCTGTGCGCTTGCAGATCCCTTTTATTATTTATCTTGATGAGCAAATGCATATTTCAATACCGCGTCTCTCATGTCATGCTGGGGATGACAACTTGGCTTAAGTGGCATGAGGGATAGGTTTGGCATTTTTGGCGCCGTTATCAGAATTAGAAAACTAAGTCTACTTTTGGTAGTGACGTTAAGAATGCCCAACAAACAACTAAAAATAGAACATTCCGCTGTTCTAACTTAGTTCTCATTGATTACGCCGGAACAACTAAAACAGAACATTCTGCTGTTCTACCTTAGTTAAATTCGGGCGCAATACAAAGCTTCAACGTTTTTTCATACAAAAACATAAACAACTTTACATTGTACTACTCATTACCTTATTACAAGCTTGCCTCTCTGCAGGCACGAGTTTACAATAAGCTTATGAAAATTAACTTCTCCTATGAACTATTCGTAGGCTCCTCGACCTTTGGCGTGGTCGAGGATGGAGCAGAACGTGCTTCACTAGAAGCCAGAGATGGTGGCACGGGTATTTGACCCACGTACAACTGAATTGTTCCTCCAGTTGATGGGGTTGCAGCTGGGCATAAGATGATGTCCTTGGTGATCGTGGCAGCATGCTTCATCTTCTCTTACCACAGCTCGTCAGCTCGCTCCACCCCGACCTCCCTAGGATAACCGGCTTCCAGGCGAGCACTATCCAACAAAGGGTAGTGGGCACGTACCAAGCTAAGTACATGTGCACCCACTACTCCTTGATTTCCTTCATCCATTGTTGGAGCCATCCCGAGGCTTTTTGGGATTTCTCGACCAGGCCTATTTTTGGTGCCTCCACTCCAGCTTCGGTGGAGTCGGCGCCAATGACGTTGAGCACTGGTGCGATCCCTTTCGCCATCTCAATGCAGGCGTGCTTCCAAGTCTCTCACTCCTTGATGAGTATCTTGCATTTGCCTTTAAGGGTTTCTTGCTCCTTCATGAGCTTGTTGCACTTCTGGTTTTTGCTTGTTGCACACCTTGATCTTTTTTGCACCAGCCTGGTTTTGAAGCTCCAGGTCATCGCGGTCTTTCTTCATCTTCTTAAGGTGCACTTTGGCATTTTTCTTTACAACTACAAGGCGTCATGTCGATAAGAATTTAACGCCGCAAACTTCAATGAAAGCTACGACAATGATGAGGAATACTTACTCTCCAGATCATTGGCTAATTTAGCATTCTCCTCCTTCATGGCCTGCTGTGATTGCAGCCATTTGGTCTTCTCTTCGGTCAGCCGGTCACGCTCAGCAGCTACCTGAGCATTTTCCTCACGAAGCCGGCTGACTTCGATGTCCAGACCTATATCAATACTCTAATTATGAACAGTATAGTAATACAGCACCCTACAGAGCTCGAGTACCTACAATAGAAGGGACCCTTACCCGATCTCTATTTCTCGACCACTTCCAGCTGTTGAAGTACCGTGCATATTTTTTCTTCATGATAAATGCTTTCCTTCACATAACTCTAACTGCTGTTGCAGTTTCTTCTGTTCTGCACTCAGCTGTTTGTTTTTCTCGGCTACAGTCTGCAGTACACAGGATCACAAAGTAGTTCTTATGGATTATACAACAACAGATTATACAGTTGTGAGAGGCTTACCTTCACTTCCTCCAGGAATATTTTGTCAACTGCTTCTACGGCCTCGACCTCGTCTCCTACTAGGATTTCCACAGTATAGGAGCGGGTACCACAAAGTTTGCTTTCTTCTTCATAATGCCCGAGGATTTCTTCCATAGCTAGGGCTGAAGACTCAGTTCTTTCCCCTGGTCTAGCTCTTCCAGTTGGCTCCTTGGTGGTCCCAACAACCTCTGTAGATTTTGGGACTTGCTTCTTTGAGGCTCGCTGGGGCTGTTCTAGGATTTGTGGGGCTGGCTGGTGTTGTACTTCTGGTTCTGGGACCTCCTGTGGTTGTTCTGGTAGCTCTAGGGCCCAGCATCTTTTGCTTGCCCCCAACACTTCAGTTTGCGGACCAGGAGCAGATGCTGAAGGAGCTTGCGACTCGGGGACTACCCTCTCTGCTCTGGTCTGCCCTAGGACTTGCCGCTCGGCGATGGTAGTATTAGGTGGTGGCGGTGTTGCACTGCTAGACAGTTCTTTCGGCCTTTGAGTCGATGTAGAGCTATACAAATCCATAACAAGTTACAAAGGTGATGATATTGACCAATTATGTTATACCCATACAAGTTTTCGATGACTTACAGGTCTATACCGTGGAATATGATGGCAAACCGAGATTTCTTCGCCTTCTCGGGCCCGGCACCCTTCTCTGCCATTGGTTCGGTGGTTGGGACTGGCTTAGCCACGTCGCTTCTAACAGCGGCAGCAGGCTTTGGGATTCCTGAGGCCTGTGCCTATGGTTGCGGTCGAGGTGGTGGCTCAGTTGTTGCAATGGCGGTGTCGGCTCCTGCCTTCTAGCAAGCCGCTCCCTCTGGCTGCTTGCTATGATACCGGAGACCTCCTCGACCTCCTCGTCTTCCTCTTCTGGCCAGTCAGCAATAAGGCGTCGACGCTTGCTTGTTGGGTCCTCTGCTTCTTTCAGGTCAATTACCCCTTCTGGATTTTCATTCGAGGAGGTTCCTTGTGAGGTCTGGCCCCTTTTCTTCATCGGGGCAACAATTGGAGGTAGCATCGACCAAGGTAGCAGCTGTATTATTGCTTCAATCTGGATTGTGTTCTGCGGTAGCTCTTTCCAACTGTTAGTCTTCTCTGGAACCAAGGATATGTCACAGTATGAGGCCTGGCTTGGTTCTTCACGGAAGTAAAACCAATGCCTGTACTAGTCCTCTAATGTGGTCTTCCAAGGGCAGTGTAGGTACTCTGCCCTGATCCCTTCCAGCATGTTCAGATAGCAGCCACCAGCCACATTGGAGCCGCCTCGACCTCCTTTTTTCTTCAATCAAAACAAGTGACGAAAATAGTCAAAGTGGGGTTGAAAACCACTGTATGCTTCGCAGAGATGGATGAAGCAAGCAACAAGCAACACAAAATTCGGATGTAGATTGCAGATACTGATTTCGTAGTAATTGCAGAGCCCTTGCAAGAATGGATGTACAGGAACACCAAATCCATAAGTGAAGTATTCTTCGAAAACAACAATTTCACCTCCTTTGGGATCCGGGAATGGCTCCAGATCGGGTGCACGTCATCCCGCCAGTTCTTGGGCATGAAGCACACCAATCCGCACTAGTCGCTCGAGACTGAGTGGGGTGCACTTTAACATATTCCACTCCTTCATAATCTCCTTGCGAACTTTGGCATCCATCTTCGTCTTCCTCATGGCCATTCCCTGACTCTTTTGACTCTTCCTTTCTACGGAGGAAAAGGAGGGTGCCGCTCTTTCCAGTGGCTAGGGTTTGGTGGCGGCGATTCTAGCGGCGGCGGCGCGTGTGGGCCAACTTCGTCGATGCCTACGACAGCGATTGTGGATTGCACTATGGTGGTGGCACTGGGGCTCAAGAGGGCTCTGTGCTGGCGTGGCGGCGGCAGAAGCAAAAAGACGGTTGATTGTGAATATGCGTGTGTCAGTGGATTGGAAACGTTCCCCTTCCCGGTCATTAAGAGGCAACGTCGATTCAGTTTCCGCAAGAATGGGGCACATGGCACGAGATTTGCAGTAACTGACAGATTTCTTCTGCAATCTTCATCAACAATCATGGTTTACTGATTCCTGATCTAGACGGAACACTAGCGCATGCTCGGCTAACATTTCAAGGTGATGTGAAGACAAACCTCGCAAGTTGAAGAAGACTAAGACAGTATGTCGATACAGAATACATAGTGCTCAGGGACTAGCTGTGGGGGTATAAACCCCTATACCCTTATGGCTAGACATGGGCAAGCCTAGACCAGACGGTCTGGCCCATTACATGACGACACGCGATCCAGATCATTGGGATGGAGTCTCACGCAAGGCATCAAACCAGACTTGGGAATCAAGCATGGTCTTGGTCGGTTAGATTAGGAATCCTTATCCGACTCTATATGGCAATTGTAACCGGCTAAGATTAGTTTCTAGATCTGTAACCCTACCTTCTGGACTATATAAGGAGGGCAGGGGACCCCCTCAAAAACATCAAAACATATTCTAGGGCAATCTAGCTTGTAATACATTGTTCAAGACAGCAATAACAAAGCAGAGCAGGACGTAAGGTATTACACCCACACGGCGGCCTGAACCTGGGTAAACCCGCATGTTTTTCTACATCACCATCTCGTTCGTGGCTTACACACCTGTCTGCCGACAATCTACTACCTTGGGCATACCCCTCAGTAGACTGCCGACCAGGTTTTGTCAACATCCTTCTTCTCATCTTCCTTCTCCTTCTTTTCTTCCTTCTCATCATCATCTCTATAAGCATCATCGGTCATGATATCTCCCAAGATTTGGTTTAGTGTCATTGTGTCCAAATCGGTCCTCACTAGCAAGGTGATCAACATCCCAAATCTTGCGGGTAAGCATCTCAAGAACTTATGAGAGAAGTCCTTGTCCTCCACCTTCTCACCAAGTGCTTTGAGATCATTGACAAGCACCTTCATCCTATGGAACGTGTCCGGCACACTCTCATCTTCCTTCATCTTGAAGCTAGCAAACTTATCCTTGAGAATGTATGCCTTTGCACCCTTGATTGCCTTGGCGCCCTCAATTGATTCCTCTAACTTCTTTCATGCCTCATGAGCCATCTTAATGTTTTTGATTTGCTCAAATATTCTCTCATCAATAGCATCATGAATGACACTAAGAGCAATATCATTGTTTTAGAGAAGCACTTCTTCCGCCGTTGTGAGATTCTCTGGATCCTCTATCTCAATTTTGGTCTCCACCACCTTCCACACCTTTCTATTTATTGACTTGATATGTGTGGTTATCTTTGACTTCCAATATGAATAATTTGTGCCATCAAATTAGGTTGGCTTCTTGGTCTTGTTGATTTGAACCATTTTGACACCGAAGGTTGTTTAGTCTCAAATCACAGTGACCACGACTCCAATACCACTTGAAAGGTCCTAATGTCTGGAGGAGGGGTGAATAGCCTATAAAAATTTCTACAACAATATTAAACAAAGTGGTTAGACAATTATGAGGCGAAGTAAATGTTGTGCTAGCCTACTACAAATGCAAGCCACCTACCACAATTCTAGTTGCTATTGTCTCTAATTACACAATGGCTATGTCACTATACTAAGTTAGTGAGCTCTCAAAGACTAACTAAACAGCCTCACTAACCGCTAGAGTCGATGAAAGCTAGCTCTCAAAACTAATTATACTAAAGAGCTTAGCTTACACACTAGGAATGTAATACAACAGAGGATGTCAACGATTATACCGACATGTTGATGCGTGTGCCAATCATAATATGGAGCCAATCAACCACAATGAAATCCAATGAAAACCTTGGAGACAAGATGACACAAGAATTTTTACCGAGGTTCACTTGCTTGCCGGCAAGCTAGTCCTTGTTGTGGCGATTCACTCACTTTGAGGTTCATGCGCTAATTGGCATCACACGCCAAACCCTCAATAGGGTGCCACACAACCAACACAAGATGAGGATCACACAAGCCATGAACAATCCACTAGAGTACCTTTTGGCTCTCTACCGGGGAAAGGTCAAGAACCCCTCATAATCACCACGATCGGAGCCGAAGACAATCACCAACCTTCGCTTGACGATCCTCGCTGCTCCAAGCTATCTAGGTGGCGGCAACCACTAAGAGTAACAAGCGAATCCCACAGCAAAACACATCACCAAGTGCCTTTAGATGCAAACACTCAAGCAATGCACTTGAATTCTCTCCCAATCTCACAAAGATGATGAATCAATGATAGAGATGAGTGAGAGGGTTTTGGCTAAGCTCACAAGGTTGCTATGTCAATGCAAATGGCCAAGAGAGTGAGCTAGAGCTGGCCATGGGGCTTGAATAGAAACCTCCATGAAATAGAGCTGTTGAGCTCATACAGTCAGCTTCCTCAGGCCAACCAGATGCGTAGATGAGGACGACTAGACACACCCATGCCAGCGTCCAGTCATGGGATCCTTGCCATGTGTCCCTGCCTATGAACGCTGGCCACCGATCTCCAACGTTCGAAATCTCCCACGTGAGTTAGTGACGACCGGACGCACCCACCATGACCTGACGCTGCGCCTCCACGTCCGCTCGTGCGCCCCAGCGCTGCCACCACACCATGACTAAACGCGCCAGTCCTCTATTGCTACCGCGAGTCAGGTCAATTACAAAGAGCTCCCTGAGTCCATAAAATCTGACCTGACGTGTTAGCTCACCATCCACCGGATGCACAGCGGCGTCCGATCCTCTCCTTCTCTTTTCTGCTTCATGAAATGGCTTGCGTCAACGTACGTCACCATGTGACCAGATGCAGGCCTTGCGCATCCGGTCATAATGACTGTGCAGCATTCGGTCGCTGTCTAGTCAAGCCTGGGATGCCACCTTCTTTCATAATTGACCGGACGCACCCACTCTGAGTCCGGTCATCTCGAGAGCTGAGTCTAGTTAGTGTTTTTCAGTGAAAAACAACTCCTTTACTTCACCAACTTCTCCACCCTTTCTCAATTGTGCCAACTACCAAGTGTATTACCTTGTGCACGTGTGTTAGCATATTTTCATAAACATTTTCAAAGGTGTTAGCACTCCACTAGATCCCAAATGCATATGCAATGAGTTAGAGCATCTAGTGGCACTTTGACAACCGCATTTCGATATGGGTTTCACCACTCTTAATAGTATGGCTATTAATCTGAAATATGATCAGACTCGCTAAGTGTCTCGGTCACTAAACCAAAAAGCTCCTACCACTTATACCTTTGCCTTGAGCTTTTTGTTTTTCTCTTTCTTCTTTTCCAAGCAGAGCACTTGATCACCATGGCCATCACCACCATGATCTTCATCCATTTGCTCCACCACTTGGCATATCTACCAACCTATCTCACATACACTTAGAGCACATAGGCTAGTAGCTAGGATTTCATCAATTCAACAAAACCAAACTAGAGCTTTCAGAGAGTAAATAAAGGTAAGGCATAATGAAAGGAAAAAATTCTTTGCAAACCATAAGTATTGATAGTTTGCATTGTGTGAATAGTAGTCTCAACATTTTCTAGTCTACGTGGATCACTTTATTTATACTAGAACCACTAAGATTGTTAGCCTCTTTTGGTGGTGCCCTTAGCACCCATGGGTTGGGAACGTATCTGGAACTAAAAAATCATAACTCCAACTGAACCAGCCCAATCCATTACCTCCTTAACCCCAAGCCAATCCAGCCCATAACGCATGTGAATCCATTATCCTAGCCCAGAGCCAGTAGAAGTACAACCCAAATTGTTTAACCATTCCAGCTCAATCCATTAGCAGGGTCACCAACAAGCCAATAACCCAATCAGGTGACAGACAGAGACCGAAAGTGTCTAGGCGAATGGCGGAGGAGGTTAGGGTTTGGAACCTTACCCTTGAGCATAAACAACTCGAGGGACTCATCGACGGCCAGGATGTCAGTTATCCAGTTTGCCACGAAGTAGGTGGCAGTGGCGAAGACTGAAAAGGGTGGCATTGGCACAATGCAGGAAGTGGAGCCTGGAGGAGTACCAACAATTGAGGGGTGAACTATAAAATAAAGTAACATTTACGCGAGCACCTGCAATGTTGGTGAGGTTTGGAATGTCATCTCATTTTTTCTAGAGGTGTACTATTAGGGCTTTTACTACAACTTTGAGTATCTCTACACTCTAATCCTGAGCTAAGCTCAAGCAATTCATAAGGCCACGTCATCTACTTTCTACAGGGTTGTAACTCAATAGCGCTAGTAGAAGCTCTTCTAGAAAATACAAGCACCATCACCTACCAACTATATATAAGGACTGCATGTCCCTTAGGCTCTCTATCTCTTTCAATTAATCTATAGCACACTTATCATGGGTGAAACAAAAGATCTTCTAAGAGGTAGGTTTCAATATACTCTGATTCTAAATCGTTGTTGTAAAACAAGTAGCAATCATCTTGAAATTTCGTGTATAAAATGCCCTCCTGCATTCTATGTTTCTATCTCCCAGCTGCCTCCTCCCTTCCTTGTCTGAATTGTATCATGGCCTCACAGGACACCACACCGTGTTGTTCGGCTTGTTGTGAGAGCAGACACTGCCCTCGACGCAACTGGTCCTCATCCGTCACGGCTGGACTGCAGCGTGTGGTGGCTCACTAGGCGTGGTGGATTGGCTGGCTCCTCGGTGCCATTTCAGCACCGGCATTCGCTGGCCCGTGCTGGAGCTCATCAACCTATCTTGCATGTCAACTTCAATAGCAGCCAACACACTAGAATCCACTGTTTCATCATTACCGGCCTTTGCCTCGCAACTATTCGTAACATAAGGCAGGTACCCTGCAAGGCCGCATAGCAACATCGCACGTGCTTTTTTCATTCTCACTCCATTTCACTCAGAGAGGACGGTCCTACTCGTCATCCTCTTCCCACCCTCTCACCAATCCCTTGGGCATGTTGCACAGTTGCTCATTTCAAGCGTTGGCTAAGCCATCTCCAAACCTCACTCGACTCCACTCAGATGGAGATGGCCGATCGAGAACTTGGCTATGGCATATTGTTTCATCTTGCTGTACTTGTACGTCGAGCTCATCGTGCTTGGGCCATCCATACATCGAGTTATGCCAAAGACCCACCAGGCATGGCTCCTGCTCTCTAGTTGCAGAGGGAGGCGTGCTCACCCACAGTAGAGGGGATGCGACAAGCCATGACCATGGGTGGCACGCGTGCTAGCTTCTACTCGGCAACGCGTAGCCCAGCCATTGTCATCCTTGAACGTACTACAACTCGCATGGGCTCACTCGCAATTCGCAATAGGGCCATGGGTGCCATGGATAGTAGCTACTTACAACATCGTCGCATCGGCATCATTCTTCTCCATCACCTAGTGCAGGCATGATGGGATAGCCCACCATTGTCGGACATAATGACGTGCTTGGTGAGCATAAGGCCTTCTACCATGGCTAGATGAGGAGCTAGAGTTGGGAATTCCAGGCAAGACAACAACTTCCACCATGGCCAGATGAGGAGCTGTAGTTAGGACTTCCAGCAAGACAACAAGGATGCAAGTGCGGCAACTCATCACCGTGTAGCTAGCTCTACACCTCTTCCGTGAACATGGTGACTGACAGGACCTGGAGCTGCTGGTTCAATATGGTACCCATGTGTGGTGAACAATGGAGAGCACAAAACTGGCTGCAAGCTGCTATCTGAAGCCCTAGGGCACGCAGCCCTTGGCATCGTCGTTCAATAGGAGCAGGTCACCATTCACCAGGTGTTGACAGTAGTTATCTATCATATTTAAAGGTCAATTAAACATAGAAAGGACATGGATATGATTATCAATAGAGGTTTAGGGTTTAAATTGACAAGATTCCATAAGCTTTGGTGAATTATTATTTTGCAGCGATTAAACAGGGAAAACAGGGCTGAATACGGAGAGAATCCAACCACAACACGACTACTTGCACAAACGGATCAAAAAGTGGCATTAGAAGGACGTGGAAGACTCTAGAAGATACCAGGACGAAGCGAGAGTTTGGCGGCTGCCAGGTGGGTCTGGCCAGCCCCACCCCTAGGTCGGCCGGCCTGGGGCCACTTGCTATTGGCCCCTCCTTCGTATGGTGGTGCTCCACCGACCTAAGGATCGCATCTCAACCATTGTTCAATGTCAGTTTGATCCAAGGGCTGAAGCCCTAGGATCCCACGGACTATATAACTAGACCCAGACCTCCGCCTTGGGGCATGAATTCAATCTCTCTTGAAGGTGAAGTTCTAGTTAGAAACCATAATCTCTTTAGAGCTCCACCAATTTTAGGGCATAGCTAGATAGAACTAGAATTAGAGGAGACAAGTATCGCTTGGATTTCGAATCGTGTCGCGAGGAGGCTTGGTAGTAGCCTTGTACTTCTCTCTTGTATCAACATTATTGATTATTTATTTCATCGTGTTCTTGTTCTAGTTCATCGTGTTCATCTTCTAGTTCATCTAGTTCTTGTTCTAGTTCATCTAGTTCTTAATCTAGTTCTTATTATTCTTATCAATATTGTCTTCGATCTAGATATGACTTCGATCTTAATTGTTTATGTGTTCTTAATTATAATGTTTATGGGCTACTTTGATTATATGTTTAGCGTAGCTAGATTATCTTTGTATTCAAGCACATGTTCATATAGCGCTCATCCTAACGATCGAGGGGTGAGTGGTCGATAATGTGTAAGCGTGGTGTTTATACTCTGTTTACCTGCGGATGCACCCTATATTCTAGGCCAGCAAGTGGTAGATCGCGGGAGTGATAGTCCTGTTAAGTCCTCTGTAGTCCACTCCCCGAATATAGGCCTAGTAGGACCCGGTTTCAAGGCTAGATCATGCTCTATTCCTGATCCACCTTAGAAATGTCCCTTGTGTGTAGATATGGAGTAGTCTAACCATGATTGCTAGATATAATTGCACTAATCACTGTATTCTATGACCTATAATTAGAATGACCTAGGAGTTGTTTCTCTATTTTCTCTTTCTATTCAATGCTAGTGATATAGATTTGGAATGCTCTAAAGACTATCATAGACTGAACTCTTATCAATTATCTTGTTACCTTTATCTTGAGAATTGATCCCTGATACGAGTAAAGATAATGATCTAGTTACTCTCTTATCATATGTGTGTGTGTAAAAGTTATAGCTCTTATTATTTTCTCCCACTATCCTTCCCAGTGGTAAAGTATAAATAATGATACCTGGAACATTCCTGGGTGAAATGCTATAACGGGTGTATTTTATCTATGCGCTTGCGGATAACCTATAGTATATTTTTTAGAGTAAGTGTTATGATCATAAGTACCACCACGCTCCTGGCGTCATGTTAGGGATGACAACCTAGCTTAAGCGACACTAAGGAGTGCCAACACCAGGTCATAAGTGATGACCTCCGGCTTGGGGTTGTTGTCACTGACGTCGCGGGAGGTTGAGCAAAGCATGGACATTGTAACAGAACCGACCAAATTATAAGAGCATAAGTACGAAAACAAGCACCGAAGCGCTCAAATTTTCAAACTTGAGCCCATATAATCCCGGCACGAAGGATTTCAAACCAAACTGCTTACAACCAGGATCGCATCATTCAACATACACATCGTACGTTATATTTCACAGATAGATCCGAAATAAGTTTACACCACGGAGTAGCAAATATTACAAACCAAGTTTGAAAGTAGCGGAAGCATAACACACACATTAGTTACTTAATTACTGCCAGTTTGGATGATCGACATCCCGCAAAAGCATGAGGAAAGTACATAAAGACGATCACACCCTTGTGACCTAGTCATCATCACCCGCAGGGTGGAGACACATCTTGCAGAAACCCTGATAAAGCATGTCATCTGCAACAGGAGGGAATAAACCCTGAGTACTGGAATGTACTCAGCTAGACTTACCCGTCATAAACCAGAAATAATATGACACCAAGGATTATGCAAGGCTTACACAAGAGGCTAGCTGACACCACATTTTGCATAAAGGCATAAGTAGTTGAAACTCTTATAACCTGTACTAGCATTTATTTTTAGCATTTACATGTCATCTATCTTAGCACCTGTACTAAACATGCACTTGATTATCATCAAACAATTATTCATATTATTTCCATAGCAGGTATAAATTGTGGCAACATTGTATCATTCACTTAACCATCTGTTCAATTAATGAGATCTACGTTGCCGCTGCTCAAGTCAAGTGCTCACTAACCGGGAGCGACGGCGATTCGAATCGGATTCCTATCCAGCTGCTCAGGTCATCTTTCGTACAGTTCAGGAATCGCGGGTCCGAATGATGTCGCGACCCCAAGGGCGACACTCTGCCAGGTGATAGGGACTCTAACCCCCCCTTGGTCTCACGCCAATGTCCCCAAGCACATCCTTTCTCTCCTCCAAGAAGCAACCTACCATTCGATTCCCGGCCTGAACCATACTACTCGACTTCGTGGTCGGAACGACTTATCCGGCCAACTAAGTGTCAGACTGCGTTCAACATGACTCAAGGACGTACAGCGAATCGGTCCTTAAACGACTCAGACGGGCATGGCTCCACACCCAAGACGTGAAGTGTCTTGCAGCTGTACCATCGAACTCCCGCCCGGTCTCAATTTCATTTTAAAGCATGGTTCCATCACGATGGCCATAAGCCACTCATGACCCAAACCTATCTCTCGCGGATGACCGAAAATCACCCGACTTTTACCGTACTAAGCAGGGTTAAGCATTGACACGTGCCTAAACCTAATATAGGAATTAAGTACAATATCTGGACAAGGACAGGTATAATGCAACAATTGTTTTCATACAACTCCTACTACTTAATGCAGTAAACAATTAAAAGTACTCAAGATATATTTATAAAATAATGGGTTCAGCATGCACCGGGGCTTGCCTTTGAGAAAGGTGGAAGGTCTGTGGTCCGGGCACTCGGGTAGATCTTCAGCGGCGTCTCCTTCGCCGATCGGTTCTGTCGGTTTCTCCGGTTGGCTCTGCACCTCCTCTGGTTCGCTTGTTCGAATTCGAGGAGTGTCACCCCCTCCGGTACACCTATTGCATGAGTGCATAATAAATCCCATGAATGCATAATGAAAGATGCAATATGCTCGGAATGAAATGCATTACAACAAATTTTAAAGCTCTATTCAAATCACTTCAAAAGAGTAGGTGCAAATTTCCTCTCCGGTAGAGAAGTACTCACCTAATCTACTTAACCTAAGATAAAGCTGCTCATCCTCAGTTAAGGCCCTAACACCTAACAATTACAAAAGTAGCATGTCTTAGGATACCACACCATATCAATCAGCAAAATACCACAGTAAGCATTCTGGACAGCAGCTACTTGTTTTTATCACATCTAGAGATTTACAATTCCAAAAGATATGATCTAAGGCAATCTGGAAAGCTTGAGAAATGCTCTACAATTCATTTTCAGACCTCAACTCCAAACTCCTAAGGTTTCCATGTCAAATTTCACAAGTCCCAGAATCTGTCCTCTCAAAACAGAGAGTAGCAGATTCTGAACTGTCACTTAAAACAACAGTAACTCCCAAACTACTAAGCCAAATGCTCCCAAATTTTCACACAAGCTAGTTTATCAAGTTTACTGTAACTTTGGTATTTACAAGTTTTCCAGCAACCAATTTTATCAAAGGCCAAACTTAGAATTACTACCAGCTGTCCAGAAAACCTAAAATTACAAAGGTTAAATATTTGTTGATGTGACCAAAGTCCCCTAAAACCAAACTAATGTTACCAAAAGTTCACATGAGGTACAAAAACACCAGAAAGTAGGGTGTGACTACCTAGAACATTTATTTATACTCATTTCTTATTTTACTTAATTAATTAGGTGGAATTTTAAACATATATGTAAATTTCTCCTAAAATTCTACAAAAATTACAGGGAGCTCTCTGACTCAAAAGGAGACCACTGTAAAAATTTGAACAAATTTTATTCACAGAAACTCCCTAAACAAAATTCACAAGTCCAAAAGGCTGATTTTTGTATAATTAATACATCACCTTGAAAAGTATCAAACAACAGATTTCATATTTTTCTTAGATACTCTAGGGTACCAAGACATTCTCCAAAAATTTACAAGAACATTGCACATGTATAAAAATTACAAAAATTCCTTCAATTATTTCCTAGAATAAAATGATAGCCTTATAACTTGAAAATTGCTTAAGCACTGATGCCCAAATTTTTACCAGAGCTAGGTCTAGCATAGAGTAACCTACCCACCAAATTTCATGATTTATGGAACACTACAGCTCAAGTTATGAATTTAACAAATTTGCATGCATTCCAAAACACATTTAAAGGATCTATTAAATTCTTACAGAATTTAAACATCTCATGCCAGATTCATATTTTTCTAAAATACTACACATCATGTAGATCCTAACAAAATTTATCTCATGATTTTTGGATCAGTAAAACCCTAGATCTACATTTTTCCAACTTGCACAAAAATCTGTGACAAAATAATAAAAACGAAATTTATCTCGGATGAACTGGGCCGGCCCGGAAAACTCGGCCCACAGCACTTGCGCGCGCGGCCTGCTCAGCACCCCGCCCGCGCGCGACACTGACGGGCGGGCCCCGCCCGACAGGGACAGAGAACAGGGGAGGGGACACTCGCCGGCGATTGCTCGCCGCCGGTGACGACTCCGACGAACCCGAGAGCACCGGCACGCTCACCTCCACTGCGCGCAACGACTGCTATGGCTAATTGACACTATGACCACGGCTAGGGGGGTTGGCAGCGGCAATGGCGGCCACGGCCGCGGGCTTGCCGGCTCCGGCGAGCTAGCAGTGACCCAACCCCAAACGGTCTACCCCGCGAGCATCAGCACTTCGAGGCGAACCTAGGACACCGGAGAGGGAAGGCGGTAAGGGCACCGAGGAGCACGGCCACGCACGAGCTCAGCTCGGCGGCGACAATGGCACCTGCGGTGGAGGCGCAAGCTCGGCGAGCTCTACCTGAGGTCAAGCAGTTGTGTGGTGTGGTCTACGAGGTGGAGGAGCTCACCGTGGAACTATGACTACGAGGGATTGGGTGGTGGTGCTCGACTGCGGTGGATTTTTCAGTGACGACCGCTGCTGCTACTCCGGTCGCCGTGCTCTCGGCGGAGAAAGGAACAAGGAGGCAGAAGAAATGAGCAGCGATGAAGGGCCTCCGTGCGTCGTGGCGTATTTGGGCAACCGAGGGGAGCACCGTGTCGACGCGTGTTGCCACGCGGCGGAGGCTTCCTGTCCCCGGTCGGCCACGCACCGAGTTCAGTTTCTGAACTTCTGAAACGAAGTTTCAGTTAAGCCGAGCCTGACAGCGTGACTTTGATAACCCATAAATCCTAATCTAGGCCGATCTAGTATGATCCGTAGTTAGTAAAGTTGTAGAGGGACATGATGTCTACAAAATTTTCAACTAGAGCTCGAACTGGTTCGGTCTATATTTGAAACTATATGGCCCCAAAGTGGTGCTCGGTGAAACTGAAACCGGTTTTCAGTTAACGATGCCGACTGAAAGCCTAATTTCATGACATGATATCTCTTGAACCATTGAGAACCAGGCTTGGGTGATGTTATCAAAGTTGTAGGGCTACATGAGGACTACAAGTTTGTCAATATGAGTGAGAGCTGGTTTGGCCTGGTTTGCAAACTACAAGCTCCTAAAGTAAGCATCAGTAAAACTGTAGGGTCAGATTCCAGACTTAGAAAAATTCTAAGTCTTGGAGCTACTTCTCTAGCTGACTTGTGGGCCACTTTTGAGCATGTTATGGTCACTTTCATGAGATGGTCATATTGAGACTTTTGTTCCCCATAAAATTCTTTACAACTTTGCTTAAGGGTGCTCTTCCATGCAAGGTCTCTAGGTTAGACTTTTTAATTGGTCAAACTAGAACCTCCTAGGGTCAAATGGTGGTCAAACTTTTCTTGGAGGGCAATTTTGTAATTTTGGTCAACATGAACCTTGCTCCAAATGTTACCCTAAGTATAATTAAGGTGTTGTAGGTCATGATTGGCTACCTTACCTTTTTGTTACACCAACTACCAATTACTCATGACACAAACCAAACAAACCCTAAACAATCACATGAGTTGCATTACATAAAATAGTAAACATGGATTATGCATGTTTATGCTTATGCAAATGCAATGCAATTAAGGACTAAACACTTGAGGTGTTACAGCCCTCCCCCCTTATAAAAATCTCGTCCCGAGATTTCGAAAGCGTACCATTTTTCATAGAATTCCTTATAACCATCCCGCAAATAATCCTCCGGTTCCCACATAGCATCACTCTCACTTCCCTGATTACTCCACATCACTTTGTACCACTTAACCACTTTACTTCTAGTTACTCGTTCCTGAGTATCGATCACTCGGACTGGCTTTTCTTCATAGGTTAGGTCGGATTCCAGCCTGATATCACCTAAAGGAACTTGTTCCTCAGGAACTCGAAGACACTTTTTAAGCTGAGATACATGGAAAACATTGAATATGGCTCTTGTAACACCTCAAGTGTTTAGTCCTTAATTGCATTGCATTTGCATAAGCATAACATGCATAATCCATGTTTACTATTTTATGCAATGCAATTCATGTGATTGTTTAGGGTTTGTTTGGTTTGTGTCATGGGTAATTGATAGTTGGTGTAACAAAAAGGTAAGGTAGCAAATCATGACCTACAACACCTTAGTTATACTTAGGGTAACATTTGGAACAAGGTTCATGTTGACCAAAATTACAAAATTGCCCTCCAAGAGAAGTTTGACCACCATTTGACCCTAGAAGGTTCTAGTTTGACCAATTAAAAAGTTTAACTTAGAGACCTTGCATGGAAGAGCACCCTTAAGCAAAGTTGTAAAGAAACTCATGGAGAACAAAAGTCTCAATATGACCATCTCATGAAAGTGACCACAACATGCTCAAAAGTGGCCCACAAGTCAGCTAGAGAAGTAGCTCCAAGACTAAGAATTTTTCTAAGTCTGGAATCTAACCCTACAGTTTTACTGATGCCTACTTTAGGAGCTTGTAGTTTGCAAACCAGGCCAAACCAGCTTTCACTCATATTGACAAACTTGTAGTTCACACGTAGCCCTACAACTTTGACAACATCACCCAAGCCTGGTTCTCAATGGTTCAAGAGATATCGTGTCATGAACTTAGGCTTTCAGTCGGCATCATTAACTGAACCCCGGTTTCAGTTTCACCGAGCACCACTTTGGGGCCATGTAGTTTCAAATATAGGCCGAACCAGCCCAAACACTAATTGACAAAGTTGTTGCCCTAACATAGCTCTACAAACTTTATGTTTCCACCTTGGACTGAAACCAACTGGTTTAGAAGTTAATCACGTTCGAAATCGCTCTGTCAGTCGCTGATGGGGGCACCGTCATCGCGATTCAGTCTTCAGAGTGAGGTGGCCGACCGGCCACAGAGCCGCGCCGACGCGTGGAGGCGCGGTGGCGCCCGTACGCCGGCCCTGGCCCCACCGGTCAGGCCGCGACGCCTTCAAGACGCCACGACGCGCGAGCCAGCCTCCATTCCTCCGCCCCCTCTCTTCCAGTTGCAAAAACGCCGAAACCGAGCCGCCATTGCCGCTCTTCTCCGGCGAGCTCGAGCGCGAGCTACACCGCATCACCGGCCGCCAGACCTCGCCACTTCCTCCGCCTCACCACCCTTCATCCCCTCGACCCACCAACGCCCATGATTTGACTCGAGGTGAGCCGCATTGCTTCCTTCCCCGTGTCCGAGAGGTCGCCGGAGCCCGCCATGGACCCTCACCGTGGCCGGGGTTGCTGAACGGGCCGCGCGCGCGAGTGTGTGGGCCGCGTGTCCCGGGGCGGCCCAACTCCTGTGATATATAAATTTCGTTTTTATTATTTTGTCACAGATTTTTGTACAAGTTTGAAAAATGTAGATCTAGGGTTTTACTGATCCAAAAATCATGAAATAAATTTTGTTAGGATCTACATGATGTGTAGTATTTTAGAAAAATATAAATCTGGTATGAGATGTTTAAATTCTGTAAGAATTTAATAGATCCTTTAAATGTGTTTTGGAATGCATGCAAACTTGTTAAAATTATAACTTGAACTGTAGTGTTCCATAAATCATGAAATTTGGTGGGTAGGTTACTCTAGGCTAGCCCTAGCTCTGGTAAAAATTTGGGCATCAGTGCTTAAGTAATTTTCAAGTTATAAGGCTATCATTTTATTCTAGGAAATAATTGAAGGAATTTTTGTAATTTTTCTACATGTGCAATGTTCTTGTAACCTTTTGGAGAATGTCTTGGTACCCTATAGTGTCTAAGAAAAAAATTAAATCTGTTGTTTGATATTTTTCAATGTGATTTATTAATTATACAAAAATCAGCCTTTTGGAATTGTGAATTTTGTATAGGGAGTTTCTGTGAATAAAATTTGTTCAAATTTTTACAGGGGTCTCTTTTTGAATCAGAGAGCCCCCTGTAATTTTTTTAGAATTTTAGGAGAAATTTACATATATGTTTAAAATTCCATCTAATTAATTAAGTAAAATAAGAAATGAGCATAAATAAATGTTCTAGGTAGTCACACCCTACTTTCTGGTGTTTTTGTACCTCATGTGAACTTTTGGTAACATTAGTTTGGTTTTAGGGGACTTTGGTCACATCAACAAATATTTAACCCTTGCAAAATTAGGTTTTCTGGACAGCTGGTAGTATTTCTAAGTTTGACCTTTGATAACATTGGTTGCTGAAAAAATTGTAAATACCAAAGTTACAGTAAACTTGATGAACTAGCTTGTGTCAAAATTTGGGAGCATTTGGCTTAGTAGTTTGAGAGTTACTGTTGTTTTAAGTGGCAGTTCAGAATCTGCTACTCTCTGTTTTGAGAGGACAGATTCTGAAACTTGTGAAGATTGATATGGAAAACTTAGGAGTTTGGGGTTGAGGTCTGAAAATGAATGGTAGAGCATTTCTTAAGCTTTCCAGATTGCCTTAGATCACATCTTTTGGAATTGTAAATCTCCAGTTGTGATAAAAACAAGTAGCTGCTGTCCAGAATGCTTACTGTGGTGTTTTGCTGATTGATATGGTGTGGTATCCTAAGACATGCTACTTTTGTAATTGTTAGGTGTTAGGGCCTTAACTGAGGATGAGCAGCTTTATCTTAGGTTAAGTAGATTAGGTGAGTACTTCTCTACCGGAGAGGAAATTTGCACCTACTCTTTTGAAGTGATTTGAATAGAGCGTTAAATTGTTATAATGCATTTCATTCCGAGCATATTGCATCTTTCATTATGCATTGATGGGATTTATTATGCACTCATGCAATAGGTGTACCGGAGGGGGTGACACTCCTCGAATTCGAACAAGCAACACCGGAGGAGGTTCAGAATCCGCCGGAACCGACAGAGGAACCCACCATCGGAGAAGCTTCCGAAGAAAATCTACCCGAGTGTCCGGACCACAGACCCGCAACATTTCTCAAAGGCAAGCCCCGGTGCATGCTGAACCCATTGTTTTATAAAGATATCTTGAGTACTTTTAATTGTTTACTGCATTAAGTAGTAGGAGTTGTATGAAAACAACTGTTGCATTATACCTGTCCTTGTCCAGATATTGTGCCCTAATCCTATATTAGGTGTAGACACGTGTCAATGCTTAGCCCTGCTTAGTACGGTAGAAGTCGGGTGATTTCCGGTCATCCGCGAGAGATAGGATTGGGTCGCGAGTGGCTTATGGCTATCGTGATGGAACCATGCTTTAAAAATGAAATTGAGACCGGGCGGGAGTTCGATGGTACAGCTGCAAGACACTTCACGTCTTGGGTGTGGAGCCATGCCCATCTGAGTCGTTTAAGGACCGATTCGCTGTACGTCCTTGAGTCATGTTGAACGCAGTCTAACACTTAGTTGGCCGGATAAGTCGTTCCGACCGCGAAGCCGAGTAATGTGATTCAGACCGGGAATCGAATGGTAGGTTGCTTCTTGGAGGAGAGAAAGGATGTGCTTGGGGACATTGGCGTGAGACCAAGGGGGGTTAGAGTCCCTATCACCTGGCAGAGTGTCGCCCTTGGGGTTGCGACATCATTCGGACCCGCGATTCCTGAATCATATGAAATGGTGGCCTGTGCGACCCTGGCAGGGGTCTGCGTGGTGAGTGTTAGAAATACCCCTCCAGCTGGATAGGAATTCGATTCGAATCGCCGTCGCTCCCGGTTGTGAGCACTTGACTTGAGCAGCGGCAACGTAGATCTCATTAATTGAACAGATGGTTAAGTGAATGATACAATGTTGCCACAATTTATACCTGCTATGGAATAATATGAATAATTGTTTGATAATAATCAAGTGCATGTTTAGTACAGGTGCTAAGATAGATGACAGGTAAATGCTAAAAATAAATGCTAGTACAGGTTATAAGAGTTTCAACTACTTATGCCTTTATGCAAAATGTGGTGTCAGCTAGCCTCTTGTGTAAGCCTTGCATAATCCTTGGTGTCTTATTTATTTCTAGTTTTTGACGGGTAAGTCTAGCTGAGTACATTCCAGTACTCAGGGTTTATTCCCTCCTGTTGCAGATGACATGCTTTATCAGGGATTCTGCAAGACGTGTCTCCACCCAGCGAGTGATGATGACTAGGTCTCCAGGGCGTGATCGTCTTTATGTACTTTCCTCATGCTTTTGCGGGATGTCGATCATCCAAACTGGCAGTAATTAAGTAACTAATGTGTGTGTTATGCTTCCGCTACTTTCAAACTCGGTTTGTAATATTTGCTACTCCGTGGTGTAAACTTATTTCAGAACTACTTGTGAAATGTAACATACGATGTGTATGTTGAATGATGCGATCCTGGTTGTAAGCAGTTTGGTTGAAAATCCTTCGTGATTTCGATTGACTACCGGGATTATATGGGCTCAAGTTTGAAAATTTGAGCGCTTCGGTGCTTGTTTTTGTACTTGTGCTCTTATAATTTGGTCGGTTCTGTTACAGCTGGTACCGGAGCATAATTCAACATTAAACACATCTTACGAGTAATTAAAAACAAAAGTATTTGTTTGCAAAAAGGGTTAAACTCTAAAAATTATTTTTATAGGTATGCCAGTGATCACATCCCTTAGCCCAAATAAGGACTCTTAGGTGGCTTATTATAAAGACTAACTTGGGGGCCTTGTTTGTTTTTGTTTCGTCGTCCATACGGCGTGATATTGTATGGATGCCATCCACTTGGGTGGTAATGTATGGATCAATTACCTCGACGCTCTGGTAAGTGTGAGTTGTGAGAGCATGATCGTCCAACCGGCGGTCTAGGGGAGAGTAGTTTGGTGACTTACATACTTACATGTTTAAACCATGTAACAATGTAAAAGCACTTAATTGTGGGAGTCTATCAATCAGGTAGCTTTGATACTAAAATATATGCATCCGGGGATGTGTATATGGAGAGTATTTAGTTTACTGCTTCTTTGTATGTTATTTTGGGAATTGTTGGGCTGCAATGGAATTTTCTGCAGGTACACTAACAGCGTAACGTGTAGACCGATAGTTTCGTTTATATGAGAGGACGTATGTATGCCACCGCTTAGCGTTAGCACTTTAGTTTTCTACTAAGGTGAGAGGACGTACGGAACGTGCATGCATCATATTTAATTATATCATACATGTCATTCACTCCCTCCTTAAAAATTTCAATAGTCCCGACTGAATTAAATTTCGTATCCCCTAAATGATTCTCACTTTAAGTCACATCTTGTTGATACAGATGGCACGTACCAGGATGACAGCCCGTAAGTCAACTGGTGGAAGGGTCCCTCGCCACCAGTTAGCTCCACGCGAGCCTCGTCCTGAGCCCTCCGAGGTGGAAAGGTTACGGGCTGAGCTGGCAGAGGTGACTGCTGCTAGGGATGCGGCACGGCAACAACTGGAGCAAGTGATTCATGATCGGGATCAAGAAACGCTTGCAGCCCAGAGGTTGACAGTGGCAAATCGCAACCGTCAGCGTATGTTGGTCCGTGTGATGGAACAGAGGGATGAAGCCTGGCACGAGGAGAACGTTTTGAGGGCCCGTCAGTTTGAGCTCGAACAGCAGTTAGAGAATGCTGAAGAATACAATGACAACCTTCATGAAGAAGTGCACCACCTGAACAACCAGCTTAATCCTCTGCTACCTAGAAACAACAACGAAGATGAGGACATGGGTTCGGGAATCTTCATAGCTGAGGATGATGATGAAGTGGAGGTCGAGGGACCACAGGATGCTCCACCTGCAGAAGCACCAGAGGAAGAGCCAGAAGAAGAAGAAGACGAGGAGTTAGAGCCTGTCAGTGATGAGGACGGCGGGGAGATCCTTGACATTGAATCGGAGGATGATGCTTAGAGTAGTCATCACGTATCTATAATGTTAGGATCGTCTTTTGCGCCTCCCTGTGTAGGAGTGAGGCCTTGTAATAACTTGACGTTGGATGTAAGGTTGAACCGTATGTTTCCTGAATGTAGTTTGAACCTGTTAATTTCGATCGCAATGGGATGTCTTATTATGTTGTGTTCGATGATGGCGTCACGATTAGCACCCTTCGGTGCCGCGACGAAACCGAGGGCCTCCTATGGCGCGTGACATAAGGTTGTGCTGCTTGGCACGCGCAGGTATCGAGGTGGCTAGTCCTGATCCACCATAGAACTCTCCATTGAGAAGTCTCTTTGTGGTCAGTTTGAAATAGCCTTTCACAGTCAACTAAAAATCTTGAGATCGAATCCAAGTACCGTGCGAAAGGTCAAAAATCATAGATAGCAACGTAAACGGTCTGATAACCGTTGTGCTCCCTGTGAGTGAGCCTTTATCAAAGAACGTCTTGTTGGGTTACCAAGTATGAGTTCGTCAATTGATGCGCTTGAATGGATTGTGCGGTTGTGATGAATTATTGTGCCTTCATTATTATGAGAATTCTATTCATGAAGACAGTTTGACATTTCGCAACAATTCATCTACAAATTTCTCACATCGTCAGTGCTCATTGGCTATGCATTTTGCAGATGTCGTACAATCTACGTCGGGGTCGTGGAAATGAGGAGGAGGAACAGCCGCCCCCTCCGCCACCGCCTACTCCGGCCGAGTTGATGCAATCAGTGGTTGAGGGGCAGCGTATGTTGGCTGACGCCATGCGACAACTGGCTAATCGAGAGGCTCGGCATGGCCGCCAGGGCCCAGAGCCAAATCAGTACAGCGATTTCAAGGACTTCCTGGATACAAAGCCCCCGCTCTTTAAGGAAGCGGAAGAACCACTGCAGGCTGACGAGTGGTTGAATACAATTGAACAAAAGTTTCGTCTGCTACGCCTAACTGATGAGCTGAAAACTGAGTATGCTTCCTATCAGTTGCATGGTCCAGCGGGCATCTGGTGGAGCCACTATCGTTCCACACTGCCTGCCAATGTTCCGATTGCTTGGGATCAGTTCAAGGCGGCCTTCCGGGGGAACTACATCCCTCCCGGTCTTATGGCAATCAAGCACATGGAGTTTATGAGGCTGTCACAGGAAAACAAGAGCTTGACTGAGTACTTGCAGTCCTTCAACAACTTGGCAAGGTATGCCACGGAGTTTGTGGATACCGATGCCAAAAAGATTGCTAGTTTCAAAAGGGGCCTCGGCCCAAAGCTAATGAAGACTATGGGCACTAGCAAGTGTACCACTTTCAATGATTTCATCAGCGATGCTTTGACACAGGAGAACAACAATGCTATTTATTCTGCTTCTAAGAGCCGTAAAAGGGCCCTTGAGGCAAGTGCTTCTCAGTCAAGGGCCTCAGCTGCACCAAGGTCTTCTCCGCGCCCGCCTGCTCAGAATACGAAGTTCCGTCCGCCACAGAAAAAGCCTGCTGCAAAAACTGGGTTCCGTAAGGCTTATACTATCGCTCTGCCAAAGGGGACTTCTGGACAGAGCAGCTCTAGTGTTCCTCCTAGCAATATGCCTTGCTGGAATTGCAACAAGCCAGGCCATTAGGCCCGGAACTGTCCGTACCCTAAGAAAAATGTCAACCAAGGTGGTCGTCAGGGACACGCTCATTATAACAGCATTGAAGAAATTCCATCTGGTGAGGTGGTCACTGCTGGTAAGTTCCTAGTTGACCAACACCCCGCAGTGGTACTTTTTGATTCAGGTGCTTCGCATTCCTTTATGAGTCCTAAGTTTGCATCCAAATTTGCACACAAGTTGCATACTGTTGAAGGTGTGGGTTATTGCATTAGTGCTGCAAGTGGGAATATTTCCACAAACAAAGTAGTGGGGAACCTTAAGTTTGAGATAGAAGGGCGAAGTTATTCGCTTGCTCTATTGGTTTTACCTGGTTTAGACATAGATGTTATCTTGGGCATGAATTGGATGAGTCAGAATGGGGTGCTCATTGACACATCCGCTCGGGTAGTTATGCTCAGAGATCCTACAGATCAAAAGGGTTTTCTAGTACAACTTCCTAGAAAAGTTGAATTGTCAGGGGAAATTCATGCTGTGCAAGCAAAGGCATTGGCTGAAATTCCCGTAGTAAATGAATTTCCGGACGTTTTTCCCGATGATTTGCCGGGACTCCCTCCGGATCGGGATGTGGAATTTAAAATCGAGTTGCTACCTGGCACTGCACCCATCTCTAGGAGACCCTATAGAATGCCTCCAAATGAGTTAGCTGAACTTAAGGTGCAATTGAATGAACTTTTGAAGAAGGGGTTGATCCGTCCTAGCTCGTCTCCATGGAGTTGCCCTGCTATCTTTGTAAAGAAGAAGGATCAAACCTTGTGGATGTGCGTGGACTATAGACCTCTGAATGCAGTCACTGTTAAGAATAAGTATCCTCTACCGCGTATCGACATCTTGTTTGATCAATTGTCCAAAGCTAAAGTCTTTTCCAAGATTGATCTAAGGTCTGGGTACCATCAGATTAAAATCCGTCCTGAAGATGTTCCAAAAACAGCCTTCTCAACAAGATACGGTCTTTATGAGTATCTTGTTATGTCCTTCGGCCTGACCAATGCCCCAGCTCACTTCATGTGCTTGATGAATTCGGTGTTTATGCCTGAATTGGACAAGTTTGTGGTGGTGTTCATCGATGACATCTTGGTGTATTCTGAAAATGAGGAAGAACACACTGAACACTTGCGTATTGTCCTCAGCAGACTTCGTGAGCATCAACTGTATGCGAAGTTCAGTAAGTGTGAATTCTGGCTTCGTGAAGTACCTTTTCTTGGGCATGTGTTGTCCGATGGAGGAATTATGGTGGATCCCACAAAGGTACAAGAAGTATTGAATTGGAAGGCTCCTACTTCGGTTCATGAGGTCCGGAGTTTCCTTGGGTTGGCTGGCTATTATCGTCGCTTCATCCCGGATTTCTCAAAAATAGCCAAACCCATGACTCGGTTGTTGCGAAAAGACACCAGGTTTGTCTGGACTCCTGAGTGTGATGCAGCTTTTCACCAACTGCGAACCCTCCTAACCTCGGCTCTGGTTTTGGCACAACCGGATATCGAGAAACCTTTTGATGTTTACTGTGATGCCTCAGGCATAGGTTTGGGAGGTGTTTTGATGCAGGAAGGCCGAGTAATTGCATATACTTCACGACAACTTCGGAAGCATGAGGTGAATTATCCAACGCATGACTTAGAACTGGCCGTAGTTGTTCATGCTTTGAAGGTATGGCGGCATTATCTGCTGGGCAATGTCTGCAATATCTATACAGATCACAAAAGCCTCAAATACATCTTCACCCAACCCGAGCTAAATATGCGTCAGAGAAGATGGCTCTAGTTGATTAAAGATTATAATCTTCAAGTGCACTATCACCCAGGCAAGGCAAACGTGGTTGCGGACGCTTTGAGCCGTAAGTCTCACTGCCATTCCTTAGTTGAAACTGATTTTCACCGATCTCGCCTGTTACATCCGGCAGTCTTGTACAACATCACTGTCAGTGGTACTCTCAGAAATAGAATCATTGAGCTCCAAAAGACTGATCCGGATATCTTTCACATAAAACAGAAGATGAATGAAGGAGAGACTAAGCATTTCAGGTTAGATGACGAAGGTGTGCTGTGGTTTAAGGATAGGTTAGTGGTACCTAAGGACCGAGAGCTTAGAGATCAGATCCTGTCCGAAGCACATTCGTCCAAGTTGTCCATCCATCCTGGTAGCAATAAGATGTATTATGATTTGAAGCCACTTTATTGGTGGACTAAGATGCGGAAAGAGATAGCTGCATATGTTGCTAGGTGTGACACCTGTTGCAGAGTTAAAGTTGTGCACATGAAAGCTGGGCTACTTCAGCCACTTTCCATTCCAGGCTGGAAATGGGAAGAGATAAGTATGGATTTCATTGTCGGACTTCCTCCCACAGTCAAAAATCATAACTCTATCTGGGTAATTGTTGATCGTTTGACCAAGTCAGCCCACTTCATCCCAGTGAGAGTGGACTATCGTCCCACTGACTATGCTGAGTTGTATTTCAATCAGATAGTCCGGCTTCATGGGATACCTCGTACTATCATTTCTGACCGTGGTCCCCAGTTCACTGCTCGCTTTTGGGAACATTTGCATCACCTTCTGGGAACCAAGTTAGTGAGAAGCTCTACTTATCACCCCCAGACATCTGGTCAGACGGAACGAGTTAACCAAATCTTGGAAGATCTGTTACGGGCATGCGTCATTTCATCCAAGGGTTCTTGGGAAAAATGGTTACCTTTAGCCGAATTCTCGTACAATAACAGTTATCAAGAGAGTATTAAGATGGCCCCATTCGAAGCCTTGTAAGGTCGTAAGTGCCAAACTCCGCTAAACTGGGTAGAAGCTGGGGAAAGAAGGTATTATGGCATCGATTTTGTCTAGGAGGCCGAGGAACAAGTCCGTACTATACAGACACACATGGCTGCAGCCCAAGCTAGACAGAAAAGTTATGCGGATCATCGTAGAAAACCACTCGAATTTGAAGTTGGAGACTTCGTCTATTTGAAAGTTTCTCCAATGAAGAGTGTCCAACGTTTTGGTGTTAAGCGGAAACTTACACCAAGATACGTGGGTCCTTTCCAGATCATAGGCAAGAGTGGAGCTGTTGCGTACAAAATCCAGTTGCCTCCTGAAATGAGAGCCATATTCAACGTTTTCCATGTATCTCAGCTTAAAAAGTGTCTTCGAGTTCCTGAGGAACAGGTTCCTTTAGGAGATATCAGGCTTGAATCCGACCTAACCTATGAGGAAAAACCCGTCCGAGTGATCGATACTCAGGAACGAGTAACTAGAAGTAAAGTGGTTAAGTGGTACAAAGTGATGTGGAGTAATCAGGGAAGTGAGAGTGATGCTACGTGGGAACGGGAGGATTATTTGCGGGATGGTTATAAGGAATTCTATGAAAAATGGTACGCTTTCCAAATCTCGGGACGAGATTTTTATAAGGGGGGAGGGCGGTAACACCTCAAGTGTTTAGTCCTTAATTGCATTACATTTGCATAAGCATAACATGCATAATCCATGTTTACTATTTTATGCAATGCAATTCATGTGATTGTTTAGGGTTTGTTTGGTTTGTGTCATGGGTAATTGATAGTTGGTGTAACAAAAAGGTAAGGTAGCAAATCATGACCTACAACACCTTAGTTATACTTAGGGTAACATTTGGAACAAGGTTCATGTTGACCAAAATTACAAAATTGCCCTCCAAGAGAAGTTTGACCACCATTTGACCCTAGAAGGTTCTAGTTTGACCAATTAAAAAGTTTAACTTAGAGACCTTGCATGGAAGAGCACCCTTAAGCAAAGTTGTAAAGAAATTCATGGAGAACAAAAGTCTCAATATGACCATCTCATGAAAGTGACCACAACATGCTCAAAAGTGGCCCACAAGTCAGCTAGAGAAGTAGCTCCAAGACTTAGAATTTTTCTAAGTCTGGAATCTGACCCTACAGTTTTACTGATGCCTACTTTAGGAGCTTGTAATTTGCAAACCAGGCCAAACCAGCTTTCA
Organism: Saccharum spontaneum; assembly: GCA_022457205.1. Lineage (NCBI taxonomy): Eukaryota > Viridiplantae > Streptophyta > Magnoliopsida > Poales > Poaceae > Saccharum > Saccharum spontaneum. Next base: position 44,283,454 of record CM039594.1, read on the forward strand.
CTCATATTGACAAACTTGTAGTTCACACGTAGCCCTACAACTTTGACAACATCACCCAAGCCTGGTTCTCAATGGTTCAAGAGATATCGTGTCATGAACTTAGGCTTTCAGTCGGCATCGTTAACTGAACCCCGGTTTCAGTTTCACCGAGCACCACTTTGGGGCCATGTAGTTTCAAATATAGGCCGAACCAGCCCAAACACTAATTGACAAAGTTGTTGCCCTAACATAGCTCTACAAACTTTATGTTTCCACCTTGGACTGAAACCAGCTGGTTTAGAAGTTAATCACGTTCGAAATCGCTCTGTCAGTCGCTGATGGGGGCACCGTCATCGCGATTCAGTCTTCAGAGTGAGGTGGCCGACCGGCCACAGAGCCGCGCCGACGCGTGGAGGCGCGGTGGCGCCCGTACGCCGGCCCTGGCCCCACCGGTCAGGCCGCGACGCCTTCAAGACGCCACGACGCGCGAGCCGGCCTCCATTCCTCCGTCCCCTCTCTTCCAGTTGCAAAAACGCCGAAACCGAGCCGCCATTGCCGCTCTTCTCCGGCGAGCTCGAGCGCGAGCTACACCGCATCACCGGCCGCCAGACCTCGCCACTTACTCCGCCTCACCACCCTCCATCCCCTCGACCCACCGACGCCCGTGATTTGACTCGAGGTGAGCCGCATTGCTTCCTTCCCCGTGTCCGAGAGGTCGCCGGAGCCCGCCATGGACCCTCACCGTGGCCGGGGTACCTCGGGTCTCTCTCCATCCTCCCTTCCTATCTAAATGGCTCCGCCTAGCTTCGGTGAAGCTCGTACCGAGCCTAGCCAGCACCGCACACCCTCACCGGCGATGGTGCGCCGCCACCGGACCTCACCGGCCGCCGCTCGCGGTGGCAAGCCCCTTCCGTCCCATCCCCATCCCTTCTGCGGGCACCAATCAACGCACCGTGTGACGGAGAGCACGAGGCAGTGCTTGATTGGCCGAGCGAGCCCTTCTCCGGCGAGCTCGAGCTCGTCGGAGCTCGCGGGTCGCCGCCTCCCCTGTCTCCGGTCACTGACCGCGGGGGCCCGCCCGTCAGTGTCGCGCGCGGGCGGGTTGCTGAACGGGCCGCGCGCGCGAGTGTGTGGGCCGCGTGTCCCGGGCCGGCCCAACTCCTGTGATATATAAATTTCGTTTTTATTATTTTGTCACAGATTTTTGTACAAGTTTGAAAAATGTAGATCTAGGGTTTTACTGATCCAAAAATCATGAAATAAATTTTGTTAGGATCTACATGATGTGTAGTATTTTAGAAAAATATAAATCTGGTATGAGATGTTTAAATTCTATAAGAATTTAATAGATCCTTTAAATGTGTTTTGGAATGCATGCAAACTTGTTAAAATTATAACTTGAACTGTAGTGTTCCATAAATCATGAAATTTGGTGGGTAGGTTACTCTAGGCTAGCCCTAGCTCTGGTAAAAATTTGGGCATCAGTGCTTAAGTAATTTTCAAGTTATAAGGCTATCATTTTATTCTAGGAAATAATTGAAGGAATTTTTGTAATTTTTCTACATGTGCAATGTTCTTGTAACCTTTTGGAGAATGTCTTGGTACCCTAGAGTGTCTAAGAAAAATATTAAATCTGTTGTTTGATACTTTTCAATGTGATTTATTAATTATACAAAAATCAGCCTTTTGGACTTGTGAATTTTGTATAGGGAGTTTCTCTGAATAAAATTTGTTCAAATTTTTACAGTGGTCTCTTTTTGAATCAGAGAGCCCCCTGTCATTTTTTTAGAATTTTAGGAGAACTTTACATATATGTTTAAAATTCCATCTAATTAATTAAGTAAAATAAGAAATGAGCATAAATAAATGTTCTAGGTAGTCACACCCTACTTTCTGGTGTTTTTGTACCTCATGTGAACTTTTGGTAACATTAGTTTGGTTTTAGGGGACTTTGGTCACATCAACAAATATTTAACCCTTGCAAAATTAGGTTTTCTGGACAGCTGGTAGTATTTCTAAGTTTGACCTTTGATAAAATTGGTTGCTGAAAAAATTGTAAATACCAAAGTTACAGTAAACTTGATGAACTAGCTTGTGTCAAAATTTGGGAGCATTTGGCTTAGTAGTTTGAGAGTTACTGTTGTTTTAAGTGGTAGTTCAGAATCTGCTACTCTCTGTTTTGAGAGGACAGATTCTGAAACTTGTGAAGATTGATATGGAAAACTTAGGAGTTTTGGGTTGAGGTCTGAAAATGAATGGTAGAGCATTTCTCAAGCTTTCCAGATTGCCTTAGATCACATCTTTTGGAATTATAAATCTCCAGTTGTGATAAAAACAAGTAGCTGCTGTCCAGAATGCTTACTGTGGTGTTTTGCTGATTGATATGGTGTGGTATCCTAAGACATGCTACTTTTGTAATTGTTAGGTGTTAGGGCCTTAACTGAGGATGAGCAGCTTTATCTTAGGTTAAGTAGATTAGGTGAGTACTTCTCTACCGGAGAGGAAATTTGCACCTACTCTTTTGAAGTGATTTGAATAGAGCGTTAAATTGTTATAATGCATTTCATTCCGAGCATATTGCATCTTTCATTATGCATTGATGGGATTTATTATGCACTCATGCAATAGGTGTACCGGAGGGGGTGACACTCCTCGAATTCGAACAAGCAACACCGGAGGAGGTTCAGAATCCGCCGGAACCGACAAAGGAACCCACCATCGGAGAAGCTTCCGAAAAAAATCTACCCGAGTGTCCGGACCATAGACCCGCAACGTTTCTCAAAGGCAAGCCCCGGTGCATGCTGAACCCATTGTTTTATAAAGATATCTTGAGTACTTTTAATTGTTTACTGCATTAAGTAGTAGGAGTTGTATGAAAACAACTGTTGCATTATACCTGTCCTTGTCCAGATATTGTGCCCTAATCCTATATTAGGTGTAGGCACGTGTCAATGCTTAGCCCTGCTTAGTACGGTAGAAGTCGGGTGATTTCCGGTCATCCGCGAGAGATAGGATTGGGTCGCGAGTGGCTTATGGCTATCGTGATGGAACCATGCTTTAAAAATGAAATTGAGACCGGGCGGGAGTTCGATGGTACAGCTGCAAGACACTTCACGTCTTGGGTGTGGAGCCATGCCCATCTGAGTCGTTTAAGGACCGATTCGCTGTACGTCCTTGAGTCATGTTGAACGCAGTCTAACACTTAGTTGGCCGGATAAGTCGTTCCGACCACGAAGCCGAGTAATGTGATTCAGGCCGGGAATCGAATGGTAGGTTGCTTCTTGGAGGAGAGAAAGGATGTGCTTGGGGACATTGGCGTGAGACCAAGGGGGGTTAGAGTCCCTATCACCTGGCAGAGTGTCGCCCTTGGGGTTGCGACATCATTCGGACCCGTGATTCCTGAATCATATGAAATGGTGGCCTGTGCGACCCTGGCAGGGGTCTGCGTGGTGAGTGTTAGAAATACCCCTCCAGCTGGATAGGAATTCGATTCGAATCGCCGTCGCTCCCGGTTGTGAGCACTTGACTTGAGCAGCGGCAACGTAGATCTCATTAATTGAACAGATGGTTAAGTGAATGATACAATGTTGCCACAATTTATACCTGCTATGGAATAATATGAATAATTGTTTGATAATAATCAAGTGCATGTTTAGTACAGGTGCTAAGATAGATGACAGGTAAATGCTAAAAATAAATGCTAGTACAGGTTATAAGAGTTTCAACTACTTATGCCTTTATGCAAAATGTGGTGTCAGCTAGCCTCTTGTGTAAGCCTTGCATAATCCTTGGTGTCTTATTTATTTCTGGTTTTTGACGGGTAAGTCTAGCTGAGTACATTCCAGTACTCAGGGTTTATTCCCTCCTGTTGCAGATGACATGCTTTATCAGGGATTCTGCAAGACGTGTCTCCACCCTACGGGTGATGATGACTAGGTCTCCAGGGCGTGATCGTCTTTATGTACTTTCCTCATGCTTTTGCGGGATGTCGATCATCCAAACTGGCAGTAATTAAGTAACTAATGTGTGTGTTATGCTTCCGCTACTTTCAAACTCGGTTTGTAATATTTGCTACTCCGTGGTGTAAACTTATTTCGGAACTACTTGTGAAATGTAACGTACGATGTGTATGTTGAATGATGCGATCCTGGTTGTAAGCAGTTTGGTTGAAAATCCTTCGTGATTTCGATTGACTACCGAGATTATATGGGCTCAAGTTTGAAAATTTGAGCGCTTCGGTGCTTGTTTTCGTACTTGTGCTCTTATAATTTGGTCGGTTCTGTTACAGCTCTCATCTCAGGAGGCAACTGGATTTTGTACGCAACAGCTCCACTCTTGCCTATGATCTGGAAAGGACCCACGTATCTTGGTGCAAGTTTCCGCTTAACACCAAAACGTTGGACACTCTTCATTGGAGAAACTTTCAAATAAACGAAGTCTCCAACTTCAAATTCGAGTGGTTTTCTACGACGATCAGCATAGCTTTTCTGTCTAGCTTGGGCTGCAGCCATGTGTTTCTGGATGGTACGGACTTGTTCCTCGGCTTCCTGGACAAAATCAATGCCATAATACCTTCTTTCCCCAGCTTCTACCCAGTTTAACGGAGTTCGGCACTTACGACCGTACAAAGCTTCGAATGGGGCCATCTTAATACTCTCTTGATAACTGTTATTGTACGAGAATTCGGCTAAAGGTAACCATTTTTCCCAAGAACCCTTGGACGAAATGACGCATGCCCGCAACAGATCTTCCAAGATTTGGTTAACTCGTTCCGTCTGACCAGATGTCTGGGGGTGATAAGCAGAGCTTCTCACTAACTTAGTTCCCAGAAGGTGATGCAAATGTTCCCAAAAGCGAGCAGTGAACTGGGGACCACGGTCAGAAACAATAGTACGAGGTATCCCATGAAGCCGGACTATCTGATTGAAGTACAACTCAGCATAGTCAGTGGGACGATAGTCCACTCTCACTGGAATGAAGTGAGCTGATTTGGTCAAACGATCAACAATTACCCAGATAGAGTTATGATTTTTGACTGTGGGAGGAAGTCCGACAATGAAATCCATACTTATTTCTTCCCATTTCCAGCCTAGAATGGAAAGTGGCTGAAGTAGCCCAGCTTTCATGTGCACAGCTTTAACTCTGCAACAGGTGTCACACCTAGCAACATATGCAGGTATCTCTTTCCGCATCTTGGTCCACCAATAAAGTGGCTTCAAATCATAATACATCTTATTACTACCAGGGTGGATGGACAACTTGGACGAATGTGCTTCGGACAGGATCTGATCTCTAAGCTCTCGGTCCTTAGGTACCACTAACCTATCCTTGAACCACAGCACACCTTCGTCATCTAACCTGAAATGCTTAGTCTCTCCCTCATTCATCTTCCGTTTTATGTGAAAGACACCCGGATCAGTCTTTTGGAGCTCAAAGATTCTATTTCTGAGAGTACCACTGACAGTGATGTTGTACAAAACTGTCGGATGTAACAGGCGGGATCGGTGAAAATCAGTTTCAACTAAGGAATGGCAGTGAGACTTACGGCTCAAAGCGTCCGCAACCACATTTGCTCAAAGAGTCCAGACAAACCTGGTGTCTTTTTGCAGCAACCGAGTCATGGGTTTGGCTATTTTTGAGAAATCCGGGATGAAGCGACGATAATAGCCAGCCAACCCAAGAAAACACCGGACCTCATGAACCGAAGTAGGAGCCTTCCAATTCAATACTTCTTGTACCTTTGTGGGATCCACCATAATTCCTCCATCAGACAACACATGCCCAAGGAAAGGTACTTCACGAAGCTAGAATTCACACTTACTGAACTTCGCATATAGTTGATGTTCACGAAGTCTGCTGAGGACAATACGCAGGTGTTCAGCGTGTTCTTCCTCATTTTCAGAATACACCAAGATGTCATCGATGAATACCACCACAAACTTATCCAATTCGGGCATAAACACCGAATTCATCAAGCACATGAAGTGTGCTGGGGCATTGGTCAGGCCGAAGGACATAACAAGATACTCATAAAGACCGTATCTTGTCGAGAAGGCTGTTTTTGGAACATCTTCAGGACGGATTTTAATCTGATGGTACCCAGACCTTAGATCAATCTTGGAAAAGACTTTAGCTTTGGACAATTGATCGAACAAGATGTCGATACGAGGTAGAGGATACTTATTCTTAACAGTGACTGCATTCAGAGGTCTATAGTCCACGCACATCCGCAAGGTCTGATCCTTCTTCTTTACAAAGATAGCAGGGCAACCCCACGGAGACGAGCTAGGACGGATCAACCCCTTCTTCAAAAGCTCATTCAATTGCACCTTAAGTTCAGCTAACTCATTTGGAGGCATTCTATAGGGTCTCCTAGAGATGGGTGCGGTGCCAGGCAGCAACTCGATTTTAAATTCCACATCCCGATCCGGAGGGAGTCCCGGCAAATCATCGGGAAAAACGTCTGGAAATTCATTTACTACGGGAATTTCAGCCAACGCCTTTGCTTGCACAGCATGAATTTTCCCTGACAATTCAACTTTTCTGGGAAGTTGTACTAGAAAACCCTTTTGATCTGTAGGATCTCTGAGCATAACTACCCGAGCGGATGCGTCAATGAGTACCCCATTCTGACTCATCCAATTCATGCCCAAGATAACATCTATGTCTAAACCAGGTAAAACCAATAAGGCAAGCGAATAACTTCACCCTTCTATCTCAAACTTAAGGTTCCCCACTACTTTGTTTGTGGAAATATTCCCACTTGCAGCACTAATGCAATAACCCACACCTTCAACAGTATGCAACTTGTGCGCAAATTTGGATGCAAACTTAGGACTGATAAAGGAATACGAAGCACCTGAATCAAAAAGTACCACTACGGGGTGTTGGTCAACTAGGAACTTACCAGCAGTGACCGCCTCACCAGATGGAATATCTTCAATGCTGTTATAATGAGCGTGTCCCTGACGACCACCTTGATTGACATTCTTCTTAGGGTAAGGGCAGTTCTGGGCCCAATGGCCTGGCTTGTTGTAATTCCAGCAAGGCATATTGCTAGGAGGAACACTAGAGCTGCTCTGTCCAGAAGTCCCCTTTGGCAGAGCAACTGTATAAGCCTTACGGAACCCTGTTTTTGCAGCAGGCTTTTTCTGTGGCGGACGGAACTTTGTATTTTGAGCAGGTGGGCGTGGGGAAGACCTTGGTGCAGCTGAGGCTCGTGACTGGGAAGCACTTGCCTCAAGGGCCCTTTTACGGCTCTTAGAGGCAGAGTAAATAGCATTGTTGTTCTCCTGGGTCAAAGCATCGCTGATGAAATCATTGAAAGTAGTGCATTTGCTAGTGCCCATAGTCTTCATCAACTTTGGGCCGAGGCCCCTTTTGAAGCTAGCAATCTTTTTGGCATCGGTATCCACAAACTCTGTGGCATACCTTGCCATGTTGTTGAAGGACTGCAAGTATTCAGTCAATCTTTTGTTTCCCTGTGACAGCCTCATAAACTCCGTGTGCTTGATTGCCATAAGACCGGGAGGGATGTAGTTCCCCCGGAAGGCCGCCTTGAACTGATCCCAAGCAATCGGAACATTGGCAGGCAGTGTGGAACGATAGTGGCTCCACCAGATGCCCGCTGGACCATGCAACTGATGGGAAGCATACTCAGTTTTCAGCTCATCAGTTAGGCGTAGCAGATGAAACTTTTGTTCAATTGTATTCAACCACTCGTCAGCCTGCAGTGGTTCTTCCGCTTCCTTAAAGAGCGGGGGCTTTGTATCCAGGAAGTCCTTGAAATCGCTGTACTGATTTGGCTCTGGGCCCTGATGGCCATGACGAGCCTCTCGATTAGCCAGTTGGCGCATGGCGTCAGCCAACATGCGCTGCCCTTCAACCACTGATTGCATCAACTCAGCCGGAGTAGGTGGTGGCAGAGGGGGCGGCTGTTCCTCCTCCTCATTTCCACGACCCCGACGTAGATTGTACGACATCTGCAAAATGCATAGCCAATGAGCACTGACGATGTAGGAAATTTGTAGATGAATTATTGCGAAATGTCAAACTGACTTCATGAATAGATTTCTCATAATAATTAAGGCACAATAATTCATCACAACCGCACAATCCATTCAAGCGCATCAATTGACGAAATCATACTTGGCAATCCAACAAGATGTTCTTTGATAAAGGCTCACTCACAGGGAGCACAACGGTTACCGGACCGTTTACGTTGCTATCTACGTGATTTTTGACCTTTCGCACGGTACTTGGATTCGATCTCAAGATTTTTAGTTGACTGTGACAGGCTACTTTAAACTGACCACAAAGAGACTTCTCAATGGAGAGTTCCATGGTGGATCAGGACTAGCCACCTCGATACCTGCGCGTGCCAAGCAGCACAACCTTATGTCGCGCGCCATAGGAGGCCCCCGGTTTCGTCGTGGCACCGAAGGGTGCTAATCGTGACACCATCATCGAACACAACACAATAAGACATCCCATTGCGATCGAAATTAACTGGTTCAAACTACATTTAGGAAACATACGGTTCATCCTTACATCCCAACGTCAAGTTATTACAAGGCCTCACTCCTACACAAGGAGGCGCAAAAGACGATCCTAACATTATAGATACGTGATGACTACTCTAAGCATCATTCTCCGAGTCAGTGTCAAGGATCTCCCCGCCGTCCTCATCACTGACAGACTCTAACTCCTCGTCTTCTTCTTCTTCTTCTAGTGCTTCTGCAGGTGGGGCATCCTGTGGTCCATCGACCTCCACTTCATCATCATCCTCAGCCATGAAGATTCCCGAACCCATGTCCTCATATACGTTGTTGTTTCTAGGTAGCAGAGGATTAAGCTGGTTGTTCAGGCGGTGCACTTCTTCATGAAGGTTGTCATTATATTCTTCAGCATTCTCTAACTGATGTTCGAGCTCAAACTGACGGGCCCTCAGAACGTTCTCCTCGTGCCAGGCTTCATCCCTCTGTTCCATCACACGGACCAACATACGTTGACAGTTGCGATTTGCCACTGTCAACCTCTGGACTGCAAGCGTTTCTTGATCCCGATCATGAATCACTTGCTCCAGTTGTTGCCGTGCTGCATCTCTAGCAGCAGTCACCTCTGCCAGCTCAGCCCGTAACCTTTCCACCTCGGAGGGCTCAGGACGGGGCTCGCGTGGAGCTAACTGGTGGCGAGGGACCCTTCCACCAGTTGACTTACGGGCTGTCATCCTGGTACGTGCCATCTGTATCAACAAGATGTGACTTAAAGTGAGAATCATTTAGGGGATACGAAATTTAATTTAGTCGGGACTATTGAAATTTTTAAGGAGGGAGTGAATGACATGTATGATATAATTAAACATGATGCATGCACGTTCCGTACGTCCTCTCACCTTAGTAGAAAACTAAAGTGCTAACGCTAAGCGGTGGCATACATACGTTCTCTCATATAAGCGAAACTATCGGTCTACACGTTACGCTGTTAGTGTACCTGCAGAAAATTCCATTGCAGCCCAACAATTCCCAAAATAACATACAAGAAAGCAGTAAACTAAATATTTTCCATATACACATCCCCGGATGTATATATTTCAGTATCAAAGCTACCCGATTGATAGATGCCCACAATTAAGTGCTTTTACATAGTTACATGGTTTAAACATGTAAGTATGTAAGTCACCAAACTACTCTCCCCTAGACCGCCGGTTGGACGATCATGCTCTCACAACTCACACTTACCAGAGCGTCGAGGTAATTGATCCATACATTACCACCCAAGTGGATGGCATCCATACAATATCACGCCGTATGGACGACGAAACAAAACAAACAAGGCCCCCAAGTTAGTCTTTATAATAAGCCACCTAAGAGTCCTTATTTGGGCTAAGGGATGTGATCACTGGCATACCTATAAAAATAATTTTTAGAGTTTAACCCTTTTCACAAACAAACACTTTTGTTTTTAATTACTCGTAAGATGTGTTTAATGTTGAATTATGCTTCGATACCAGCTGTAACAGAACCGACCAAATTATAAGAGCACAAGTACGAAAACAAGCACCGAAGCGCTCAAATTTTCAAACTTGAGCCCATATAATCCCGGTAGTCAATCGAAATCACGAAGGATTTCAAACCAAACTGCTTACAACCAGGATCGCATCATTCAACATACACATCGTACGTTACATTTCACAGATAGATCCGAAATAAGTTTACACCACGGAGTAGCAAATATTACAAACCAAGTTTGAAAGTAGCGGAAGCATAACACACACATTAGTTACTTAATTACTGCCAGTTTGGATGATCGACATCCCGCAAAAGCATGAGGAAAGTACATAAAGACGATCACGCCCTTGTGACCTAGTCATCATCACCCGCAGGGTGGAGACACGTCTTGCAGAAACCCTGATAAAGCATGTCATCTGCAACAGGAGGGAATAAACCCTGAGTACTAGAATGTACTCAGCTAGACTTACCCGTCATAAACCAGAAATAATATGACACCAAGGATTATGCAAGGCTTACACAAGAGGCTAGCTGACACCACATTTTGCATAAAGGCATAAGTAGTTGAAACTCTTATAACCTGTACTAGCATTTATTTTTAGCATTTACCTGTCATCTATCTTAGCACCTGTACTAAACATGCACTTGATTATCATCAAACAATTATTCATATTATTTCCATAGCAGGTATAAATTGTGGCAACATTGTATCATTCACTTAACCATCTGTTCAATTAATGAGATCTACGTTGCCGCTGCTCAAGTCAAGTGCTCACTAACCGGGAGCGACGGCGATTCGAATCGGATTCCTATCCAGCTTGAGGGGTATTTCTAACACTCACCGAGACGCGCCTGGCGAGGGCTGCTCAGGTCATCTTTCGTACAGTTCAGGAATTGCGGGTCCGAATGATGTCGCGACCCCAAGGGCGACACTCTGCCAGGTGATAGGGACTCTAACCCCCCCCCTTGGTCTCACGCCAATGTCCCCAAGCACATCCTTTCTCTCCTCCAAGAAGCAACCTACCATTCGATTCCCGGCCTGAACCATACTACTCGACTTCGCGGTCGGAACGACTTATCCGGCCAACTAAGTGTCAGACTGCGTTCAACATGACTCAAGGACGTACAGCGAATCGGTTCTTAAACGACTCAGACGGGCATGGCTCCACACCCAAGATGTGAAGTGTCTTGCAGCTGTACCATCGAACTCCCGCCCGGTCTCAATTTCATTTTAAAGCATGGTTCCATCACGATGGCCATAAGCCACTCATGACCCAAACCTATCTCTCGCGGATGACCGGAAATTACCCGACTTCTACCGTACTAAGCAGGGCTAAGCATTGACACGTGCCTAAACCTAATATAGGAATTAAGTACAATATCTGGACAAGGACAGGTATAATGCAACAATTGTTTTCATACAACTCCTACTACTTAATGCAGTAAACAATTAAAAGTACTCAAGATATATTTATAAAACAATGGGTTCAGCATGCACCGGGGCTTGCCTTTGAGAAAGGTGGAAGGTCTGTGGTCCGGGCACTCGAGTAGATCTTCAGCGGCGTCTCCTTCGCCGATCGGTTCTGTCGGTTCCTCCGGTTGGCTCTGCACCTCCTCTGGTATCGCTTGTTCGAATTCGAGGAGTGTCACCCCCTCTGGTACACCTATTGCATGAGTGCATAATAAATCCCATGAATGCATAATGAAAGATGCAATATGCTCGGAATGAAATGCATTACAACAAATTTTAAAGCTCTATTCAAATCACTTCAAAAGAGTAGGTGCAAATTTCCTCTCCGATAGAGAAGTACTCACCTAATCTACTTAACCTAAGATAAAGCTGCTCATCCTCAGTTAAGGCCCTAACACCTAACAATTACAAAAGTAGCATGTCTTAGGATACCACACCATATCAATCAGCAAAATACCACAGTAAGCATTCTGGACAGCAGCTACTTGTTTTTATCACATCTAGAGATTTACAATTCCAAAAGATATGATCTAAGGCAATCTGGAAAGCTTGAGAAATGCTCTACAATTCATTTTCAGACCTCAACTCCAAACTCCTAAGGTTTCCATGTCAAATTTCACAAGTCCCAGAATCTGTCCTCTCAAAACAGAGAGTAGCAGATTCTGAACTGTCACTTAAAACAACAGTAACTCCCAAACTACTAAGCCAAATGCTCCCAAATTTTCACACAAGCTAGTTTATCAAGTTTACTGTAACTTTGGTATTTACAAGTTTTCCAGCAACCAATTTTATCAAAGGCCAAACTTAGAATTACTACCAGCTGTCCAGAAAACCTAAAATTACAAAGGTTAAATATTTGTTGATGTGACCAAAGTCCCCTAAAACCAAACTAATGTTACCAAAAGTTCACATGAGGTACAAAAACACCAGAAAGTAGGGTGTGACTACCTAGAACATTTATTTATACTCATTTCTTATTTTACTTAATTAATTAGGTGGAATTTTAAACATATATGTAAATTTCTCCTAAAATTCTACAAAAATTACAGGGAGCTCTCTGACTCAAAAGGAGACCACTGTAAAAATTTGAACAAATTTTATTCACAGAAACTCCCTAAACAAAATTCACAAGTCCAAAAGGCTGATTTTTGTATAATTAATACATCACCTTGAAAAGTATCAAACAACAGATTTCATATTTTTCTTAGATACTCTAGGGTACCAAGACATTCTCCAAAAATTTACAAGAACATTGCACATGTATAAAAATTACAAAAATTCCTTCAATTATTTCCTAGAATAAAATGATAGCCTTATAACTTGAAAATTGCTTAAGCACTGATGCCCAAATTTTTACCAGAGCTAGGTCTAGCATAGAGTAACCTACCCACCAAATTTCATGATTTATGGAACACTACAGCTCAAGTTATGAATTTAACAAATTTGCATGCATTCCAAAACACATTTAAAGGATCTATTAAATTCTTACAGAATTTAAACATCTCATGCCAGATTCATATTTTTCTAAAATACTACACATCATGTAGATCCTAACAAAATTTATCTCATGATTTTTGGATCAGTAAAACCCTAGATCTACATTTTTCCAACTTGCACAAAAATCTGTGACAAAATAATAAAAACGAAATTTATCTCGGATGAACTGGGCCGGCCCGGAAAACTCGGCCCACAGCACTTGCGCGCGCGGCCTGCTCAGCACCCCGCCCGCGCGCGACACTGACGGGCGGGCCCCGCCCGACAGGGACAGAGAACAGGGGAGGGGACACTCGCCGGCGATTGCTCGCCGCCGGTGACGACTCCGACGAACCCGAGAGCACCGGCACGCTCACCTCCACTGCGCGCAACGACTGCTATGGCTAATTGACACTATGACCACGGCTAGGGGGGTTGGCAGCGGCAATGGCGGCCACGGCCGCGGGCTTGCCGGCTCCGGCGAGCTAGCAGTGACCCAACCCCAAACGGTCTACCCCGCGAGCATCAGCACTTCGAGGCGAACCTAGGACACCGGAGAGGGAAGGCGGTAAGGGCACCGAGGAGCACGGCCACGCACGAGCTCAGCTCGGCGGCGACAATGGCACCTGCGGTGGAGGCGCAAGCTCGGCGAGCTCTACCTGAGGTCAAGCAGTTGTGTGGTGTGGTCTACGAGGTGGAGGAGCTCACCGTGGAACTATGACTACGAGGGATTGGGTGGTGGTGCTCGACTGCGGTGGATTTTTCAGTGACGACCGCTGCTGCTACTCCGGTCGCCGTGCTCTCGGCGGAGAAAGGAACAAGGAGGCAGAAGAAATGAGCAGCGATGAAGGGCCTCCGTGCGTCGTGGCGTATTTGGGCAACCGAGGGGAGCACCGTGTCGACGCGTGTTGCCACGCGGCGGAGGCTTCCTGTCCCCGGTCGGCCACGCACCGAGTTCAGTTTCTGAACTTCTGAAACGAAGTTTCAGTTAAGCCGAGCCTGACAGCGTGACTTTGATAACCCATAAATCCTAATCTAGGCCGATCTAGTATGATCCGTAGTTAGTAAAGTTGTAGAGGGACATGATGTCTACAAAATTGTCAACTAGAGCTCGAACTGGTTCGGTCTATATTTGAAACTATATGGCCCCAAAGTGGTGCTCGGTGAAACTGAAACCGGTTTTCAGTTAACGATGCCGACTGAAAGCCTAATTTCATGACAAGATATCTCTTGAACCATTGAGAACCAGGCTTGGGTGATGTTATCAAAGTTGTAGGGCTACATGAGGACTACAAGTTTGTCAATATGAGTGAGAGCTGGTTTGGCCTGGTTTGCAAACTACAAGCTCCTAAAGTAAGCATCAGTAAAACTGTAGGGTCAGATTCCAGACTTAGAAAAATTCTAAGTCTTGGAGCTACTTCTCTAGCTGACTTGTGGGCCACTTTTGAGCATGTTATGGTCACTTTCATGAGATGGTCATATTGAGACTTTTGTTCCCCATAAAATTCTTTACAACTTTGCTTAAGGGTGCTCTTCCATGCAAGGTCTCTAGGTTAGACTTTTTAATTGGTCAAACTAGAACCTCCTAGGGTCAAATGGTGGTCAAACTTTTCTTGGAGGGCAATTTTGTAATTTTGGTCAACATGAACCTTGCTCCAAATGTTACCCTAAGTATAATTAAGGTGTTGTAGGTCATGATTGGCTACCTTACCTTTTTGTTACACCAACTACCAATTACTCATGACACAAACCAAACAAACCCTAAACAATCACATGAGTTGCATTACATAAAATAGTAAACATGGATTATGTATGTTTATGCTTATGCAAATGCAATGCAATTAAGGACTAAACACTTGAGGTGTTACAGACATGGTGGACGTGGAGCCATGGAGGTCTCGCACGTCAGGTGTGAGGAGGATGGAGATAGAAATTGGACATGCTACTACTTGCTATGCTATGGAGCATGGACATGGTAGCAGCTTTTTTTTCTTTCACAGGTCGGTGAAAGTCAATTGAAGTCCCTAACATTATCTCAAAACGTAACGGAGTGGTACTTTCAGATAATGGTTATTCTTTTGGTGCTATTTCACGGATGGGTAAACTTTCAATGGTATTTTTTTTGGATATCGCAATCTTTCGGTGCTACGAAACCAAATTTTCCTTTTATGAATATGAGTCCTATTTGCATGAATATATATAATATAATATAATATAACTTCTCTATCTCTCTTGATTGGATAAAAAATATATGAACGGTGACGTGAATGACCTGTGCGTATGGATGAAAACGGATCGGATATGAACAGATATCACTCATATTATATTTATTTTCATATTTCTATTCGGATTCAAATTCGGACACAGATAGCATTTGAATACATATACGAATACGGATTGACTCGGTTATGGATACGAATAATGAGTATCGAATACAGTATGAATCGGATTCAAGGTGGGACACTATATATATATATATATTACCCTACAGCTGGCTACAAAATAATTTATTCTATAGCCACTTTGAGTTACGATAATTGCTATGCTAATCTATGAGATTATAGTAACTCCTTACTATGTGATTTGCTATAACATTATGGTAAATATCCCCATGTGTTAGAGTAATTCAACTATTGTAAATATATACTGACATTGTCGTAAATTAGTATATAAAATTATCGTAAATAGAGGTGGCTACAAAATAACTTATTTTGTAGCTAACTATTTATATATAGAACTATTATCCTACAACTGGTTACAAAATAACTTATTCTGTAGCCACTTTGAGTTACGATAATTGCTATGCTAATTTACGAGATTATAGTAACTCCTCATTATGTGATTTACTATAACATTATGGTAAATATCCCCATGTGTTATAGTAATTCAACTATCGTAAATATGTACTGACATTGTCGTAAATTAGTATATTATAAATTATTGTAAATAGAGGTGGCTACAAAATAACTTATTTTGTAACTAGCTATAGAGTATACTCTCCCTCTATATATATATATATATATATATATATATATATATATATATATATATATATATATATATATATATATATATATATATATATATATATATATATATAGGACAACCCTATTAGGTACCCAGGTACTCAATAGTTATTCAGTACCCGAACCCATCCGACAGCCCAGAAACTACCAGGCTAGGTCCTCGGCTTATTTTCCCGTGCACGCGGCTCAAAAGGTGCCAGCCGATTTTTCCGTACATTTTTTTATGTCCGTGATTTGAGGCTGTTTTTTTTTTGAACAATTTCAAAGGGTGTCGACAATTTTTCCGAACAATTTTTTTACATCCGTCATTTGAGGCTGTTTTTTTAGCAACAATTTAATTCCCAGCGTACCATCAGCTGGTCAAATAAAACCACACAAGACATACAGATCAAACCTAAAATCAAATGGGAACCTAATGTTGAACATAAAATTCCTTATTAGGACGAACACAACAGAATGTTAAGCTTCCAAAACTGAAGGAGGGTATAGGGATACCTGACGGACCAGATGCCTCCATTAACGCTGGAAAGCATCAGTCATCGGCGCCGCTACCGACCGAGTAAGACTGCCCACCTTCACCTCGGACTTCTCGGTCGCGTCCCGTGGCGGCGAAGAGCTAATGGGTGAAGGGAGCGCGACGGAGCCGGGTGAGCTCGCGGGGGCGGCGAGGCAAGGTGGGCTTGCAAGTCCTTTCTGTCTGATGCGGCAGGCTGCAGGGGGTAAGGGTGGGCGTGGGGGCGGGGGCAGGCGGTGGCGCCGATGCGACTCGCTGCAGGGCGAGGTGGGGGCGGCGACATCGGGGAAGCTTGCGTCCAAAGATCCGCAACTGCCCCCGTCGCCCACCCCGTGCGGCTCGCGGTGTCACCATTGGTGCTCGCGGGGGCTTCGGCGAGCACGGCTGAC
The DNA here is from genome assembly GCA_022457205.1 of Saccharum spontaneum. Classification (NCBI taxonomy): domain Eukaryota; kingdom Viridiplantae; phylum Streptophyta; class Magnoliopsida; order Poales; family Poaceae; genus Saccharum; species Saccharum spontaneum. The sequence goes on from CM039594.1 coordinate 44,300,316, forward strand.
GGTGCTGCTGGGTGGGAACCGTAGGGCTGCAGCTGCAGGACGGGGTGAGGGCCAGCGCTGGCGAGAGGTGGATTGGAAGAAAACTGGGCAACTAGCGGGGTCCCCAACTGGCGTCGGGGTGGGATGGGGTGAGATCGTGGGGGTGGGGGCGGGCGGTGATGCCGCTCGGAGCTCGGGCAGGCGGTCCTGGTCCTGCGAGGCTGGGCCGGGCCTAGAGCTTGTCCACTTGGAGCAGTGGGCCTGGGAGCCAGGAAGGAGGCGCGGGTTCTAAATAGTTATTCGGTACCTATGTACCATATAGTAATATTATATATATATATATATATATATATATATATCATAGGTGTGCAAACCATTACACCACTCTGAGTCCATAATCCATCTAGATTAAGCTGAAAGACTAAAGAGTAAAGCAACAAGTAAGATAAAGATGCAGATACATCATACATCAAACATCATACAAGCACCAATCTTCGTGGCATGAGTAGAAATAGTCAAGCTCATGGCTTCATGGGTCTCATGGTCATGGGTATGGACATAGTCATGGCTCATGGGTCATTTGCATTAGAACTTCACCCATATCAGCATTTGCATTGGTAGCACCTTTGCCAATCTGAGGTTCCTGAAATTGGCCTAGCTCATGGTTGTAGTGGTGCCTTCTTCTCAAGTGGTGCCAAAAATGCATAGTTCCCTGCCAAGGTTCAGCACGAGCCTTGTAATTGCACCTATTGCATTTTGCCCAACGTACACCGTCTTTTTCGTGTCTCTCCATGGACATAGTATAGTGTTCCCAAAGCCTTGACATTTGAAAAGCTATTCAAAATCCATAGAGGTGAAAAAACAAATGATTAAAGGTCATATCCGTAGATGCAAAACATAAATGGATTAAGGGTGGTGGTGAAAGCCCAAGTTTGGTTTTGGTAATTAATGACACCAAGTTGCTAATGCCATGTGTTAAGTGGTTTAAGTTAGGCATAAGCAACACATGTGATGAAGGTGCATGTGGCATGGAATGGTGGCCACAAGATCACAAAGAGATTGTGCATGGACATGAAATGATGGTCATGGTGATCAAGCATGAGGAGATGGACATGGAACAAAGTGATCAAGGCAAAGGTATAATCATAGGGTTTGCTTTTGCCGGTCTAAGATGAGTAGAGAAGTGATTGACCGGGTTTAGGATTGATAGCCGACTATCAAGAGGGGCAATCACGGTTAGCTCGTGTATCAAGTGCTACTAGGTCATCTTCTTGAGCATATGCATTAGGATCTAGTAGAGAGGTAACATATCGCCTTGGAAAACGATTGTGAAAATGATAACACACATGCACATGGTGATTTACACATGATGGTGTTGGTACATTTGCGAAGGCGACGGTGCTTGGGCGGTAGTGAGGGGTTTGGGGTTCGCTCTCCCTCCCACCGAGCTTGTGGAAATGAAATGGTGAAAGCACGGAAGTGTTTCATGAGCTAAAACATGTGCTTTAGTGATACACATATGGAGAGTAGCTCATAAGTGACAAGGGCGATCAAGCGGAACGTGAAAACGATGAAGTTTCACCGAGATACACGCGACAGACATGCGAGCCGGGAGCAACAGACGCTGACATCAGCGTCTGTCGGGCTACCCTAGCTCGGCCTATGCGCGCGGGCGCGACAGACGCGCTGTCGCGAAGGCAACAGACGCGGCCTCGCGCACTGTTCCAGCGTCTGACGTTGTGTGTGGGCGCACGCGAGCGTGAGCGACAGATGCTCGACGCCACGTCTGTCGGCCTTGCGACGTACGCGTCTAACGAACTCGGGCGAAAACATCATCACTGGACCGCGTCTGTCGGGCGTACAGGCGCGTCTATCGACCGGCGTCAGATGCATCTGTCGCTACTGTTCATGACTGTTGGTTTTTGAATGAGCTAGACACGTGGCGTCGCACAGAGCGACGGACGCGCCTGTAGCGTCTGTCGGCTTGGCGACAGACGCTACTGTGCAACGTCTGTCGTCCCCAAAAATTACCCAGTGAAGGGTATAACGGCTAGTGAGTTTTCCATTCGCTATATATAAGAGGTGGCCGGCCCTTAGGGGTTAACTTTTGCACATTTGAGATATTGAGGCACACTTTGAGTTAGAGAACTTCCCCTCTACTCATCTCCTTGCTTGGTTGCATACTCTAGAGAGATTGAGTGAGATTCAAATGCATTGCATTGAGAGTTGCATCTAGTGGCACTTGATTCTTGAGTTTGTTGCGGATTGCTTGTTACTCTTGGGTGTTTCCCGACACCCTAGACGGCTTGGAGCAGCGGTGGTGTTGAGCTCGTGATTGAAGATTGTTTCGAGCCTCACCAAGCGATTGTGAGGGGTTCTTGAGCCTTCCCCGCGGGAGTTCGCGAATTGGCTACTCTAGTGTAGCTTGTGGCTTGGAGGATCCCCATCTTGTGAGTGGATGTGCGGCACCCGCTGAGGGTTCAACTCTTGATAGTTGATTGCTCGCGATCCATCAAGTGGGTGCATCGCCACAACGAGGAGTAGCTTTCTGGGAAGCAAGTGAACCTCGGTAAAAATTCTTGTGTCATCCCTTGTCGAGGATTCTCATTGTGATTGTGTGTGATTGATTCTTTGCATACATCTCATCTCTACACCGTCGGTATAAGAATCAATTCACTTCCCTTTTACATTCATGCACTATATTTTATCTAGTGTACTTAGAGTAGTTTGTATCACTAGGGGTAATTAGTTTAGAGACTTAGCTTTGTTGGTGTGAACTAGAGATTATAGCCTTGCACTAGAATTGTATATGTGGCTTGCATAAAAGTAGTTGAGCTAGTGCTAGAATTAGCTTCTCCATCTTATTTACTAACTTGTTGTTTAGTAAAACTTGTAGAAAATTTAAATAGGCTATTCACCCCCCTCTAGCCATTTGGACCTTACATGTGGCTGATGGGTCATGGGTGGACCAGTATACCTTCAAGGCTTCAATCTTAGTGATTGACGGTGGTTGCAACCTGCAAGCTAGCAAGTGCCTTCAGCCCTTCAACTAGCGGCCGATGGCCAGGAAGCAAGCTAGCAAGTGCCTTCAAGCTTCAGCCCTTCAACCAGCGAGCAGTGACCAGGAAGCAAGCAGCCATCCCAAGCAAATGGAAGTGGCGACCAGCGACCGATGGCCAGGAACAAGAAGCAAGCAGTTGGCGAGGAAGCAAGCAAATAGGAGTGGCGGCTGGGGTGGGGAGAGGATTGAGCAGCTAGTGGCTGGGAAGTAGCCAAGTGGGAACTTATATATGGGACCAGCTAGCTAGCTTAGCTAGGGTTATAGAGGATTGGGCCGTTTGGGCAGGAAGTAATATTTGGACCTAATTCCAAAAATCACAATTAGAGACAAAAAAACAAAAAAAGCAAAAAATTATTGTTTGAGGCCCTAAACGAATTCAAATGAAAAAGTTGTAATCAACAAAGTCTCATAACTTTTTGGGATCCAAAACTTTTATTTTGGTTGTTTCTCCATCTGAGATTTTGAGGTCATTTGAAAAATCCAAATTTTAAATTTGAGAAATTCAAACGTAGTTTTTCTTGACAAGATGATATCAAATAAAAAGTTTTCAACTACACAGTTTCATAAATTTCTGAGATCTACAACTTTTATTTTGGTCATTTGTTCATCTGACATAGTGGTAGTAAAATTATTCACGAATCTCACGCATCTCACTTATAGTTTATGAAACTACAAGAGAGAGATATAAATTTTGTGAACAATATTACTATCACAATCTCGGATGAACAAATGATCAAAATAAAAGTTGTAGATCTTGATGAGTTTTACAACTTTTATGTTCATGACTTTTTTAGCTGAAGTCATTTAATGTTTAAAAATGATGTTTGAAGTTGTTATTTTTTGAAATTCAAAATTCAAATAGACAGAATACAGTCACATGAAAAGATGGACACAATAATAGCTATAAGAACACAATAAATTGATAGAGCATGATTTTAGAAAATTTTAGAAAAAAAATCATCAAATTTGAAGTTCGTATGAGGGAGAAAAACTAGTTACAAGTTTTAGCTAAAGATTAAAAACAGAAACAGGTGTTCTTTAACCATTTCGAAATTGAAATTCAAATAGCATTTTCAAGCACTAAATGATTTCAAATGAAAAAGTTGTAAACAACAAAGTTTCATAACTTTTCGAGATCTACAATTTTTATTTTAGTCATTTTTCCATCCAATGTCATTTGAAAAAAATCGAATTTTAGTGCTTATTTTTTTATTATTTGACGTCTATTTTGGTCTTTCCTTTTTTGTAGTAGTAAACAACACATCGTAAGCACAACTTGGATTATTTAAAATAATCACAGCTTAGATTAAAAAAGATGGTAAGCATCGCCAGATATTTTATATAAGCAACAACTTAGATTATTTAAAAAAAATCACAACTAGATTAAAAAAGACGGCAACCATCACTAGGATTTTGTATATCACATCACATCACACAATTCATAGGACTTAACATAAGCATCACCAGACATTAGTCACATGCTCGAGTCCGTCACAAGCTCTCAGAGCCACATAACTTTTCACAGTGCAACTACATATAGTGTCATACTGATATACATCCAGAGATCACATCAAAAGACAGAAGAGTGCATCAGCCCTAAAGGCAGCAACCAGCCGTCCATCTTCAATCTTCAGTAGTCCAAATCCAACCGTCCATGTCATCCAAGTCGCTATCCTCATGGTCCTCGGCGTCGCCACTGTCTTCTTCAGTAGCCTGGTTCTCAGTCTCAGCCTACAAAATGTAGTGCAAATCAACACCTGGGGCCTGGAGATAAAAAGCAATATATGCAGATCACATACTAACAATACTTTACTGAAAATAATAATTACAAACCTCATCTGCTAGAGTGCTGACAGTATCACAAAAGTCTTCGAGAATTGATGCTATCTTATAGTTGCGATCTAAAAATGACATGGCCACATAAAGTCATAAATTAAAAAAAATAAAGTAGAAGCTGCAAGTTGTAATAAACAATTCAGTGTTACCTTTCTTTGATGCAAGGCCCCAATCTTTTAAACAAACTAGTGCCTCGACCATCTCAGGATCAAGATGAGTGCAAAATTTATTAACAATATACCCACTACAACTGAAAGTTGATTCTGAAGCAACAGTAGACACTTGGACAGCCAACACATCATGAGCAAGTCGTGAGACAACATGATATTTCGCTTGGTTAGTTTTCCACCATGACAGTATGTCAAATGCAGCACCACTACCACTAGGATCAACCCACCGAAATGGTTTCTCTGCCATGTATACATCCAACTCACTTACCTCACTACGATTCACTTCATCCTCATATAAAAATTCTTCAATATCAGCATTTTCTTCAGATGTGTGAGCTGGAGCTACAATAGGTTTAGATTGTGCACTAGCCTTCCATGTTTGACTCGGTGTACTAGACAAGTAAGCTCCGAACAATCATTTCACAACATCCATGATTAGACTAAGTTCAGCAAGAGCACTGTCTTTATAAATCCTTTGTAAGAAATATTCTATCAGCCATTTCTTGTAATTAGGATCGAGGAAACATGCCACAGCAAGGGCAATGTTGGACTTTTTCCAATACTTGTCATATTTCTGTTGCATGGCCTGAGCCATAGAAGCAATAAGTATATCAGCACTTGCACACCACTCTGTAATTGCTAACTTTATGTCACAGAATTTCCACCAAAACATGTTTGCTGTTGGATATTGAGTTCCAGAAAACAACACAGTAGCATCATTAAATAACTTCAAACACTTGCAAAAAGATGCAGCCATCTCCCATTCATCATCTAAAGGAGCACAATGCTTATATTTATCCTTATGTAAATACACTAGCCTGTCAAAAGCATTTCTACAATAAATAGCATGACTTAACATCTCATATGTTGAATTCCATCTTGTAGGAACATCCAATGGAAGGCTAGATTTATTATTCAAATTAAAAAAAACTCAGCACACTTTTCAAATTCCTCCCACTGCAATGGAGAGTTCTTCAGAATAACAATGATAGCTCTAATATTTTTAACTATAGATCCAATCACTGTCAATCCATTTTGAGCAACCAAATTTAATATGTGACATAAACACCTTACATGGAAGAAAATACCACCACATATCAAAGGAGGATACTTCTGTAGCTTAGCAAATTTATTAAGCTCCTTCACAACTAATATCACACATTTATTGTTCGAAGCATTGTCTAGGGTGAGTGCAAATAACCTCTTTTCTAGGTTCCAAGACATGATTTCCTTGATAAATTCACTTGCCAGTACAGTCTCTTTATGTTGCCCTTTAACAAAAGGAAGGCAAATTATCCGTTTTTGTATTTGCCAGTTATCATCAATCCAATGAATTGTGATGCACATATAGCCTTTGTTTTGATTAGAAGTCCACATATCCATAGTTGCAGAAAACCGACAAGATACAGTTTTAAGCTGGTCAAATAACTTCTTTTGAGCTAAATGCATGTCCAATATCTCTTTCCTAGTAGTTATACAACTCTTGAATGAAAAGTTAGGGCGAAAAGACTTCATGAAATCAACAAAAAACTCATGCTTAGCCATCACAAAGGGATATTCATGCATGATAGAACTTTTTCAGGCTAACTTCAGGATCATATTTATAAGTTTCAATGATATTGTTGACACCTCTAACGCCACCTAAGCTAGGTTGTCATCCCCAGCATGGCACTAAAGGTGCTAGAACTAAAATATGCAAATGCCCCTCTGAAATAAATATGAAATCCGCAAGCGCACAGATAATACCGATGTAGCATTTTAACCGGGAGTAATCCAGGTATCATTATTTATATTTTTACCACTAGGAAGGGATGCTAAGGATATTGAGCAACGAGCATCACTACATGTGATAATGGAGAGTATAACCATGTCTTTATCGATCTTCTCATACAGGGTAAGTGTCACAAGATAAATAATATATATATGAATAAAGAATAATAAGAGGTAACTGATAAGCACATAGCCACATATAATGATAAACATCTCAATAGATTACTCTAAGCATATAGCACTAGCATGGATTAGGACGAACTATAAGAATAAATCCTAAGTTATTCTATCTATACAGTCAAAGCATACGATGATTAGTGCAATTACACTTGGCAATCATGGCAAGAAAAAGTTATATCTACGTATAGTGATATTACTAAGGAAGATATAGAACATAGCCGTCACTTCCCTGTAATAGTTGTGCTCTGCCTGCCCTATACTCGAGAGGTGGACTACAAAGGACTCAACAGGACTGTCACTCCCGCGATCTACCACACGGTCCGGAATATAGGGTGCAATCGCAGGTAAATACGGTATAGGCACCACGCCTACACAATGTTTACCACTCACCCATGATATCAATGAGCAAGCGCTATATGATCCTATACTTAAATATAATTCTAATCGAACTATGCCAAGTATATAATCAAAGTAGACTAAGAACAATATAATTGAGAACATAATCAAATAGAGCAAAGTCATATCTAATATGATAGAATAGACTAAAGTCATATTCATACAAATGATGAACTAGATGAATAAGAACAAATACAAAAGTAGGAGAGAATTACCAGGTATTCTCTTGACAGATCCGGAAATCAAGCAATGCTTGGCTCCTTCTAGTTCTAATCCTATGTAGCTATGCTAAAATAGAGATCTAATTGAGATGGTGGCTCTAGGGCTTGATCAGGGGCTTCTCTCTTGATGAATTGAATGAAATCTAGGGTTTCTCCTAGGGTCAGGGGCATTGCTTATATAGCCCTCTAGGAAACACCACAACTATTGGATCAAACCGACCTTCATCAACATCTTTTTATTAATCCTCAAAGGCGGTGGAGGCAGGATCCGCGAGACGGAGCCTGATTAGCTCTGTGGCCTAGGCGGCCGCCCAAGACGTGGGGGCGGGCGCCCCACTTGTCAGCCCAAATGGCCCTCCCCTTCGAGGGGGTGCCTTCTCGAGTCTTCTAGAGTATACTTTTTCATAGTATGATCGGTTTCTCTCTACGTAAATCTGATATGTGAACCTCCTTTGGTTCTTTCTTGATAACCCCCTGCAAAAATAGATATTCACCAAAACTCATGAAATTCTGTCAGTGTAACCCCTATATCTAGATAGTATTTATGTTTAGGTCATTTCTCATGCTATGTTGACGGTTAAAAATGATACTTATCTACCGTCAACAGATATCTTTACCTTCACTCTTTTCAACTTTAAGTTGTTGCTGCCCTTTCTTTGCGTCGTGCTTTACATTCACATGATTCCAAAGGATTGTTGTTTCCTTATTGGACTCACCACGAGTTTTGTAACTGCACTTCTTGCATTTCGCCCAAACTTGTACCTCTGTCGTTCCATCATCTCTCTTGTGTGTTACTGTGAGCTTGGTGTAAAAATCCCAAACCTTTGAGGTAGTCTTCTTTTGTCTCTTTGCAGAAGGCTCAACTCCTGCACTACAAGTTCCATCTACTCCAGTCTCTTCCTCGGTAATGACAACATTTCCACCACCTCCACCTCTAGCAACCGTGGTTATGGACTCACCACGAGTTTTGTAACTGCACTTCTTGCATTTCGCCCAAACTTGTACCTCTGTCGTTCCATCATCTCTCTTGTGTGTTACTGTGAGCTTGGTGTAAAAATCCCAAACCTTTGAGGTAGTCTTCTTTTGTCTCTTTGCAGAAGGCTCAACTCCTGCACTACAAGTTCCATCTACTCCAGTCTCTTCCTCGGTAATGACAACATTTCCACCACCTCCACCTCTAGCAACCGTGGTTATGGACTCACCACGAGTTTTGTAACTGCACTTCTTGCATTTCGCCCAAACTTGTACCTCTGTCGTTCCATCATCTCTCTTGTGTGTTACTGTGAGCTTGGTGTAAAAATCCCAAACCTTTTTTGTAGTCTTCTTTTGTCTCTTTGCAGAAGGCTCAACTCCTGCACTACAAGTTCCATCTACTCCAGTCTCTTCCTCGGTAATGACAACATTTCCACCACCTCCACCTCTAGCAATCGTGGTTATTTCCTTCAATGCCAGAGTAGCAGGAGGTTGGGGGTTAGGTGCTAATTCACCTGTGCCAACCGGAGCAGCAGCAGGGGATGCTCCCGTGCTTGCACATACACTCTCATTTGCACTAGCAGCAGCCATCATAAATCCAACATATTCAAAGAAAAAAACCAACAATCGTGAGCCTAACATAGAAGCTTATGAAATCGAAACCCTACTGGGTAACAAACTAACTACCCTAGATGGGTTAGAGGCTTGGAGTAGAGGAGAAGAGAGGCGTTACCTGATCTGTGGACTGTGGGTCTGTGGCAGTGGCTGGCTGGAGACAACGGACGATGACACACAAGAGTACTTCACGACAGCTTCATTCCTCCTCCTCTTGCTCTTGCGCCCACTCCTTCAGACGCCAACCAACACACCACAGGTTGCCGGCACGGATCCGATTAACCCGAGATGAGAGCAATGGAGAGGGCGTACAGGTTGCGAGTTGCGAATGCGAGGGGAAGAGATGAGGCAGGGCAGCATGCGCCAGCCGAGCAGCGGAGGCTGGAGGGTCGAAGGTGGCAGCCGACGAAGCAACAGAGATGGAGCAGGCCGGTGACGCGAGTGCGGAGTGCAGAGTGCGAACGCCGTGTCTGTGTTGCCGAAGTGCCGAGGGTTTCACAGGAAGGTTATTGGGTTGTCTAGTGGCCGTGGCCTGTGGGCTGTGGGCCTGTGGCGTTTGGGCCTATGCTTCACCGCTTCACTATGTGAGGCAAAATTTTAGTCCCACATGAGCTACAAAGAGTGGAGCGTGGAGAGAGGGAGCTATAAAATGAGGGGCATGCCAGCTTTGTTGGCTAGATGTATTCGAATAATATCCGTTATACGCAGGTCGGATATATCCGATACTTAACCGGATTATCTAATATCCGCCGGATATCGATGATATTACATTCGTATTTGATATCCGCCTAAGATATCCGTTTTATTATCCGTATCTAAAAAAATTGCCTAAGATATCCGTTTTATTATCCGTATCTAAAAAAAAATTACGGATATCAAGTAACTATCCAGATAAGTGTTTATATTTATTTGGTCGAATGGACGATCCAATAAATATTCGTACCGTTTTCATCGGTAGTGAGAGTACAATCCGTGCCACGACGTAACGGAATGGAACCAAAACCAAACCCTGCGTATCACGTTTGTTTGGAAACAAATCTGAGCGAACTTCCCCCGTCCGCCTCGTCATCGTCTCGACTCTCGTCTCCCCGTTTTCTCGCCCAACTCGTCATTAACTCCTAAAAACCTCGCGAGAAGAGACGAAAGAGCGAGCACTTCCTACCTGTTAGCCGATTTCGCCCCAAATCTGCTGTCATCGGCCCGATCGAAGCGTCATCGGCGGTAGCGGGCAATGGCGGGGCTGTCGCTGCGGTGCGGCGACTGCGGCGCGCAGCTGCGGAGCGTGGAGGAGGCGCAGGCGCACGCCGAGGCCACCAACCACGCCAACTTCGTCGAGTCCACCGAGGCCGTCCTCAACCTTGTCTGCTCCGACTGCGGCAAGCCATGCCGCTCCCAGACCGTAAGATCCCACCCACCACCCTTCCCCTCTCTTCCTGTCCCCGAATTTCCCGTCGGATTTTGGTGCTTCGTCCCTCGTAGATTCAATCCGGTGCGCGTGGCGGGACTCTCGGTCGAATTCCGATCGCGTATGGGCTCGATGATGCTTACTGATTCCGCGGGCTGTGCGCAGGAGGTGGACCTGCACACCAAGCGCACGGGCCACACGGAGTTCGCGGACAAGACCGCGGAGGCGGCCAAACCCATCGATCTCGAGGCGCCGCTTAAGCCGGCCTCCGAGGATGCCTTGGACGTCGATGCGTCGGCCTCGGCGAGCGGGGAGCCACAAGGTTGGGTTTTTGTTTCCATTGTCTCAGCTTCATGAGCGTTGATGCTGTTACTTATTGTGCTGTATGTATTATGGTTGTGACAGAGATGGTTGTCCCGGAGGTGAACAAGGATATGCTCACGGACCTTGAGGGCATGGGGTTCTCGACAACGCGCGCCACTAGGGCGCTTCACTTCTCTGGTATGTTTATTAGTGATGTTGTCGGCTTCTCTTGCTGTAATGTTTTGAGTGCTTTGACTGAAACCAGAAAGTCTTACACTTGTGATTTTGTGTCCTTGGTCAGAAATTTTTCTTCATTATATATGTATAAGAAGCATGGATAAGTGTACAATTCATGATGCCTTATTTTGTTTACTGGATTTTGATATTCTCCCTAGTTGATCCTTCGCAAAGCTGAAAAAGTGGTCTTGCCTTCTTTAGGAACATATGCTGTCAAGAGAATAAACTTGCATCTTTTTTTTCCACAACGGTAAAACCGAATTTCATTACCAAGGCAACGAAATTACAGATATAACAGTTTGAGGACCGTAACACACAACCACCACTGTCAGACCTAATCCATGCAAATGATCACAAAGGGAACATAAGCATGGACACAAACCATCACTGCAACCGCGAACAAGGCCACAAACAAACAGAACAAAAAGGCCCTGTGAGAGTAACTGGGGTTTCAAACCCGGGCACTTCACCCACAGCAACACAAAGCTGCGACCAAAAAAACAACTCTAGCTTAACCAGAATAAACTTGCATCTAACCAATGATACTGTACTTTAGAGAAGATTTAGGATGAAACCGCAGTAGTCTAAGGATCTGCTTAGGCTATTTACCTTGTATGATAGTCAGGATTTTTTACTCTTGGAAGCATAAATAATATTTCCATTAAGAATATCTAACATATTCTTTCTCCAACTTGGATTTATAAGGTTCTGTAGCAAACTGCCACGCTAGACTGCAAGGAGAGTACAATGCATGAATAGTTGTTTTTTTATGCCACTAAGATACTTTAGATGTCTGACTTAAAGTTCTATCATGACTTAAACTTGGATTTATAAGTATATGCTTCACAATGGAATTATCTGCCGGGATGAATTCCATCCATTTCCACTCTTTACTGCTTTTGCAAGGCCGAATTGATCTGCTATGATTGTAATTGGACACATTTTATATGCATGAATGCTTATGGACTGAATTTGTACTGAACAAAAGAAATGCATGGATGCTGGTATGTCTGTTATGCTTTTGAGAACTCATGTTAAGGTTGATTCATATTCTTAACTAGTAATTCTTGTTCATTATAGTGAATGAAGAAATTACTTCAGCATCTGAATATGCCAATGTGTTGCCGACTATTTGGTGCTTCTATTGATATTATCGTCTAATTGTAACACAAAACCACAATTAAAATTCGTCCTTTAGTGACCCATTTGCTTTTACTATAGGTAATAGCACCATTGAAGGTGCTATTAACTGGCTTTCTGAGCACCAGGAGGATGCAGATATTGATGAGATGCCTCTGGTATGATGATATTCTTCTTTCGCTTGATTTTCAGAGTTTAGTGGTTTATTTCCTTTGATACTCTGCCAGTGCTTATCTGATCCCCTATTTTAAAAGTATAGGACGGCTTGAATCTTGATGTAACAATATATGTCTCGCTAGTAAGTGGCTTCATAGAAGAACTTGTTTCAACAACCTTTTTAAGTTTTCACTGTAGTTCCTGTGCCTATCACAATTTTTAATCTTTGTGTTATATTCTTCAAATCTCTGCAAGCAACTATTTTGATCCATATTGAGGATATTGTGCATATTTCAAATCCGGCATATTTATTGTGCTTCACATGTTCCAAATGTGTCATTTTTAATGTTCTTCACATGTTCCAAGAAATGACAACATATGATCACATTTCTTTTTTTTTCCTTTTTTTTAAAAAATATATCCAGTTGGAAGCTAACTTGAAGTACGTATTGTTGGCTTGAACTAAGCAACTAGTTTATGCCACATTACAGTGCCAAAGTTTGGTCATTTATACTTTGCTTCCACATGCATGATTTGGATGAACATTGACAATGCAAATATTCCACTGCCACTGAGCTTTCACACTAGGTTTCATGTGTTCCACAAAGCTTTGGCTAGTTATTCTCAGTGGGGCATATGTTAGATAGTATTTATTTCTATGTTATACCAATACTTCATAAAAAAATACTTCTCCAACTCCTACAAGTTACCATCTTTCATTCTTTAGGTACCAGCTAATTCAAAAACGGAGGCTAGCAAACCTAGCCTGACTCCTGAGGAAATGAAGATTAAAGCACAGGAGCTAAGGTGCTTTTATGAACCTTTTCTTATGTATATTGTGGGCTGATGGTTAAATAGTTGCTCTAAAAATGTTTTTTTAAACGTTGCTAGTTCTGAATTAGTTCACTAGCATTTGAATATTTTATGTGATTGGTGTGTTCCAGCTATCTGAATATCTGATACACACTCTTGGTCTTCTGTATAGCTGTTGAAAAGTAAGAAATGATTCATTTTATTTTCCTTTGAGAACATAATCAATATATTCGTGTTGATGAACAAATCATTTGTTACTTGTGTATAATGATGACATGTGATCTGCTCTCCAAATCAGTGGTGGTTTTGTTGCATTATTATGACCCTGCCGAAGAGTACTTAAGTGTGCCCTTTTGTGGTGCTTGGATCATTGGATGATAAAAGACCCTGATAGAAGTTACACATGGAACCCTTAAAGTTTCAGTCACAGATAATACTGGGAAAATCATATTTACTTAAAAGCAAACTTAGCATTTTTTTAACACTAATGTTAAAAGTAACTTCTTTTTTATGTTTGCTCCTTGTTTTAGATTTAGGAAGTCAGAATGGTTTGGGCATACCAAGTGGTTTGACCATAGTTTTCAGTTTTTCATTTTCTATAACTGTTTATTCTTTGGCAAATGTGGGATATTTTTATTTGGAGACATCTTATACTGAAACTTTCACTGTCCATTTGTAGGGAGCGTGCACGTAAGAAGAAAGAGGAAGAAGAGAGAAGAATGGAAAGAGAAAGGGAGAAGGTATTTTCTCAACTCTCCTTGTTACCTTACTGCTACTTGGGTGCCTCTCTGTTCCACTGGTTCTCTAATAAACGGGTATTAAAGAGACTGTTTACATTGATTGTGGTTCATGAATATTATATTTATAGATGTCAAATAAATCAGTAAGTACACCATAACAATCTCCCTGTACATATTTTGTATACACAAACCAGTGCACTGAAGCTAGTGTAGAACCGCTCATATATCAGAGAGATTATTGGCTATAGACTAACCTTGTAGACCATTAGGTGCTACAGATCATTTATTTATTGAGTTATTGAAATATGCTATAACCTGAATAATACAGATTGAACAATTGGACATTTTAACAATTTCCAGGAAAGAATACGAATTGGAAAAGAACTTCTTGAAGCCAAAAGAATTGAGGAACAAAATGAAAGGAAACGGTTGGTCTTCTTTTCTTCTCTGTGATTTGTTTATTTCCCTTTCTTTTGCTTCTGTTTGATTTACTGTGCTCATTCCCTGTTGACTAACTTCTTTTCCACCATCTGAAGCATGATAGAACTGCGAAGACTTGAGAAAGAGGAGGAGAAAAGAGCTAGAGAAAAAATCCGCCAGAAATTAGAAGAAGATAAGGTTTCTAGTTTTTCTCCACTTCATCATCAAGAATCTTTCTTGCTTTGTCATCCAATTTTTGACCGATGTAGAAAATATTAGTAACTGGGCCTTAAAATGTTTTCTTGGGTTCTCAGGCTGAAAGGAGAAGGAAACTAGGATTGCCACCAGAAGACCCAGCAGCTGCCAAACCAAGTGCACCACCTCCTGTTGAAGAGAAGAAGGTATTTTCTTTTAAATCTGGATTCCCCATTACTAAGATGGCTATATCTTAAACATCATTTTGTTCCATTTTTAAGCTCACGGTTTGCCTGACCTGTTGGACTGATGAGATGAAAATTGTTAAGAGTATTATACTTCGTAGAAGAACATATTTCATCTACTAGTCTGCTAGGTTAATCTTAATTCATTTCTTGTTTTTTTATTTAACTCACTGCGGTATATGAATCTGCAGAGTGCATTACCTGTCAGGCCAGCCACAAAGGCAGAGAGGATGAGGGATTGTCTAAGAAATCTTAAACAACAGAACAAGGTGTGTAGTTTGTACATTGAGATCTGCTTATTTCTTTTTCTTAACACATTTGCTTTGGAAATCCATCCATTTGCTGTCTTCTTTCATTCTTTTGATTACTTAATAGAGTAGCTGCTAGCTGGGCACATATACTTTTAAATTAGGTATATGTATAAATATGACTGTAGATCTAAAAACTAGTTATTCCATTTTTAAAAGGTTGAAGTAATAAATTGCACTAACAAGATGCAGCTTTGTAGATCCATTGTGCCTTTAACTGTAAGTAGGCAACCAGGTCGAAAAGCTGTGCTAGGTGAACAAATTAGTCTTCCAGACATGGTGATTATATATAAGAAAAGTATAACAAAACTATAGGTGTCATGCTGCACATGACCTAGTACTGCTAGTTTAGACAGTAGGGATGGACTGCACAGTTTCTCAAATACAAAGAGGACTTCAGCTCTAAAATGTGAAGAGAATCAGGCTTCACAAACTTGGAATTTGTTTAACTGTAGTTCTGCCCTCTTTGTTTTGATGCTTAATATGAATTTCCAAGCATGACATCTTGAAAAACTGTAGGGGTTAATTTTGTGATGTTCAACCATGGACGTTGAAATTTATGTACCCACGTGTCCATTTGTTTGACAGGATGATGATGCCAAAGTGAAGAGGGCGTTTCAAACACTCCTTACTTACATTGGAAACGTTGCTAAAAATCCTGATGAGGAGAAATTTAGAAAGATCAGGCTGACGAATACAACATTTCAGGTAAAACTAAATCTTGAAATTTGGGAGAGTGCTTGCTTTGCTGTTGACTTGTTAAAGAATAATAATGAGATCGATAACATGCTTGTTTATTCACCCCACCTTGCAGGAGAGGGTTGGAAATCTGCATGGGGGCATTGAGTTCCTGGAGCTCTGCGGATTTGAGAAACTTGAAGGCAACGAGTTCTTGTTTTTGGCAAGGGAAAAAGTCGACAAGGCTATCCTGAACACAGCTGGAGCCGAGCTGAATTCTGCCATCACCAATCCTTTCTTCGGAGTCCTTTGAGTCGTAAAAAAACTAGTACAATGTATACTCAAACCCCTTTGTTTGACGTCAATTGTGTCTACTTGGCGCCAACTGTAGATTTCAAGTCTGTGGTCAGTCAGACTTGATGAATTATCAGATTGAGTTCACATACTACAACCGTACATTACTGAGGCAATCTTTGAAGCAACTTGCTGTGCATATGTTTTTATATCCCGGCGACTGGGACGTCGATGCATTTTACAATGCTCTGTCATCAAAAACAAGTGCAGATGTACTCTGATGCATGCATTTTACAACGACTTCACTTCTTAATGATCATCAGATTCATCATTAATTCACTAATTATATAGACTATATAGTATCATCTGACGAAGAAGAGGAAGTTGCTAGCAAATCCCAGTCATCATCATCTTTAGTCATCAGAGCTGGACCTGGCGGCCGTGAATCCAGCTGAATGGCGCGAACTCCGGGTCCTTGGCCTTGGCGTGCGCCCTCTCCTCCAGCCTCCTGAACCGCGGCCCCAGCTCGCAGACGAACTCCTGCGCGCGGCGGCCTTCCCCGGACAGCCCCGTGAGGTCCTGGACGCCCCAGCGGCGGACCAGGAACTCGAGGATGTCGGCGTAGTCCCTGGCCGTGTAGACCCCGAGGCGCTGCGCGACGGCGCTGAATCGCGCGAACAGCGCGTCGTCCTGGCCGTCGTACATGAGGTGGGCGGGCATGGCCACCTTCTTCCTCATGGTGTCCGCGAAGGCGCGCACTGTGTAGTCCGGGTCCACCTCGAACAGCTTCTCCACGATCCGCTCGTACGCCGACTCGTGGCGCTTCTCGTCGGCGGCGATGGCGCCGCAGATCTGCGCCAGCTTGGTGTCGCCGTACCGCCTGGCGTGGCGAGCCGTGTTGCCGTGGGAGATGAAGGTGGCGCGCTCCTGGAACGACGTGTAGACGAAGCCCATGTACGGGTTGGTCTCCGTCTTGGGGTCCATCCCCGAGGCGATGAGGTACTGGATGGTCTTCTCGATCTGCCTCATGTCCACCCTCCCGGTGAGGAAGAGGTACTTGTTCATGAGGTCGCCGTGCCTGTTCTCCTCGGCGGCCCAGGCCCTGGTCCACACCGCCCAGCTGGTGGGGCTGGCGCCGGTCTCGTCGCGGACGCCGCCGTCCAGGGTGTTGAGCATGGTCTGGTACGTCGGCAGCGCCTCCTCGGTGACCATGTCGCCCACGAAGCAGACCAAGTAGTCGTCGGGGATCTCCCGGGCGCGCTCCCGCAGCTCCCGGACGTCGTCGGCGAACGACTCGGAGGCGGCATCCGGCAGGTAGTCCTGCGGCTGCCACGACCTCTCCACGGGCTTGAGGAGCACCAGGATGTTGTCCGCCGCCCACGAGTCCAGCGACTCGAAGATCTCCCGCTTCTGCGGCGGCAGCGAGTGCGCTACGGGCCGGTGCACCTCGCGAGGAGGTGCGAACGGCTTCCTGCTCGGAGCTCTCACCCTTCGTCACAAACGAAAATAAATTGAGATATGGGAAACCCGTTAATCCATCTCTCGGTGTCGGGGTGACATTTCTAAATCACGGAATTTGCAGTATTTGATTCAAAATATATATCCATCTGACAATTCATGTACCGCAAACATATTAAGGGCTTATTGGAATACCTATGTATCTACACGCTCAATTCACGTGAGATTTAGTTTAAATTCTACATCAAACCGCTTCAACACACATCTATTGAAACAAGGCCTAATGGCTTGTGATATACACCCTCAAAATGTGATCTAAGACAATATTTAGTCAAATTTAATAAAAACGACAAACATCAATAACTTTTCAAAATGTGAATTTTTCTTTGTTAGAGGGTCCGGTAGTGCAAATTTTGTAAAAAAATACTCCCTCAATTTCATATTATTAATATGTCTTAGAAAAATCATATTTTTTATACGAAATAAAATGAAAATAATTTTTATATAAATATTGTAGATCTCGACGAGATCTACAACTTTCTAGTTTTGAGTTTTTTCATTTGAGATCGTTAAGATGCTCAAAAAAATTAATTGCATATTTACACCTGAGGGTATTTTCGACTTTTCACACCCGCAGTTTGACACCGTCAGAGCCAAATCTGACGGAAGTGGCGTGGAGGGCAAAAAAAAAGTTCAGAGCAGTGGCACCTGTGGGAACTCAACTTTTTTAATAGCTCATGAGTAATTA
The DNA here is from genome assembly GCA_022457205.1 of Saccharum spontaneum. Classification (NCBI taxonomy): domain Eukaryota; kingdom Viridiplantae; phylum Streptophyta; class Magnoliopsida; order Poales; family Poaceae; genus Saccharum; species Saccharum spontaneum. The sequence goes on from CM039594.1 coordinate 44,318,656, forward strand.
CCAACTTTTATAATGGCATTCATGTAAAAGCCTCTAAAATATTAGTCTGCAGTTTGACAACACAAAACACGCGGGAGAACGAAGAAATTGAAATATCCCTGGCAAGAACAAGATTCAGAGCAGGAGAAGGCAGAGCTCACTGGGCTGCGGAAGCCATGGCCACCACCGAGGAGAAGGCTCTCCAGCCTCTCCTCCTGCTCACTAGGCAAGGAGGCGTCGCGGCTGCCGCCGGGCAACAGAAGGGGCCGCAGGAAGGGAACACCGCGGCCGCCATGGGAGACATGGCTGTCACCTCTGATCTCCGCGATGCGCTGATCTAGCTAGCTAGCTACGTGAGGGTGAGGCTAGGCTCGCGGCGAACGATGAGCAACCGGCAATTCCATTCCAATGACGTACACGTACTATGTGTACTAGGTGATCGAGTAGCTAACTAGAAATAGCCGGGCAGTATAAGCGTGTCGCGTGTCTGCAGGTGCTTGCGAAGCTCAAACTGGTCACCATCGCATGAAGAATGCATGATGCATGCTGTCGTGTCCGGTACCCTTCTGTCCGGCTCCCGGGGGAAAGAACGAACAAGAGGATTTCTAAATTTGCTTTTGGTTACATCCACACCCATATATGTTGAGAACCGAGAGGCGTTTAGATACATCAACGAGCTAGTTAGAGGAAACATCACTCAGATACATTCTTGGAGAAGTTTCAAGGTGAAACAACGGCTCTGTTTGGCTGGCTGGAAAAACGGCCGATACTGATGCTGATTTGTTATGAGAAAGAAACACTGTTATTTCGCTGAAACGGTATGACTGATAAGTTCAAGCGAACAGAGCCAACAACTGAATTTTTTTTATGACGGAAGTATCCCGAATTTATATATATATTGGCCATTATATTTAAATGCAGATTCGAATCGAAATACATAAATATACAGTACAATATTGTCTGACGGCTTGGCTATGCTATGCTTGAGACGAGACGAGACGACGTACAGTACAATCCTACTGTACGAAATAAAACCAGCATCTGAGACCGGATTTGATTCAGTCTGCACTGCAAAAGGCTGGTATAGATCCGGCATTACTACTCTAATGTTATTCCCGGCCCAGATATTAGCATCATTTACAGGCCTGATACAAGTAAACGTGGGCGTACATTCTGCATCATGAGACAATCAATCAAGACTTGCAAGATTAAATCCAAAATGGGAATGCACTTGAGCAGCTCATATGTGTGCAGATGAAGGCTCTACAAGTAGGCGCTGGCATGGTTTTCTTTTAAACTCTCTCCTTCAGAATCCTAAGCCAGCATCGCACTAATGAAATTTGAGCCCGGGATATACTTTCAGCTGCAAATAAGAAAAGGCAACAACTTAATCATGTCCAACAACATAAACCTTTCTACTGAGCATCAGTTGACTGTTGACAACACGGCTGTCGTTATCATGTGAGTGCCAGCAAAAAGATCAAATCAAATCAACTGAAGACCCAAAAGGCCAGAGTTCAATACAGGTGAAATGAGAATACATCATGACGCTTCAGCAACTCAATGAAGTGAAGCATAAATGTCCTATTCATTATTTGTTGATGCAACACGCAAACTAAAATTTCAAACAAACTAGATTGCACATGAGACCAACCAAAGCCAGCCTCATCTGAACTCTGACATATGAAGGCAAGCAGGATCCATCCTGTGAGGATAGTAAAACTGCCACATCCCACGCATTCGAGGGCATCATCAGGCTTTGATGGTCACGCTGCATAGGCAAGAACCTGACGGCTTCAGCTTCGATGTGCACCACTCAGACCCCATCGGAGCTGCAGGATCATACATCAGCGTCTGATAACCAGGCTCTTCCTCCAGAGGGAAGAGCAGCAGCTTGTCCTCATGTACCCCGAAGGAAAAACGAGTGCTTGAGCTACCAGTAAGCGGCACGGGGACCTTCTGCCAGGAGTTGTCAGCCGGGTTGAAGATTGCTAGAGACCTCTGGTTCTTCCATTCGATGCAGAAGAGCTTCTCGCCAAGGACTGCATGAGCCGTGACCATCACACAGCCATTCTTCACCTGGTCCCAGGCATGGTTATTAGGATTGTACACGTCAACAAAACGGGAGTTGCCAATTGTGAAGCTTGAACGGCCACCCATGACATAGAGCTTCCCTTCAAAGCTGCACCCGAAGCAACCCCACCTTGGTCTGCGTAGGCCCTCAATCAATGTCCATTTATTCTGTTCTAGGTCATAAACTTCAACACTAGATAAACTCTCGCCATTTGGACCAAATCCACCAGCAACATATATCACCCCATTGACCTCTGCACAGGCGAAGTCACACCGAGCTACATTCATCTTAGCAAGATCAGTCCACCTGGTGAACAAGAGCATAAATGAATCAGCCAAATAATTCAAAATATTCAGACCTTAATATGCATCTGAATAATACATTAGTATCAGAGTTTATGAGTTTTTCTTGAATGCATTCAGATTCTCAGTATGTTGGTTTATCATTTGAATTTTTGTGACATTAGTAAGATCACTTAGAAATGAACAGAATCTTCCATAGTATAATAAACTTATGAGAACCCAAGCATACCTGTTGAGGCAAGAATCATATTGATAAACCTCATCTGAAACACAGTCTTTCCCATGGTCAGCAGCATAGCCCGCGATAACAAAGAGCTTCCCACCAATAACAACCACACCAAACCCAGCTTTGGTTAGTCCAGGCATTCGTGGAAGAGGGCTCTGCTTTTGCCCGGAACACTCTAAAATCTCCCAGTGCGACCCCTTTGCGCCAGCATCTGGGGTCAAGACATACACCCACTCCTCAAGTTTCCCAACCTCCTTCCTCACAGCTATGAGTTCCTTGCTCTCAAGAAATGACATCCACCTCTTGGAAACTGCACCCATGACAGGAAAATGAGTACGAGGGACAAGGGCAAGACATATCTTTGCCAAGTCTTCAGGCAAGCCTGGTATTAGATCACAGTATGAATCGAATTCCTCCTGGGGCATAAGCCCTGAATAAAGTTTGGGTCTTGTAGGAGGCTTGAGCTGCATCCTAGCTCGGAAGCACGTCTGCGAATGAGCAAACTGTTGTTGTGACGCAGCAAGCATCATGAGATGCAGCAGAAAGCACCTCAACGTTGGCCTCCTCTAGCAAGCCAATAGGAATGACGGCTTACTTATAGACCCTTCTCTACTATAAATAACAATGGTTGAAAGGGAAGGATTCGTGGAATCCGTCGCCGATGGGAATGGTCAGGGACAAGGGTTTGAATGATGCCGAGATTAGGTTCTTCAACTTTGATGCCTCTGTTTTCGTTGCCCTTGCTGTATCAAATGCCATCCGATCGCGAGAGCCTGTGGAATGGATCTTCCGGGTAGAATCAGCAGTGCTCTCCTTATTGACGCGGTAGAAACAGTTTCCGCCCTTACACATGGCCCCAATATCTAAAGAAACAAATGAAATGAAACGTGCTGCTATGTTAGCTGAAAGAAAATTGTACTGGTTGCCAGGCATTTCCAGAGAGAAAAGGGAGGAGATGAATACCTATGTCCATATAAATTCGTATCAGAATTAGCCAGCAGTAGCATCCATTTCTTACGCCTGCAGTCATCAAAGAAACTTGACCGAGTTAACAACAGATTGACTCTAAAGCTGGTAAACTGATTTCATCAGGAAGTAGGTGGCGCAGAGGCAGACACAGCAAAGGACATGGGTGTACACATGTCCGCCAGATAAATTTTGCAAAACAATCGAAGGTAGTAGGCATAATACAGGCATATAAACTTGCAACTGGATCAGATCCGAACACGAATACTAGTAAGTTAGGAATTGGGTGCTCGGTTTCGCACAACAGGAAGGGAAGGGGCAGGCGTACCTGGTGGTGGTCGTCGCCGGCGAAGGGCCCGAAGAAGACCTTGGCACCTGGCGTAGGGCAGCGACGGTTGGTCGGCCGCCCAGTCGTCGCCGAGATTGAGGGAGGGAGGAGGGAGGGAGGAGAACGCGCACGCTAGGCTGGTGGGGGTAATGTGGAAGAAGAGACAGGCCGGGTCCGTGCTAGATGGAGGCTGTAGAGACTTGTCTGATATAATAACAGCTAGCTGTCGTATCTATATATAAAATAATAATTTATATAGGAGAGGTGGTTTTGTGAAGGAGCAGTTTGGGTATGTCATAATAACAGGGTAAAGACTTCGTTACAGCCGGCCGTATTTTATTCCCACCGCACGCACGAAACCGGTCGTCTTCCACCTTTCATTCCTCGTTTCTCTCTCCGGCGACTGGCGACCGGCGAGCTCCTCCCTGGTAACTTTCTCCTCACACACGCGCCCCGCCGCCTCCCCGTGCCCGCGCCAAGCTCTTCTCCGACCCCACCCGCGTCGGCCATGGCGGATCCGCCGGAGACTGGAGACCGCCGCCCCCGTACCTACGCCAGGTGTTCGCTGGGCCCTTGGTCGCTCGCCGGCGACGACCACCCACCAGGTTCGTCCGCCCCTGCCTTTCATTCCCCTTCCTGCTACGCGAAACCGAGCTCCCAAACCTGTGCCTCAGATCCGCGCCTCCATCCGTCCCGCCTCGTCGCGTCGCGACCCAGGCCCCGCGACGGCGCGACCCCGTTCATCCCCCCGACTGCGCCCCAAGCCTTGGAATCGGTTTCGCGCTTGCAGGCGAGGGCCGTGCTCGGGGAGGGCGGCGTGGGCGACACGCCGTGTGGCATCGCGGTGCACCCGACCGGCGACTAGCTCGTTTGCGCCACCTCCACGGGCTGCAGGTGTGCCATTCTGCTCGTCCTTGGAAACTGCCTGCTCGTATTGCTGTTTGTGCTGAAATTTTAGAGTGGTGCGTGGGGCGAGGACGTTCCCTCAGAGATGGATTGGGTTGGTCTGGCCTTGATTGTTCACTGCTCATAGGAATTTCCTGTTTTTGTCCGTTTGTGTGATTTGAAGTGCAGTGTTGGACCGTTGGTCTGTCCACAGGTGTCTTTATTGGCCATCAGTGGCACTAATTAGTTGTTGAGTGTGGAATTCAGAGCGATTTTAGATTATTTCTGTGGTTGAATTGCTCGAGTGACAGCTGACTTGCTATTTTAGGGAGGCTCAATCAGGGCTATGTTTTGGAAACCTGGAGCATCCTCTCATTACTCATCACAGATCGCGCTTTCGTTTTTTCCTCTTGGGAATTGGGATGAACCAGTTGTGCTGCCCAGCTATTAACATTGCTGAAATGTACTTGTGATTTACCATTATTATGGATCCAGGGTCAAATTGTGTTGATTACTAGCTATTGGACAGTTTTGCTGGTATAAGTGGGGAAATCTTTTTCAAAAATCATGTAATGATGTGCCTAGATTTATTTCTCATATGTGTATTTCTGTGCAGTAGCTATTATCCCTACGCACATCAGTACATCACCATCTCCCGCCCACCTGCAGTCACTGTCCATCGACCCGTCGTCGGTGAGTCCTCTAAACAATTGCTTTTTTTTTTTGCTTGATTGCTTAGCAGATTGGAAGATTGACTGTGGCTGTGATCTGTTCGTGCCTTTTCTTTTCTTGCCATGCCTAGATTACCAAGTAGTACTGAACATATCCTCCTCCTTTTCTTTCATGGATTGGATTCTGGATATGTGTAGTATATAAAGTAATATGGTGTCTCTGCCTAGATTGCCAAGCTTGATTGTCAGTGTTATTGTAAGTAAGAGTTGTATTTCAGAAATGTTATATGGATCCTATAGGAAGTAGTTCAAGTAAGAAATATTTTAGAGTGCTTACAGCAAAGTACCCCTGTAATTTGCTTATCTTGCTGTTTAAATCTCACAAGTTTGAATGCTGGATCAGAAATATAGCATCCTTACTGACATGGATATCGAGGAGGCTGGCCACTTGCCCTTTTTCCTCAGTTGCATGACGTAGTTCTATATTCTACTCCCTGAGGCACTTGGTCCTTTGATACAGTATAGTAGTAACAACTTGCACGGCACATCAGTAGTAGTAGTAGCGAGCATGGAGAAAGCATAGTGATCATCTCTTTGTCTGAAACTATACTAGTGAAGAACTCCAGAATAGTGATCATCTCTTTGTTTGAAACTTTAAAAATGAGCCTGCTTGCCGTTGCTGTAAAATGATCATCTTGTACTGTTTTTGACTTTTACTTGGAACCTTGCTGAAAGGCTGAGTCAGGGTGTCTGTCATTGGTGTGTGCCTCTGCCTTTGCTGGATGGCTGGGGATATATTTTCCAAAATGATGTTACAAACAGCCTGTGGTTCTTTCTTTTTCAGTCATCAGATTACGTATATAAATATTTTAGCTCTATCCTGTTTTCTCTGTTTTCAGTCATCAGCAACATGCTAAAAATACTAATCTGCATACTACAAGTCTGAAACTTTCTAAAGGTGGAAAACCCTGGAGAAAGAACCACTTTATAACTTCTGTTGACATACTACAATCTTGTTAGGAATTAAAAATTGTGGCAGATATGTACTGAGTAAGATCTTCAGCTGATTTAAACTTGTTTTTAGCAGACACCAGAACTGCCGCTTTGATAGTTGTTTTTATATACAAATTTATTAGATGGTGCTGAATCTAGTTTGTTGAACTAGCGTAGCTGCTATTGAATTGAACTAACTGGCCTATTACTGAATGGCACCACAACCGCAAGCAGCAGTAGACTGATTTAGAGAGATTGATAAATGTATGATATACTGATAGATAGATCAGGGGTCCTTTGCTTCTAGTCTAGCAACTTCTTGTAGTAGTAGTTTGCTTCCCATTACTCAATATTTTTTGATGCATTTGTGAAAGAACGGCTACAATAAGTTTCGACGAAGGGACCAGCATGTCTTGATCGCTAGATAATGGAGTTTCAGTGGCGAGTCAATGCTTATTCCTTGTTCATGTTCGTTGTTTTCCAGTCAATGCTTTCGGTGGTAATACCCATATCTTTTTTCACTAGATAATGGGTTTTTCAGAATTAGCTGGCAACTTAGACACATGTTGCTGGATTGAATTGTCATTAACCAACCCATCTATCTGGTAGACCATCATGGTACCATCAGACAAACGAACTAGTGTCCCTTGCTTCCAATCTTTTTGTGCTGCTAATCTGAGATTTTCCTGCATGGTGAACTCCTGTGCCAAAGGATCAGCCTGCCTAGACAGCTCTGGCCGGCCTGATGGCATTGAGGCCACAGTCGGTCCTAGGTTTAACAGTTCTACATTCACGGGAGATCTGCATGCCAAATATGTACTACGGGTCATTTTCTATAGCAATGCTAATCGTGATGGTTCATACAGTCATATGTCTCTGCTTATTTTTAAACCGGGGGGTGGGGATGGGGCTGTGGGTTGCAGATGAACACAGACACTATACTTGCTTTTCAGAATACATAAATTGCCCATTTTAAGAAGAGATTGGCCCCGTTCGGCTGTGCTGATAAGCCGGCTGAAAAATACTGTTGGCTGATTTGTTGTGAGAGAAAAACACTGTTCCGGTTGAAAAAACAAGCTAAAAAATACAGATTATAAGCCAGATGAACAGGGTCAATTGTTGCCTAATGAATGACACTTAAATTGCCTAAGAAAGTGCAATCCACTACAACATTACCGTATCATGTGATGGGATTTGATCATTGCACTTTTACTGCTGTGGTTATGCACGGATCTTTAGGTTTCTATTTGCTCTTTCTGATAAGCTGATTGTTATCACAGGGCTATTTGTTATTCTGAACATGGAGGTTCTTGCTGCAGAATGTGATATTATTGGAAATCCAGCACTACCTCCTGATTCTGGAGATTCTTATTCCATGGGAGCAGACCAGTTTAATGGAGCACCACAAAAATGATTCAATGGCAGGGAGTGCTTTGAATAAAGTGGCAAGGCCCTCTGACAATGCTCAAGTAATCCAGAGATCAATGGCAGGGAACTCTTTGAACATGGTCCCTAGACCAAGTGACAATGCACAGGTATTCCAACGAACAGTACAAGCATTTTTCCATATGTAGTGACAAGCAATGGTCCTATCACTTTTGGTCTTTTGGTCTTTTGCTAGGTTCTTTTATGTTTTGTGATGCAGCAGTAGGACAATTGAAGCTGGATTGGTTGGGGGTATCATGGATTCTAGTTGAGATGCCACTAATTGACTACATGTCACATGTGCATTGATTAGTTACTAAACTTCATTGGGAATAGGCAACTAAATGTACTCTGACCAGGCAATATTGTGGCAAGATCAAGGCAAAATGATGCAAATCATTAGGCAATTTTTATATCATTCTTCTCTAATCTCTCTTTGTTTTTTTTATGTTTTTACATTGCAGGTTCTAAGTTATCTAGCAGGGGGAGATCAAGTACAAAGCACAAAGTAGGTATGATGTGTGCAATATATGTAAATAAGTACATATGTGGTGAGAGGAAATTATATTGGAGGATGATTGGATTGGATTTTAGATCCATGTCAGTTAGGCACTTGCGTCTTTTAATCGAATCTCTATTTTTTGCAAATAAATCGGGGATGGGGGTGGGGCTGTGGGTTGCAAATGAACGTAGACACTATACTTGCTTTTTCAAAATACATAAATTGCCTGTTTAGGATGCCATTGTTGCCTAACGAATGACACTTAAATTGCCCAAGAAAATACAATCCACTACAGCATTTATCAGCAGCATCCTGCTCATCACCAATATAGGCTCTAGGAACAATAATGTCTTGTCAAATAGGCAACATATTTATCTCCATCCAGCAACAAAATTATGACACATGTTATCCTATTTTAACATGCAGGATACATGCCATATACTGAAAAACAAGATGCAGGCCGTGTACAGAGAAGATGTGTAAATGTGTGCTTTTTCCAAGGGACTAGATGTATAGTGTCGTGATCTAGAAAACTGTAGATGCAAAATGTGTTTTTTATGAATACATTGTCTTTGTTATGAACATATACATGTAGTACATTAAAGTATATGTCGGGTTGATTTGCTTTTTTTCTTCCCAAAAACCGTGGTCGTATCTGGGCATTGGCCGCGCAAGTCGAGAGGGAGGGAAAATTTTTCCTCCGAGCGTGCCAACAAGCCAGCGTTAATTAGCATCTTACCAAAAAAAATGGTGTCTAGTAATTGCACTTTTACCAAAAACGGTAAGGCCGTGCGGAAGCACTATATTACGGCCGGCCGTGCGTTAGCCACTTCCTAATAACAGATTATTAAAAAGGAAATCATGTGTTCTTCCAAATTGGCGTGTGCAAGCAAGGAAAAAAAAAGGGCTCATTTGCCTATTATTGTGGGGCGAAAGGCTATTTGCTGTAAACAAAATCTTACACCCTGTTCGTTTCGCTGGATCAGCAGAATCAGCAGCCATCCAGCAGTGTTTTTCTCTCACAACAAACCAGCGAACAGTACTTTCAGCCACAATAAACCAGCGAAACGAACGGGTATTGTACCTTGTGAAGTGACACATCTCTAAATATGTTCAATTCTTAATTTGTCTATAGATTATCTGTGTTCGACCAATTTAGACCACGCTTGGATTCCTGGATGGGACTTCCATGCAATCTTTCTAATTTAAGTAGGTGGTTTAGGTGATTCTCGAAACTCTTTGTTTAGAGCATCTCTACAATACTACACAAAATAAGCCCTATATTTGCTTGTTTAAGTAACCATCTATTTTGATACTATCCATTTTTTTCTTCTAACTCTAGCAATACTACCTAAACCATGGTTCTCAAATTCGTTTAGCCATCAATGACATATGGGACCCACATGTCATCCTCCTCTCATTGTCGCCATTGATGAACTAGGCTAGCGAAGGACGCCGTCGTCGGCGAGGGTGAAAGCTCTAGTTTAGTTTTAGTAAATTGATGAAATCCTAGCTACTAACCTATGTGTTGTAAGTGTATGTGACATAGCAACCTTGTGAGCTTAGCCAAAGCCCTTCCACTCATCTCCATAATTGATTCATCATCTTTGTGAGATTGTGAGAAAATCCAAGTGTATTGCTTGAGTGTTTGCATCTAGAGACACTTGATGATTGTGTTTCGTTGTGGTTTTTACTTGTTACTCTTGGTGGTTGCTGCCACCTAGACGGCTTGAAGCAGCGAGGATTGTCGAGCGGAGGAAGGTGCTTTTGTAACACCTCGATGTTAAGCGTGCATTAGCATTTGCAAAAATGATGTGCACAAGTATAATCATGCATTGATAAGCATCACATGAAATATAGACTTGAAATATATTAATGAAACATGCATGTTGCAATGTGATGTTTCAATAGATTTAAAGTCATGTAGATGCTTGTTTTGCCATGTTGTACCTTGTTTGCTCACTTGAACCACTAAGAAATGTTTAGCAAACAATTTGGAGCAAGGTTTGTATTCAAAATTTTCTCAAATTTTATTTTTAAAAATAATCTAAAAAAATAAAAATTGACTTAAATCCTTAGTTCGAAATCTATGGGGATTTTGACTTTGCTCCTTTTGGCAAAGTTGTAGATCAGAAAGTTTTTAACAACTTTTATTTTTGGGTCACCTTTTGAAAGTAAAATTTTGGTGCTCAAAAAGGGATTTTTGGGGCTGTTTATTGAAAAATAAAAATAAAAAGCTTTTCTTTTCTTGCTGGGCCGTGCGCCTCCCTTCCTGGCCCACCTGCGAAGCCAGCCTAGCCCAGCTCGCCCTCGCCTGCTCCACCCACGCCTGCTCCCGCTCCTGCACGCCGCGCGCCGTCTCGACCGTGCTCAGGCCGCGGCCGCCGCGTGGCGGTCGTATGCCGACGACGCCGGCCAGGTGGCGCCCGGTGGGACCTATGGCGTCCTTAAGCCGGCCACGCCACGCCCCTTCCTCCCCGTCCATTGCATTTCCTTCTCCTCCTTCTCCTTTAGCCAGAGCAAGCAGCAGCAGAGCGCCAGCGTACCCCTCCCGCCGGCGTCGTGCTTCGCCTCCGCGCCACCCTTCTCCGATTAGGCTTGCGTGGAGCTCCTCCTTCACCTGCTCGTCCTCGCCGTGCCAGATGCCACTCGTGTCAGCAAGGTGAGAGGCCGAATTGGCCGGTTCCATTCCCACCGCCGCTCGCCGGAGTTTGGCTCCGCGCGGGTGAGCCACTACGTGCCTGTAAGGTCCAAATGGCTAGAGGGGGGTGAATAGCCTATTTAAAATTCTACAAGCTTCACTAAACAACCACGTTAGTATAAAAGATGGCTAAGCTAATTCTAGCACTAGCTCAACTACACTATGCAAGCCACCTATATAATTCTAGTGAAACAAGGCTATGATCTCTAATACACACCAACAAGACTAAGTCATTAAGCTACTTACTCCTATGTGATAAAAGGTACATTAAGCAAACTACACTAGGAAAAGTACAAGAAGGTAAAGAGCAAGTGACTTGATTCTTATACCAACGATGTAGAGAAGTAATGCACTCGAAGAATCAATCACAATGATCAACCACAAGAGAAATCCTCGACAAAGAGATGACACAAGATTTTTACCGAGGTTCACTTGCTTCCCGGCAAGCTACTCCTCGTTGTGGTGATGCACCCACTTGTCGGTTCGCGAGCTAATCGACTATCTGAAAGCCCAAGTTTGGTTTTGGTAATTAATGACACCAAGTTGCTAATGCTATTGTGTTAAGTGTTTTGAGTTAGGCATAAGCAACACATGTGATGAAGGTGTACGTGGCAAGGAGTGGTGGCCACAAGATCACAAAGAGATGGTGCATGGACATGAAATGTTGATCATGATGGAATGCACATAAAATGATGGACATGATGATCAAGTAGAAGAGAAGGATCTAGGAGCGCAAGGCAAAGGTATAACCATAGGGTTTTCCTTTTGCCGGTCTAAGATGAGTAGAGAAGTGATTGACCGGGTTTAGGATACATAGCCGACTATTAAGAGGGGCAATCACGGTTAGCTCGGAAATCAAGTGCCACTAGATCTTTGTCTTGAGCGTATGCATTAGGATCTAGTAGAGAGCTAACTTAACGCCTTGAAAAAATAATTGTGAAAATGCTAACACACATGCACTTTATGGTATCCTTGTTCTCCAAAGTTAAGACCCTCAACTTGAGTGTATCCTTGTGCTACTAATCTTGCTTTGTTCCTCACAACCATGCCATCTTGATCTTGCTTGTTTCTAAAGACCCATTTGGTGCCAATTACATTGTAGTTCTTTGGTCTTTCCATAAGTTCCCAAACTTGATTTCTAGCAAAGTTGTGTAGTTCTTCATGCATGGCATTTACCCAATCGGAATCCTTCAAAGCATCTTCTATTTTCTTAGGTTCTTCATGATGAGGACATGACACCATCGGATACGACCATTGATTATAAGGTACGCTCGTTTCTACATTTACATAGTAATTTTGGATACAATTCACTTGGTTCCACATGTACATGTCATTATTTGAATGTAGCTACAAATATGTCTCAAAGTGCAAGTCCATCAAAGTTGAACTTTTGGTTCGTCGGCAGCCCGATAGTGCTCCATTGGGAAGGCCATAACTCATCCATCCGGAGTGCGATCGAGGTCAATGAGCACTTGATGGAAAGATTATTTGATAAGCTTTCAAATAGATCTGGTCCCACCTCAATATCACATTGGCAAGGTCTCCAAATTATCGAGACATTCTGCCGCTATTTTTCTATCGGGTGCTACGGCGTCGTCGCATGCTTGTTATTCACACTTGGGACCCAGGCCCAAGTTGGAGCATGCCCCAAGAAGATGTAGAACACCTAAGAGATGCCCAAGTATGTCCTCCTCCTTGGCCACCACCTTAGGAGGCCAGCAAGGACGTCCAAGCCAAGTCGGAGGCCCAGTCCAATTCGAGTTCGAGTCTGCTTCGGCCTTCTGGACCAGTCTGCAATAAAACGGACGCCCAAGACGCATCTGGACTCCGTTTTTGTTGATCCATATATGGATGGAAAGATAATTTCATAAGCTAACCAATGGCTTTAGTTTGAGACCCAAATTCCTTTAGAGTCAACGGAAATCATTGAAACAAGTTAACGTCCAGAATCTATCAGGGCGCTGCGTCGCCGTCTTTTAGGCCGTTTGGGCCTTGTAATGTGTCGAGACTCCTTAGCGACGTGAGTAGGGGTTCTTGGACGCCCCTTAGGCTTTATAATCAGTAGCCTTCGCCTATGTTAAGGTTTAGGGTTTTGCTTAGATTATTCTGTCCATTGACAGTCGCCGTCTTTCGGTTTGCGAGACCCTAACTTCGAGTGCTTAATCATTCATCTGCAATTGTCACTTCAATTGAGTTGCATTTTATCTTGTTCTTGCTTGTGTTCTTCGATTCGCAGCAGGGATTAGCCTTCGTGGTGAGGTCAACCGGATTGTGACATGGTTGATAACCAGAGGAGACGTGGTGCTAAGGTTGCAGGGTTCGGGTCTTTGTGATCTGAAGCCGGATCGGTGTGTCGCTTCCGATCAAATCGATAGTTATCTTGAACCTGACGGAAGATCGGAAATCACGTCCCCATCAAGTGGTATCAGAGCTAAGGTATACCGTCAAGTTCATATTTATCCTAGTTTAGTTGATTTTTGCCTTCATCCCATAGTCCACCGCCATATTTGTTTCCTGTCCTACAACCATCCGCTCCATAGCCTTTGCATATTTCAGTTCCAGAGTCCGCTGTGTTGAGTTTGTGTCCTAGGTCAAGGTCTTGTTGCTGGTTTAGTTTGTGTTCTTTTCTAATTTGTATTGATCCCTCCATCCGCCATCATCCCGTCAGATCATTAGTTTGCATCTTGCGTCCACATAAAACCCTGATTCGAGCAGTTTTCATAAAACAGTCATAACTTTTACATCCGAACTCGAAACGGGGCAAATTTTATATCTACGGAGAACGCCAGAAAATTTTAGATCTGTTTCATCCCAGCAAAGCTAGGTTCTCAAAATTTAGAATTGCGAAATTCGTTCAGGAACATCGAGTTTCGGGGCCCACAAGTTTTGGCCAGCTTTTTAGATCACAATCCTGAATTTGTATAGGCCACATCTTTTATCTAATTGAGCTTAAATTTTTTTTGGAGTTTATTCTTGTGTGCTCCTTACTGAGAAAAAATATCAAAAGAGCAAAATCAAGGAAAAAAATTTTAGACAAAAAAGAAAAAAATAGCAAAAGAGAAGAGAAGAGATCGAAAAGGAGCACATAAGGAACACTCGATAGCTCTATTGTTTGTGGTGCCTTTTGCCTTGTCCGTATTTTTATTGCTACCTTTCATACTTGTTTCACTCCCTTGTTTGTCACAACTGTGCTAGGAACACATATAGGCCAGCAACTAGGACAAGTGCTCTGGACATTTATTCAATATTGCTATCTGTTACTGAATTGTGTGCCACATATATATTTGTTCTTTGTGTGCCTTCCAAGCTCCACATATATACTCTAGATCAGTACAGAAAAAGATCCTTGCAATCTCAGTGCCACGCCCTCATCGGTATCACGAACCAGCCGTCGGTTGTACCATCCACTGCTTGCGTTGGTAAGAACTTGGTAAGAACTCGATAAGACGTGTGTGAGGGTGTGATTCCACTGACCCATAAATAGTTGATAGGGTATTTATTTTGATTCTAACAATATATGCCAAACAACGAGTTTCTTTTTAAGAGTGAATTGCATGACATCATGGATGGACTGTCTACAGAGTTTGCACAACGAGTGCTCAGTTCTCAAATGGAGAAGGCGGAGCAAAACCAGTTCAACATCTTGTTTCAAACATACTTTGTTGTGAAGGAATGGCGTTGTCATGTTATGATTGATGGCGAGACTTGCAACAACCTTGCAAGCTTAGAGATGGTTGAGAAGCTTGGTCTGACCACAAAGCCACATCCACATTCATACTACGTCCAATGGGTAAATTCTTGGGATAAGATAAAGGTAACTGAAATTGCACGTATTGAGTTTTCCCTTGGTCCTTATAAGGATAGCGCTGAATTTGATATAGTACCTATGCAATCATATCAATTGTTATTTGTTAAACCATGGATATCTGAAAATAATGTTATGCACAAGACAATTACTAATAAATATTTGTTCAATTATAATGGTACAAAAATTACACTTATGCCTATGACTACTGCTCAAATTTTAAGGGAAGATCTCCTAAGGGCCGAGAGGAGAAAGAATGAGCCTTTTAGAAAAGAATGGGTTATTTCAAATGTTACAATACCTTCATCTAGATATGAATTTTTACAAAATGAAGATATTACTTTGCCTCTTGTTGGAACTAATATTTTGCAGCATGTATCCAAAAACGAGGATAAGGTGACTGAGAAAGAACAGGTAAATGTATCAGATAAGAGCTCTCTTGTTGTACTAAATTTTCCCACCAATGATGCTAATAATCCTATACTAAAACCTTCTATTGATTTACCTTTGTCACATGGCGAATGTTCTACTGATCTTTGTGATAAAGAAGAGTTGTGTGATAGTGGTATGATTATTCATGTGCAGCAACCAGTGAATGAGAATGCTTCTTTTGTTTTGGAACAAAATACTTGTGCTAGAAATAAACAATTGCTTCCAATTGCCACTGAAAAAGATGAACTGAAATTGTTGTCTTCTTTAAATACTTTGGGTTATATAGAATTTGATACTCTGTGTGCTCTAAGTAATTTGAAGGAGAAATTTTTATGTGCTGAATTACCATGGTTGTCTACATGTATATATCACTTTATTGGCAAATATAATTGTAAAGGAGAGTATATGGTACACCAAGTTTATATTTGTTCAAATCTGAAATCTCCTTTTGCTGTGCATCAATATGATAAATCAAAGGGCTGCATTAGATATAATCATGTAATATCGAGATCCCCAAGTTTTATTATAAAGAAACAGGTTAACTTTCAAGAAGGGGAGCAATGTTGGCTACTACCTACAACATGTCCTCCAACGAAGCTCAAACCGAGGACGGTTTGTTGTCAAGAAGGGGAGGATGATGAGGACATGACACCATCGGATACGACCATTGATTATAAGGTGTGCTCGTTTCTATATTTACATAGTAATTTTGGATACAATTCACTTGGTTCCACATATACATGTCATTATTTGAATGTAGCTACAAATATGTCTCAAAGTGCAAGTCCATCAAAGTTGAACTTTTGGTTCGTCGGCAGCCCGATAGTGCTCCATTGGGAAGGCCATAACTCATCCATCCGGAGTGCGATCGAGGTCAATGAGCACTTGATGGAAAGATTATTTGATAAACTTTCAAATAGATCTGGTCCCACCTCAATATCACATTGGCAAGGTCTCCAAATTATCAAGACATTCTGCCGCTATTTTTATCGGGTGCTACAGCGTCGTCGCATGCTTGTTATTCACACTTGGGACCCAGGCCCAAGTTGGAGCATGCCCCAAGAAGATGTAGAACACCTAAGAGATGCCCAAGTATGTCCTCCTCCTTGGCCACCACCTTAGGAGGCCAGCAAGGACGTCCAAGCCAAGCCGGAGGCCCAGTCCAATTCGAGTTCGAGTCTGCTTCGGCCTTCTAGACCTGTCTGCAATAAAACGGACGCCCAAGACGCATCTGGACTCCGTTTTCAATGATCCATATATGGATGGAAAGATAATTTCATAAGCTAACCAATGGCTTTAGTTTGAGACCCAAATTCCTTCAGAGTCAACAGGAATCATCGAAATAAGTTGACGTCCAGAATCTGTCAGGGCGCTGCGTCGCCGTCTTTTGGGCCGTTTGGGCCTTGTAATATGTCGAGACTCCTTAGTGACGTGAGTAGGGGTTCTTGGACGCCCCTTAGGCTTTATAATCAGTAGCCGTCGCCTATGTTAGGGTTTGGGGTTTTTCTTAGATTATTCTGTCCATTGACAGTCGCCGTCTTTCGGTTTGCGAGACCCCAACTTCGAGTGCTTAATCATTCATCTGCAATTGTCACTTCAATTGAGTTGCATTTTATCTTGTTCTTGCTTGTGTTCTTCAATTCGCAGCAGGGATTAGCCTTCGTGGTGAGGTCAGCCGGATTGTGACACGGTTGATAACTAGAGGAGACGTGGTGCTAAGGTTGCAGGGTTCGGGTCTTTGTGATCTGAAGCCGGATCGGTGTGTCGCTTCCGACCAAATCGATAGTTATCTTGAACCTGACGGAAGATCGGGAATCACGTCCCCATCACTTCAAGTGACACAAATGAGTAGTGCTCACAAAAGGATGCTAATCTTGATCTAGTTTGAACACCACTTTGAATTCCACCAATGATTTGGTCCAATGGATGATCTCTTGCAATGCTAGTAGGTTGGAGTAATGGGAGTTGGTGGCTTCCACTAGCTTGACCTTGATCTTGCACTTCATCATGAGTACCACTAGAGCTTGCTTGATTTGTATCAATTTGCACACTTTGGTTGATCACATGAGTATCACCATCATCATCAACTTGCCTTGGCCTAACATCACCAATATCCATGTTTCTCATTGCATTTGACAATTGATCTCCTCTCACATCATCAAGGTTTAGAGCTTCATTTTGAGACCCTTGGGTTTCATCAAATTCAACATCATAAACTTCTTCCAAGGTGAAATTTGTGAGATTCCAAACTCTATATGCTTTGCTTGTGGTAGAATAACCAAGTAAGAACCCTTCATCACATTTCTTTTCAAACTTGCTCAATCTAGTGCCTTTCTTGAGAATATAGCATTTACAACCAAACACTCTAAAGTATGCAATGTTGGGCTTTCTTTCATTCAATAGCTCATATGGTGTCTTCCCAAGCTTCCCATGGCAATAGAGACGGTGCTACAATAGCAAGCCGTGTTGATGGCTTCACTCCAAAATGAATGACTCATATTGTATTCACTAAGCATTGATCTAGCCATGTCAATCAAAGTTCTATTCTTTCTTTCAACTACACCATTGGATTGAGGAGTATATGTTGGTGAAAATTGATGTCCAATACCAAGATCATCACATAAATCTTCAATTCTTGTGTTCTTGAACTCACTACCATTGTCACTTCTAATCTTCTTGATGGTAGTCTCAAACTCATTTTGCACCCTCTTGACAAAAGACTTGAATAGATCATAAACATCACTTTTGTCATAGAGAAAGAACACCCAAGTGTATCTAGTGCAATCATCCACTATCACAAAACCATACTTGTTCCCACCAATGCTAGTATATGTTGTTGGCCCAAACAAGTCCATGTGCAATAACTCAAATGCCTTTGATGTGCTCATTTCACTCTTGCTAGGATGTGCATTTCCAACTTGTTTGCCGGCTTGACAAGCACTACAAGGTTTATCCTTCTCAAAGGTGACATCCTTCAAGCCTCTAACTAAGTCATGCCTCAAAAGTTTATTCAATTGTTTTATTCCAACATGACCAAGCCTTCTATGCCACAACCATCCCATACTAGATTTGCTAAGCAAGCATGATGTCAATTATGTCTCACTATCATTGAAGTCAACCAAGTATAAGCTACCATGTCTAAATCCTTTGAATATCAAATTTGATCCATCAACACTAATGACTTCAACATCATCACTACCAAATATGCACTTAAAGCCAAGATCACAAAGTTGTGCCACCGATAAAAGATTGAAGTCCAAGCTCTCAACTAGCAATACATTAGATATACTTATGTCATTTGAGATAGCAATTTTACCAAGCCCCTTGACCTTGCCTTTCTTATTGTTGCCAAAAGTGATAGCATCAAAACCACCATTTTGATTTGTATCAATGGATTTGAACATACAAGAATCCCCGGTCATATGTTGAGTGCACCCACTATCAAGCACCCAATGCCTTCCTCCGGCTTTGTAATTGACCTACAAGATAAGATCAATTCTTTTTAGGTATCCAAACTTGTTTGGGTGCTCCAAGGTTAGTGACCAAGCTCTTTGGTACCCAAATGGCTTTCTTCTTTGAGCCTATCCATGGTGCACCAATGAACTTAGCATGAACACCATTTGTACCCTTGGTAAGCATATAGAAAGAGTCAAACTTAATTGAGGATACAATAGCATTGGATTTCTTGTTCATGTATTGTTGCTCTATGTGACCAACTTGCTTGCAACTTTTGCAATAGCTACCATTATTCTTCACAAAACGAGTCTTGTGAGGAGCAAAAGCGGCCTTGCCTTTCTTGGGGTTATAGCCCAATCCCTCTTTGTAGAGAGAAGCTCTTTGGCTACCCAAGCACAAAAGCAAGCGGTCCTCGCCACCATAGGCCTTAGCTAATATGTGATTGAGCTCTTTTACCTCCTTCTTGAGATTTTCATTCTCAACTATAAGTGTGGAGTCACAAGTGAAACCATCACTACTAGATGAGGATGATGTAGATGAGCTACATGAAGGGTTAGTGGGAGCAATAACAATAGGCTTATGATAAGATTCATCAATTATATCACAAGATATGCCTATGTTGTAAGTTTTAGCTTTCTCAACATTAGTTGGCATGTTTTCACATTTTTCAACTAGAGAGGAATGAGCTTCTTCAAGCTTAGTGTGAGACTTTTGAAGCTTCTTATGGTCTACCTTTAGACTCTCATAAGATGCCCTAAGCTCATCAAGTTCTTGCATAAGGTTTTTCTTTTCCTTAAGCAAACCCTTGCACTCCTTTCTAGATTCTTTAAAATGTTGAGTGCAATCTTCTAGCATAGTGATTAGTTCATCTTTAGTGAATTCTTCTTCATCACTATCACTATCACTAGCATTATCATGATCACTCTCATCGTCGGATGATACCTTAGCGGCCTTAGCCATGAAGCACGATGGAGTGTCGAAGAGGGAGACCTTCTCTTGGATGGTAATGCTAGCATGTCCCTTCTTCTTGCTCTTGTTGTCATCCTCATCATCACTTGAGGAGTCATCACTATCCCATGTAGCAACATGAGAATCATTCTTCTTCTTATGAGAACTCTCCTTCTTTTCTTGCTTCTTCTTTTGCTTCTTCCTCTCCTTCTTGATAGCATCTTCATCATCACTATCATAAGGACACTTTGCAATGAGATGGTCCTTGCTATGGCATCTAAAACATCTCATGGTATGCTCATTCTTCTTGGATGAGTTCTTCCTCCTTCTTGCACGAAAGCCCTTCTTCTTCATGAATTTGCCAAATTGCTTGACAAAAAGAGTCATCTTCTCATCAATGTCATCACTATCACAAGAGCTTGAGTCTTCATCACTTGATGATTCAATCTTGGATTTGCCCTTGGATGTGGTGGCTTTGAATGCCACACTCTTCTTCTTCTCATCATCCTTCTTCTCACTTTCCTTCTTCTTCTTTTTGACCAACTCCTCTTTCTCATCATCTTCTCTATATGAATCATCGGTCATCACTTCTTGAAATACTTGTTGAGGAGTTGAATCCTTCAATGTAGTCCTCACTAGCACGGTGATCAATGTATCAAATCTCTTGGGCAAGCTTCTCAAGAACTTCATAGAGAATTGGTTGTCCTTGACCTCCTCACCATGTGCCTTGAGCTCATTCACAATAACTTGCAATCTATGAAACATTTCTGGTACACTCTCATCTTCTTGCATCTTGAAGCTAGAAAACTTTTCTTGCAAGATATATGCTTTAGCGGTCTTTGTGCCTTCGGTGCCCTCAAATGTTTCTTCTAACTTGGCCCAAGCATCATGTGCAACTTCTATGTTCTTCACTTGCTCAAATGTCTTGTCATCTAATGCCTCATGAAGAGCACTAATGGCAATGTCATTGCATTGGAGCTTCTTCTCTTCCACCGGTGTAGGTGCTTCCGGATTAGCAACCTCAAATTTTGTTTTGGTGACCTTCCACACTTCTCTATTGATTGACTTGAGATGTGCGGTCATCTTAACCTTCCAATATGCATAATTTGTGCCATCAAAGTGAGGTGCCTTCTTGGTGTTGTTGATGTGCAAGCTTAATTGAGCCATTTCTTTTTTACCATAGGTTGTTAAGCCTCAAATAAACGGTGCCTCGGCTCCGATACCACTTGTAAGGTCCAAATGGCTAGAGGGGGGTGAATAGCCTATTTAAAATTCTACAAGCTTCACTAAACAACCACGTTAGTATAAAAGATGGCTAAGCTAATTCTAGCACTAACTCAACTACACTATGCAAGCCACCTATATAATTCTAGTGAAGCAAGGCTATGATCTCTAATACACACCAACAAGGCTAAGTCACTAAGCTACTTACTCCTATGTGATAAAAGCTACACTAAGCAAACTACACTAGGAAAAGTACAAGAAGGTAAAGAGCAAGTGACTTGATTCTTATACCAATGATGTAGAGAAGTAATGCACTCGAAGAATCAATCACAATGATCAACCACAAGAGAAATCCTCGGCAAAGAGATGACACAAGATTTTTACCGAGGTTCACTTGCTTCCCGGCAAGCTACTCCTCGTTGTGGCGATGCACCCACTTGTCAGTCTGCGAGCTAATCGACTATCAAGAGTTGAGCCCTCGGCGGGCGCCGCACAACCGCACACAAGATGGGGATCCTCCAAGCCACGAGCTCCATTAGAGTATCCAATTTGCGAACTCCCGCAGGGAAGGATCAAGAACCCCTTACAACACTTGGTGAGGGCTCCAACAGTCTCCAATTGCGAGCTCAATCACCTCTGCTGCTCCAAGCCATCTACCGTGTTGGGAAACACGGAAGAGTAACAAGAAATCCGCAGCAACTCGAAGATCAAGTGCCTCTAGAATGCAACTCTCAAGCAATGCACTTGAATCTCACTCAATCTCACTCAAGATGTGCAACCAAGCAAAGAGATGAGTGGAGGGGTTGTTCTCTAGCTCAAAGGATGTCTCTAGGTCTCAAAATGTGCAAGAGTTACCCTCAAACCCCGGCCAACTTCTATTTATAGCGAAGGGGTACGTAGCTAGCCGTTACCGGACGACACAGTTAAAATTGTGCTGACCGGACGCACCAGTCAGGGTGACCGGACGCGTCCGGTCACTACAGGACAAGCGTGAACAGTGTGCGTCAGAACTAGCCGTTGCCGTGACTGGACGCGCTCTAGCATTTGACCGGACGCGATAGTGTCAGCGTCCGGTCGCGGTCCAGTAAGCTTCCGTCGAGACCAGACGCGTCCGATCGCACGTGACCGGACGCGCCACCGCGTCCGATCGCATCTGCCCTCCGTGCTGAACTCCTGGGTGCGTGACCAGACGCGTCGGTTCCGCGAGGGACCGGATGCGCCGGTCCGCAACCCTTCTCACACGCGCGTCTATCTGTGGTTTGAACTGACCGTACGTGCCAGCCGCGTTCGGTTAATTCGACCACAGTGTCCGGTCACTGTATTTTCAGTGATAATCATTTCGGACTTTCGCCACCTTTTCTCGCCTCTGGCGCAATAGAAAATAGGCATTTCATTTCCTCGAAAACGCCTGAATCCCGTGCTCGCAAGCTCGGCGGGAGGGAGAGCGAACCCCAAACCCCTTACTACCGCTCAAACACCACCGCCTTCGCAAATGTGCCAACACCATCATGTGAAAAACACCATGTGCATGTGTGTTAGCATTTTCACAAACATTTTCAAGGCGTTATGTTAGCTCTCTACTAGATCCTAATGCATATGCTCAAGACATTGATCTAGTGGCACTTGATTCCCGAGTTAACCGTGATTGCCCCTCTTGATAGTCGGCTATGTATCCTAAACCCGGTCAATCACTTCTCTACTCAACTTAGACCGGCAAAAGGAAAATCCTATGGTTATACCTTTGCCTTGCGCTCTTAGATCCTTCTCTTCCACTTGATCATCATGTCCATCATTTTATGTGCATTTCTTCATGATCTTGCTCATCATTTCATGCACCAAATCATGTGGTCTTGTGGCCATCTCTCCATGCCATTTCCACCTCCATCACATGTTGCTTATGCCTAGCTTAATCACACTTGATACAATAGCATTAGCAACTTGGTGTCATTAATTACCAAAACCAAACTTGTGCTTTCAGTGCCTCCTTCCCTTCTTCCTTGCGCTTGCGTTCGCTTCACCTCGACCTAGCGGAGCGAGCACGCCACTTCTTGAGCATCGCCGTGGTTGGGTTGGCCCCTTCCGACGGCGAGCCACGCCACCGCACCGCCATGGCTACCGGCGAGCTCGCGTCGGTGATCCAATGGCTCCATCTTCTAGCCGACCGGGTGTGGCTCATCGCGCAGAGCACGTTGGTGGTCACCATTTCGCCGGAGGTCTCGCCAACGGCGAGATGTCGCCAGTCAACTATGGCCCCTGCCTCGGCTCCGGCTGACGCGTGGGGCCGGTTGACCTGCGGGTTCCGCTGGTAGCGCCTCTGTGCGGGTCTAGGGTGACACCGCTGGGTGCGCGTAGCGATTTCAGCAGCTGATTTTGAAAAGGATTAAAGAAAAGCATTTCCAGAAAAATGTTATAATTGCTTTGGAAATTCATATCTCGGTGTATATTGCTCCAAATTAGATGAAACAAATTTTGTTGTGACCCTTGCTATCAGATCTACATGTTAAAAATGTTGCATGTCAATTTTGTGATACTTTTATATATAGCTTTATTTAGATGATTAAAATGTTGATTTCTTGGAAAATGCATAGTAAATAGAATATAGGTCAAAAAATGTGAAACTTGTTTTGTTGATCTAGTCATGTGATGTACTTTCTGTGAAAAATATATAACATGCATATTCTGTGGAAAAATATGGCTAGATAAATTATGTGTACTAATTGCTAGTTTCTTGTAAAATTGCTAGAGCCAAAAATATGAATAATACATGTAGGTGAAACTTTTTCTATAGTGTTTCTATACCATGTAGATTATGGAAAAAATACTAAATCTGTTGTTTGATACTTTTCATAGTACAAAGTATTTTCATGTGTATTTATACCATGCTTTTTGCCATTTTTGTGTAGGCTGTTATACTTATCCAAATGTAATGAAAATTTGATGGTTGGCTATCTTCAGCATGACTAAGCTACTGTAATTTTTCTAGATTTTTCTATGCTCCAGAAATACATGTTGTTGTTGTAACCTTGGTTTAAAGTGAAATAAAAATAATCTTCTTTATGCATGACTAGTTAATTTGTTAGCTTTGGTGTATCTTTGAAGCATCTTGACTTGCTGGTATGACTTGGCATGTTAGGGTAGTCATTGTGGTGTTAGTATATTAGTACATGTGTTGTGGCTATATGGTAGTTAGCGGTGCATGATGGTAGTCAGTAGTAGAAGAGAATGCAGTAGGTGACATGTGCTTATGGCATATGTTCTTGGATGATGTTGACTACCTGGTAGAAGAGTTTTACACCTACTCTGTCAAATCAAGTTAAACATGTTCATCTACATTGCATGCAATCATGATCATCATATGCCATCTCGTCTGATGCACCAGTTGCATAATCACTTATACAAATGCATCATACAGGATCACAGGAGGAGCTTCCAGTAGCAGTGCCTGAGGAGCAGGCCAGGGTCGACCCACAGGAGATCCAGGCACAGGAGGTGCCCGAGGTCGAGGAGCAAGGAGAGGATCTGTCAGAGTGCGCAGACCATCAGCCTAGTTCCTTCGAAAGAGGCAAGCCCCGGAGCATTATAAGTCTCTTACTTTATAAAAGCAATTAATTATATAAGTTCTATATATATTGTTGCATTAAGTTGTAGGAGTTGAGTAAAACCGTTGATGCATTTATTATATCCTTGTTATCTTGTTATATCGGTATACCCTGATAAGTCTAGGACAGCGTTAAATGCTTAGCCCTGCTTAGACCGGTAGTAGTCGGTGATTTCCTATCACCGGCAACTATAGGTGGTTACTGGAATATTTTAGCTATGGAATGGATGATATCCTAGAAATAACCAAGTATTGGTGGATAATTGGAGACCGGACGGAATATTTGTTATGCAACCAGACAGGGTTCTGGGGTGCTTTTAGTTTCTGTCTGTGTCGGTTAAGGATCGTCCGTTGCTCGTCCCTCTTGTCATGTTGAACGCATGCCTCACATTTAGCTGGCCGAATAACGTACCTTTCGACCGTGAAGCTCATGACACTATTCGGGCCAGGATAAACTCGGGCTAGTAGACTGATGCCGAAGGGAGTAAGACGAGGGCATGAAGAGTGAGCCTAAGGGCAGGCTGGGCCTGATTCCTGGCAGTCATGAGCCCCCTAGGTAGTGCGGTCCATGATTGTTGTCCCACGACGTCTGCCAGAATAGTGTCATTGGTGATTTAAGCGACCCTGATGGGGGGAAGTGTGGTTTGTGTGAGGAATAATCACCAGCTGGTTAGGAATCGATTCGAATCGCCATCGCTCCTGGATAGTGAGCACTTGACTCAAGCTACGGCATCGTAGTAATGATAATGGAACACGAATAGTTATATGGATGATGTTGAAAATGCTAAACCTGAGATGGTAACTTGATATGAATGATTAATCAAGTGATTGCTATAGCATAGGTGCTTACCTAGAGTGACAGGTTATAATAAACATGATGCTAATACTTAAAATAGTTTATTTATGATAACTTATGCTTTTCACAAATGAGTCAGCTAGCCCACTATAAGAAAGCCTTGCATACTCCTTGGTGTCACTTTATTTCCGTTTAAGGCAGGTAAGTCTAGCTGAGTATATTCTCGTACTCAGAGCTTTGTTCCCATTGCTGTTACAGATGGCCAGATGTATTATGGATATTGCAACAACTGTCTGTATCCCGCGATGAGCGACAACGAGGACCAAGGGCACGGTCGCTCCGTACATCTTACCTGATGCTTTTGTTGGACTTGACTATCAGCTGGCACTGTAATTCAAACTAAGTATGTGTGTGACGTCTAAAAACTATTTGCTTCCGCTACTTTATCATGAACTTATTTTGTAATAACTTTATGTTCTGAACTCTGATATATTCAAAATGATGTTGCGAACTTTATGTAATATGTGACTGTGGCTGCTAAACTTGTACGATCTTGGTTTGTATGTTGGTTGGTTTGAAATCCTTTGTGGTTTCACGGACTATCGGGTTATACAGGCTTAAGTTTGCTAAATTATTTGCTCCAACGGTGATTTTCTTACTTAATTTTATATAATTGGTTGGTTCTGTTACACTTGTCTCTGGCTTCGATCGTGGTTATTGTAAGGGGTTCTTGATCTTTCTCCGGTGGAGAGCCAAAAGATACTCTAGTGGATTGCTCATGGCTTGTGTGATCCTTATCTTGTGTTGGTTGTGTGGCACCCTATTGAGGGTTTGGCGTGTGATGCCAATTAGCGCGTGAACCTCCAAGTGAGTGAATCACCACAACGAGGACTAGTTTGCCGGCAAGCAAGTGAACCTTGGTAAAAAAATCTTGTCACCTTGTTCGAGGATTTCATTGGTTGTCTTAAAATTGATTGGCTTCATCTTTTGATTGGCTTATACCTTGACACGTCGGTATAATCATTGTCATTCTCTCTTCTATTACATTCCTAATGTGTAAGCTAAGCTCTTTAGTGTAATTAGTTTTGAGAGCTAGCTTTCATCGAGTCTAGTGGTTAGTGAGGCTCTTTAGTTAGTCTTTGAGAGCTCACTAACTTAGTGTAGTGACATAGCCATTGTGTGATTAGAGACAATAACAATTAGAATTGTGGTAGGTGGCTTGCATTTGTAGTAGGCTAGCGCAACATTCGCATCACCTCATATTTATCTAACCACTTTGTTTAGTGTTGTAGAAATTTTTATAGGCTATTCACCCTCTCTAGCCATTAGGACCTTTTAAGTGGTATCAGAGCCGTGGTCATTGTGATTTGAGGCTTAACAACCTTCGATGTCAAAATGGCTCAAATCAACAACACCAAGAAACCACCCCAATTTGATGGCACAAAGTATCTATATTGGAAGTCAAAGATGACCACACATATCAAGTCAATCAATAGAAAGGTGTGGAAGTTGGTGGAGACCAAAATTGAGATAGAGGATCCAGAGAATCCCACCATGGCGGAAGAAGTGCTTCTCCAAAATAATGATATTGCTCTTAGTGCCATTTATAATGCTATTATTGAGAGAACATTTGAGCAAATCAAGAACATTGAGATGGCTCATGACGCATGAAAGAAGTTGGAGGAATCATTTGATGACACCAAGGTAATCAAGGGTGCAAAGGCATACATTCTCAAGGAGAAGTTTGTTAGCTTCAAGATGAAGAAAGATGAGAGTGTGCCAAACATGTTCCATAGGATGGAGGTGCTTGTCAATGATCTCAAAGCACTTGGTGAGAAGGTGGAGGACAAGGACTTCTCCCTCATAAGTACTTGAGATGCTTACCCGTAAGATTTGGGGTGTTGGTCACCTTGCTAATGAGGACTGGTTTGGACACAATGACACCAAACTAAATCTTGGGAGATATCATGACCGATGATGCTTATAGAAATAATGATGATATGGTAGAAAAGAAGGAGAAGAAAGATGAGAAGAAGGATGAGAAGAAGAAGAGTGGCATTCAATGCCACATCATCATCAAAGGGCAAAGTCAAGCAAGATACATCTAGTGAAAATGATGACTCAAGCTTTAATGACATGGATGATGAGAAAATAGCTCTCTTTGTCAAGAGATTTGGCAAGTTCATGGTGAAGAAGGGCTACCATGCTAGAAGAAAGAAGTCTTCATCCAAGAACAAGGAAGAGTCAATAAGGTGCTTTAAGTATGGAAGCAAGGATCATCTTATTGCTCAATGCCCATACAATAGCGACAATGATGATGATGACAAGAAGAACAAGAAGAAGGACAAGAATAAAAAGAAAGAGAAGAAGGACAAGATGACCATAAAAAAGAATAAGAAGGGTGGTTCATATATGGTCACTTGGGATAGTGATGCTTCCTCAAGTGATGATGATGATAGTGATGATGACAAGACCACCAAGAAGAAGGGTCATGCAAGCATTGCCATATAAGAGAGGCCTTCTCTCTTCAACACTCCATCATGCTTCATGGCTAAGGCCACTAAGGTAAAAACTTGTGATGATGGATGTGATCATGAGGAACATGATAATGAAAGTGAAAGTCAAAGTCAAAGTGATGATGAACCAACTAAAGATGAACTAATTAACATGTTAGAAGATGCTAAAGAATATGATGCTAAAAAAGAAGATGCTAAAGAATATTTTGATATTAAGAGAAGGAAATACAAAGACTTGTGCAAGGAACTAAAAGCTCTTAAGCAAGCCTTTGATGAGCTCAATGCATCTCATGAGAGGCTAGAGGAAGCCCATGAAAAGCTTGGAAAAGCTCATAAGAAGCTTGAAAAGACTCATTCATCTCTATTTAATGAGCAAAATGAGAAGAAGCATGTTGTAACATGTAACAAAGGCTTAACATGTGATATAATTGACTAATCATTTTATAAGACTATCATTGTTGCTTCCACTAACCCTTCTTGTAGCACTTTCACTTCTACCTCATCTAGTAGTGATGGTTTCACTTGTGAGGCCTCACTAATGGTTGATAATGAGACACTCAAGAAGAAGGTAAAAGAGCTCAATCACACCTTGGCTAAGGCCTATGGGGGTGAGGACCGTTTGCTTGTGTGTTGGGTAGCCAAAGCGCATCTCTCTACAAAGAGGGATTAGGCTATATCCCCAAGAAAGGCAAGGCCATCTTTGCTAATCATAAAACTAGTTTTATGAAGAACAATGACCGGTATTGGAAAAGTTGCAAGCAAGTTGGTCACATAGAGCAACAATGCATGAACAAGAACAAGAATGCTAAAGTATCCTCAATTATATGTGCTTACTAAGGGTACAAATAGTGTTCATGCTAAGTTCATTAGTGCACCATGGATGGGCTCAAAGAAGAAAGCCATACAGGTGCCAAAGAGCTTGGTTACTAACCTCCAAGGACCCAAGCAAGTGTGGGTACCTAAAAAGAATTAATCTTCTCTGTAGGTCAATTACAAAGTCGGATGAAGGCACTGGTTCTTGATAGTGGGTGCACTCAACACATGACCGGTGATGTAAGAATGTTCAACTCAATCAATACCAATGATAGTAATGGCTATGATAGTATCACATTTGGTGACAATGGCAAAGGCAAGGTCAAAGGACTTGATAAGATTGCAATATCCAATGACTTGAGCATATCCAATGTGTTGCTAGTAGAGAACTTGAACTTCAACTTGCTATCCGTAGCTCAATTGTGTGATTTTGGATTCAAATGCATATCTGGAGTAGATGATGTAGAGATCATAAGTGTAGATGGCTCTAACTTTATCTTCAAAGGCTTTAGATATGAGAATCTATACTTAGTTGATTTCAATGTTAGTGATGCTCAATTATCAACATACTTGTTCACTAAGTCTAGCCTGGGTTGGTTATAGCATAGAAGGCTTAATCATGTTGGAATGAAACAATTGAATAGATTGATTAAGCATGACTTGGTTAGAGGCTTGAAAGATGTTGTGTTTGAGAAGGATAAACTTTGTAGCTCTTGTCAAGCCGGCAAATAAGTTGAAAACACCCATCCTAAGAAAAGTATAATGAGCACTAGTAAAGCATTTGAGTTATTGTACATGAACTTGTTTGAGCCAACTCAATACACTAGCATCGGTGGAAATAAGTATGACTTTGTGATAGTGGACGACTATACAAGATACGCTTGGGTATTCTTTCTAGTGTATAAGAGTGATGTGTTTGCAACTTTTAAATCTTTTGTCAAGGGCATTCACAATGAGTTTAAAACAATCATCAAAAGAGTTAGAAGTGACAATAGTAGTGAGTTTAAGAACAATAGAATTGATGAGTTATGTGATGAATTTAGAATTAGACATCAATTCTTGGCCAAGTACACTCCACAATCAAATGGCCTTGTTGAGAGGAAGAATAGAACACTCATTGATATGGCAATGTCTATGCTTAGTGAGTACAATGTGAGTCAATCCTTTTAGGCCAAAGCAATCAACACTGCTTGCTACTACATCAACCGATTGTATTGTCACCCATTGAAAGAGAAGACACCATATGAGCTATTGAATGGTAGAAAGTCTAACATTGCATATTTTTGGGTCTTTAGTTGCAAATGCTATATCTTGAAGAAAGGCACTAGATTGGGTAAGTTTGAGAAGAAGTGTGATGAAGGATTCTTACTTGGATACTCAACCACAAGCAAAGCATATAGAGTTTGGAATTTGGCAAGTGGTACTCTTGAGGAGGTTCATGATGTTGAATTTGATGAAACCAAGGGTTCCCAAGATGAAAATGAGAATCTTGATGATGTTAGAGGCATTCAACTTTCAAATGCCACGAAGAACATGGATGTTGGTGAATTGAGGCCTAGGCAAGTAAATGATGAAGAAGATGATCAAGTGTAAGTGCTCTCTAACTCAAATATGCAAGATGATACAAATCAAGCAAGTTCAGGTGGCTCTCATGACAATGTGCAAAATCAACAAGTGGCTAGTACATCATCTCAAGCCAATGATCAAGCAAGTGCAAGCAATCAAGTTCCAATACTCTAGCCAACCAATATTGCAAGAGATCATTCATTGGACACTATAATTAGAGATATTTCTAGAGGTGTACAAATAAGATCAAGATTGGCTTTATTTTGTGAGTATTTCTCGTTTATATCATTCATTGAACCAAAGAAGATTGAAGAAGCATTGAAAGATGTTGATTGGGTGAATGCTATGCATGAAGAATTGAACAACTTAACAAGAAATCAAGTATGTGAGTTAGTTGAGAGACCAAAGAATCACAATGTGATTGGAACCAAATAGGTCTTTAGAAACAAGCAAGATCAAGATGGGATAGTAGTAAGGAATAAAGCAAGATTGATAGCACAAGGTTACACTCAAGTGGAAGGTCTTAACTTTGGAGAAACATATGCCCCGGTTGCTAGATTGAAAGCAATTAGAATCTTGCTTGCCTATGCTTTTGCCCACAACATCAAGCTCTATCAAATGGATGTTAAGAGTGCATTTCTTAATGGCTACATCAATAAAGAAGTATATGTTGAGCAACCTCCCGGTTTTGAAGATGACAAGAAACTCAACCATGTGTACAAGTTGAGGAAGGCATTATATGGCTTGAAGCAAGCACCTAGAGTATGGATGAGAGATTGAGAGACTTTTTACTCTCTAAAGGGTTCAAGATAGGCAAGGTTGACATCACTCTTTTCACTAAGAAGATTGGCCAAGACTTGTTTGTGTTGCAAATCTATGTTGATGATATCATATTTGGATCAACCAATCAAAACTATTGTGAGGAGTTTGGAAGAATGATGGCTACTGAGTTTGAGATGTCTATGATTGGAGAGTTGAGTTACTTCCTTGGTCTTCAAATCAAGCCATTGAAGAATGGTACATTTATGAGTCAAGGCAAGTACATCAAAGACATGCTCAAGAAGTTTGGCATGATTGATAACAAAGCCATTAGTACACAAATGGGAACAAATAGCAATTTGTATAGTGATGCAAGTGGCAACATGGTGAATCAAAAGTTGTATCGGTCTATGATTGGAAGCCTACTCTATGTGACCGCATCAAGGCCGGATGCCATGTTTAGTGTATGCATGTGTGCAAAATTTCAAGCCTCACCAAGAGAAAGTCATTTGAAGGCTACAAAGAGAATATTGAGGTACTTAAAGCATACACAAAATGTTGGTTTGTGGTATCCCAAAGGAACAAAGTTTAAGCTAATTGGATATTTCGATTCGGATTATGCGGGATGCAAAGTTGAGAGAAGCACATCGGGTACATGTCAACTTTAGGAAGATCACTTGTTTCATGGTCATCAAAGAAGCAAAATAGTATTGCATTATCAACCGCCGAAGTCGAATACATAGCCGTCGGCAGCTGTTGTGTACAAATTCTTTGGATGAAGGCCACATTGAATGACTTTGGAATCAAGTTCAAGAATGTGCCATTGCTATGTGACAATGAGAATGCTATCAATGTAACACCCTAGGTGTTTGTCACCAGTTAAGCAGTCGGTTTGAGCTCCAACATGACAAGTTAAGTGGTAATCAAGAGCTCTAGTTCAAACTTGTAAGTCGTGACAAAGGTGTTGAGATCAACTCTCTAAGAATGAGCCCCAACTTAAACTAGACAACACACCTTTGCTTACATGTTGACCCTTTTCAAAATGTATGCAAGAGTAATGTTAAAAGTGCCCCTTTCATGTGCCTCACATCTATTTCCATATATGTTGACCACTGGAAAAGTTTTGTGAAGTTTGTAATAAAAAAGTCACATGAAATGATAAGTTGTAACCTTTCTTGAATTGCTTTATTAAGTGAATGAGAACATAGGTCATCAGCCAAACCTTGCGACCTTGCCCAAATGACTCTAATTGAACTCTACAACAAAAGTCATGAAAGGTTCGTGTTGAGCAAATGCTAAGAAAATACCCCAATCGGCATAAACCCTAGTTTTAAGCTTTTTCATGATGCTACTTTGACTTGAGTTGAACTATAGCTTAGAGTGTTTGTATGGCAGTGGAACCTAAATAAAGTTGTAGTTCATTTCATGTAGAACAAACTTTCTTTAAAGGCCAAGAGTTGAATTAGTGACTAGCCTAGTCAAATAGAGCTCAGAAGTTTCAACTTAATGTTGTTTTGAAACCTTGAAAATCAAAAAAGTCTGGATGACTGAATTTTCGTATTTCAGTTTTCATGTACCTATCTTTAGCGAATTATAGTTTGGAAACCATTGAGAATTAGATGAGACTCCTTTAAGCAATCTTGTATTACACACGTAGCTCTACACATGAGTGCAATTGGTTGAACAAATCATCGATCGGTTTGGGAGATAGAGGATGGAAAAGTTAGCAGTTTCAATCGGTTTTTGGAACCAAATTGGATCGGCTTCAGGAGTTGGTCATGGCCGACTGACTCTGCACCCTCGTGCTGCGTGGATCCCTCGCGCCTCACCTATGCACCACCTCGCCTAAGCCGAGCGCCATGTGGAGAAGGGGAAGACTGAGCCAGAGCGCCCTCCCTTCTCTCGTTCTCCAATTCTCTCCCTCGGTCTCTCCTCTGTCTCTCGGCCTTGTTACTGCCATGGCCGAGCAAGAGCAGAGCATCATTGCTGGCCGAGCTCCTCCCACACCGCCGCTCCTACTATCCTCCCCACCCCTCGCTCCGCCACTGCGCTGGCCATGTGCCGGCTGAGCCGGGCCGGTAGCCGCAGCCACGCACGTGGGCGCTGGCGTGCGACCCGCCACAAGCTGTCGCGGTCAGGCAGCCACAGGCCGCAGCCGACCGAGCCAAGGCCACGGCTGGCCATGGCTGGTCACGGCCAAGCCTGGCTGGCCTTTCCCGCCGCCACCAGTGACCAGCCGGCCGAATTTTAGCCGGCCTCCTCCGTCCCCTGCCGTGCTCTGCTCGTGAAGAAGAAGGGGTGGATCGTAAATAGAAACTCTTTGTCGTGTTCACTTTGCAAAAATGTCTAAGAGAGGCGATTTCCAGATATCGGCTTATTTAATTAGAAGAAACTTATGTGTTCACTTTGCAAAATGTTTTTCTTTTTCTTTTTTTGATTACTGCTTTTAATTGATTAAAACTTCAAAAATACATAGTAAATCGTAGAAAAATCGTAAAATAACAAATGAAGACTTTTTGAAATCCTTGTGAGTGAATCTATGCAGTGGAGTCATAATATGATATGTTTTAGTAGAAAGTTTTTGCTATTTTTATTTATCTATGTTAATTAGGGATAAATTCATATCTAAAGTTATGTTGCTCCAAATGATGTGAAATTTTTATGGTAGGCTACTGGGGTCATATGTGTACTATGATAAAAATTTCATATTTATTAGATGCCATATGACTGAGTTATTGATTTAACTTGATTAATGCTTGATAAATAGTTTATAAATAATTTATATATGCAAAAATGTGAAATGTGGTTCCGTTTCCTTTGCATGGTGATATTGTAGCCTAAGAAACCCTAACATGGCTATGTGTTTAGATAAAATGATGATCTTTAGATTTATCTTGCTCTCACATGTTTTCTTGCAATAGCAATTTGTCTTTTTCATAGAGATTGCTATGCTAATTCAAATGGCATGAAATTTATGCAGTAGACTATTGAGGGGATATGTTAGCCACTGCATTTTTCCTAAAATTTACTGTGCACTTTTGATATATATTTATTATTTCACCTAATTATCCAAATAAATTAATAAAGGCTTAAAAAGAAATTGTTGTGTTTGACTTTGATAACTGTTGAATTAGCTTGAAATATTTATAATAATGTCGTAGAAAATTTCATAAGCTTTCCATAAAGTCTTGTTTCATGTTTGTTGGATGTGTATAACTCCAGTTATGACCAAAACATGTGTAACACCCAAAAATTTCAAAATTTAAAATTAGTGGGTTTTAAACAATAATAATTAATGGGGAATTAGGATTTAAAATTTTAGAAAGAATATTTGGTGATGCATTCATGCTGTTGCATTTATTTTATTTTGTGGTGTGGAATTTATTTTATTTGATCTGGAATTTTAAATCTTTTTAAATAGTTTGAAAACAAACAAACAAATAAAGAAAAGAAAGAAAGAAAGAAAGAAAATAAAACAAACTTACCTTCTCACCTTGTCGGCCTGGTGGCCCAGTTAACTGGCCGCTCCTCTCGGCTTTGGGCCGCTCGAGCTGAGCCTCTGTCCCCTCCCCGTTTTCGCTCGTGCCGCGTGGGCCGGCCCATGAACCGCAGCAGCCGTGCCCTCCTCTTTTCTTCGGTCGCTGACGAGTGGGTCCCAGGTGTCAGCCGCGTCTCTTTCCTCCGGTCGTGACCGAGACGGAGACGAGCGTCACCTCAACCGAATCTCCCTGATTCTCTCGGGATTTCCTAACCGAAAACGACGATGTGAAGCTATAAAAGGGTAGCCGTGGTTCCCCTCTTCCCTTTTTCCATCTAAAAATCGAGCCTAACCACGTGAAACCGAGCATAAGGGTTTGGGGAAGTTTAGGATCATCGGTTGCTCGTCGTGGGAGCTTGCGGGTTGGTTTGAGCCCTTATTCTTCGCTTGGGTGAGTTCGCCATCTCCTTCTCTCCCTCCTCATGCTCTTCTTTTGGGTTGTGGAGCTTTGAATCGCGTGTTGGAAGTTTTCCGGTGGGTCGGCAATGGCGCCGCCACCCTTGTTCGAGCCGCGTTACTTTCTCGGCTGTCGTAGCTTCACGAGATGGTGTAGATGGATTCGCGGAGACTTCCTCTTTCAATTGGGGTCAGATTTGAGGTGATTGGTGGTCGGATTAGAGAGGACCGGAGCTTTCCGGCAAACCGCGACGGCCGGCCATGGTGGCCGCCGGCCGGAGGTGAAGGAGAACGCCGCGCCCTCTCTTTGTAAAGCTGGAAGCGATGACGACCGTCCGATACGAGATCTGTGGTTGAGATTAGAAGATACCCTTTCGGTGGTAAAATTGTTAAAGAGCCCCTGGCCTTTTCCTTTATATAACCCGCAGTCTCTTGGCGTAATTCCCAAAAGATGCTTCCGTGTTCTGAAAGCGTATTTCTTCTCGGTAAATCAAAAATACGTTTTCTAATATTTACAGTTTTGCCACTAAACTTGTTTTGGTCATAAAATCTTCGTTTTAACTCTGATTTGATCCGTTCAAGTTGCATTAGGTTTGTATTTGCGAGCTCTACATGTTAGTATAGTTGTACAGTAGGTTTGGGAAAATTAATTTTTGAGTTTATATTTAAGTAATTATTTATCTATAGGAAATCTTAGGAAATTCATAGGTAGCGTCTTTTCCTAAAAGGGATTTATTATGATCTTCGTTTGCAATTGAAGGGTAATAATTATGCTAGTTTCCAAGAACTTATGAATAAGGCTATCGTGCTAGATAATGAACGTCGGGAGATGGATAGGAAAAGAAAGATGAAAGGACAAGGTGTTGGATACAATAAACGCCAATGTACCAATTCTCAGCATGGGTTTCATTCCAAATTCCAAGGACCAGTTAGTCAGTGGAGCCGTAATTCAAATCAACAGTGGTCTCAGAATCGACAGAATAATCAGTTCCAACAGTGACCTCAGTATCAGCAGAACAGGCAGTTCCAATAGCAGAGTGGTCAGCAAACTCCACGCTAGGGTAATTCTAACTCTACTCCAATGAAGACCAGTGCACCTAGTACCCCCAATCTGTGTTATCGCTGTGGAGAACCTGGACACTATGCTAATTATTGTCCCAAGAAGCAGAATCAGCAGACACCGCAGGGGCGGAGACCATCTAATACTGGAAAGGTGAATCATGTGTCTACTGAAACAGCACAGACGGAGCCTGAAGTAATGCTTGGTACGTTCAATGTCCATTCTACTCCTGCAACCATTCTTTTTTATTCTAGAGCTTCGCATACCTTTATTTCCAACATATTTGTTAGAATGCATAGTGTACCCATGCTTGCCATGAAAGAACCTCTCTTAGTAAATTCCCCTGGGGGTACCATGCAAACCACTAATCGGTGTCTTCCAATTAGTATGATTTTAAGGGGGTAGAGTTTAAGATAACTCCTATAGTGTTGAGGACATCTAGTATTGATGTAATTTTGGGTATGGATTGGATGAAACAAAATCAGGCAGTGATTCAGTGCTAGCAGAAGGTAGTAGTTGTGAATGCACCTAATGGGGATAAGATCAATGTGGATGTAGCAGTGCAGAAGCAGCCAACCGCCTTAGTGAATCAGCTTGATGATGATGCTATTAAAGAGAATTCAGTTATTGATGAATTTCCAGATGTCTTTCCAGATGATTTGCCAGGTATGCCACCTGACCGAGACATTGAATTTCTTATTGAATTATTACCTAGAACTGCACCCATAGCCAAACGACCATATAGAATGGGAGTAGATGAATTAGAAGAACTTAAGAAACAAATTAAAGAATTACAAGATAAAGGTTTTATTCGTCCTAGTTCTTCACCGTGGGGTGCACCAGTTATTTTTGTTGATAAGAAAGATGGTGGTCAGAGGATGTGTGTTGATTATCGGTCACTTAATGAAGTAACTATCAAGAATAAGTATCCTTTGCCCAGAATTGATGACTTGTTTGATCAGTTGAGAGGTGCTTGTGTGTTCTCTAAGATTGATTTGCGTTCTGGTTATCATCAACTGAAGATTCGTGCCTCTGACATTCCAAAGACATCTTTTACTATGAGGTATGGTTTGTATGAGTATACTGTTATGTCATTTGGTTTGACCAATGCACCTGCCTACTTTATGTACATGATGAATAAGGTGTTCATGGAGTATCTTGATAAGTTTGTAGTGGTATTTATTGATGATATATTGGTATTTTCCAAGACGGAGAAAGAGCATGCTGAACATCTGAGGTTGGTATTGCAGAAACTTAGAGAGCATAAACTGTATGCTAAGCGAAGTAAATGTGAGTTTTGGTTGAAGGAAGTCTCTTTTCTTGGTCATATTGTCTCTAATGGAGGAATATCAGTGGATCCAGGCAAAGTAAAGGATGTATTGAATTGGAAACCACCTACTGATGTTAGCGAGATTCGTAGTTTCTTGGGTTTAGCTGGATATTACAGACGGTTCATTAAAGGGTTTTCTAAACCTGCTAAACCTATGACATCTCTGTTAGAAAAGAATGCCAAGTTTGTATGGTCTAATAGATGTCAAGCTAGTTTTGAAGAATTGAAGAAGAGATTGACTACAACACCTATTTTGGTATTGCCAGATTTGAGTAAGAAGTTCTCTATTTATTGTGATGCTTCTCGTCAAGGTTTGGGGTGTGTTCTTATGCAAGAAGGCAGAGTTGTTGCTTATGCTTCTAGACAGTTGAGAAAGCATGAATTGAATTATCCTACGCATGATTTGGAGTTAGCAGCTGTAGTACATGCTTTGAAGATTTGGAGACACTATTTGATTAGGCATAAGAGTGATATATACACCGATCATAAGAGTTTAAAGTATATTTTCACTCAGTCTGATCTGAACTTGAGGCAACGTAGATGGTTAGAATTGATCAAGGACTATGATATAGAGATACACTATCATCCTGGTAAGGCCAATGTAGTAGCTGATGCTCTTAGCAGAAAAAGTTATGCCAATGAGGTACAAATGTTGTCCATGACTAGTGAGTTATGTGCTGAATTTGAATATTTGAATTTGGGAATTGTTACTAATATAATGGAATTAGTGATAGAACCTACCTTAGAGCAAGAAATATACAAGGGTCAGTTGAAGGATGAGAAACTAAAGAAGATAGCGGAAGATATAGTGATTGGTAAGTCACCAGGGTTTCGAATGGATGATAATGGGATTTTGTGGTTTGGAAAGAGGCTGTGTGTACCTGAGGATCAGGCTATTAGGCAGGCAATCCTTAGTGAAGCTCATGAGTCAGCTTATTCTATTCATCCTGGTAGTACTAAGATATATTTGGATCTCAAATAGAAATATTGGTGGGTTGGACTGAAACGAGATGTGGCTGAGTATGTGGCATTGTGTGACACTTGTCAGAGAGTGAAAGCTGAGCATCAGAGACCTGCTGGATTGTTGCAACCAATGAAGATTCCTGAATGGAAGTGGGAGGAGGTTGGTATGGACTTTATAGTAGGGTTACCTCGTACTCAGAGAGGTTATGACTCTATTTGGGTGATAGTAGATCGGTTAACTAAAGTTACTCATTTCATACCAGTTAAGACTACCTACCATGGACCAAAATTAGCAGAGTTGTATATGGAGAGGATAGTATGTTTGCATGGAGTTCCAAAGAAGATTGTATCTGATCGAGGTTCGCAGTTTACGTCACACTTTTGGAAAGCTGTACATGAATCTTTGGGAACAAAGCTGAATTTTAGTACAGCATATCATCCACAGACAGATGGGTAGACTGAAAGAACCAACCAGATATTAGAAGATATGTTGAGAGCTTGTGCATTAAAATATGGAACCAGTTGGGATAAGAGTTTGCCTTATGCAGAATTCTCTTACAACAACAGTTATCAACAGAGTCTTAAGATGGCACCGTTTGAGGCTTTGTATGGACGTAAGTGTAGAACTCCATTATTTTGGGATCAAACAGGTGAGTCTCAGGTGTTTGGTACAGATGTTCTTAGAAATGCAGAAGATCAAGTGTGGGTGATTCGTGAGAATTTGTGAGTGGCACAGTCTCGTCAGAAGAGTTATGCTGACAATAGAAGAAGAGATTTAGTTTTTGAAGTAGGTGATTATGTCTATTTGAAGGTGTCACCAATGAGAAGTGTGAAGAGGTTTAATATGAAAGGCAAATTAGCACCAAGGTATGTTGGGCCATTTAAAGTTATTGCTAGACGTGGAGAAGTTGCTTATCAATTAGAGTTGCCTGAGAATTTGTCTGGAGTACATGATGTGTTCCATGTTTCACAACTTAAGAAGTGTTTACGTGTGCCTGAAGAGCAGATACCTTTAGAGGAATTGACTGTTAAAGAGGATCTTACCTATGAAGAGTTTCCGATCAAGGTTTTAGAAACTGCTGAGAGAGTTACTTGAAGTCGGATTATTAAAATGTGCAAGGTTCAATGGAATAGGTATTCAGAGGCAGAGCCAACTTGGGAAAGAGAGGATGAATTGAGGAAATCATATCTGCAGCTATTTGAGTAAGCAGTCCAATCTCGAGGACGAGATTCTTTTAAGGGGGGTATAATTTGTAACACCCAAAAATTTCAAAATTTAAAATTAGTGGGTTTTAAATAATAATAATTAATGGGGAATTAGGATTTAAAATTTTAGAAAGAATATTTGGTGATGCATTCATACTGTTGCATTTATTTTATTTTGTGGTGTGGAATTTATTTTATTTGATCTAGAATTTTAAATCTTTTTAAATAGTTTGAAAACAAACAAACAAATAAAGAAAAGAAAGAAAGAAAAAAAATAAAACAAACTTACCTTCTCACCTTGTCAGCCTGGTGGCCCAGTTAACTGGCCGCTCCTCTCGGCTTTCGGCCGCTCGAGCCGAGCCTCTGTCCCCTCCCCGTTTTCGCTCATGTCGCGTGGGCCGACCCATGAACCGCAGCAGCCGCGCCCTCCTCTTTTCTTCGATCACTGACGAGTGGGTCCCAGGTGTCAGCCGCGTCTCTTTCCTCCGGTCGTGACCGAGACGGAGACGAGCGTCGCCTCAACCGAATCTCCCCGATTCTCTCGGGATTTCCTAACCGAAAACGACGATGTGAAGCTATAAAAGGGTAGCCGTGGTTCCCCTCTTCCCTTTTTCCATCTAAAAATCAAGCCTAACCACGTGAAACCGAGCATAAGGGTTTGGGGAAGTTTAGGATCATCGGTTGCTCGTCGTGGGAGCTTGCGGGTTGGTTTGAGCCCTTATTCTTCGCTTGGGTGAGTTCGCCATCTCCTTCTCTCCCTCCTCATGCTCTTCTTTTGGGTTGTGGAGCTTTGAATCGCGTGTTGGAAGTTTTCCGGTGGGTCGGCAATGGTGCCGCCGCCCTTGTCCGAGCCACGTTACTTTCTCGGCTGTCGTAGCTTCACGAGATGGTGTAGATGGATTTGCAGAGACTTCCTCTTTCGATTGGGGTCGGATTCGAGGTGATTGGTGGTCGGATTAGAGAGGACCGGAGCTTTCCGGCGAACCGCGGCGGCTAGCCATGGTGGCCGCCGGCCGGAGGTGAAGGAGAACGCCGCGCCCTCTCTCTGTAAAGCTGGAAGCGATGACGACCGTCCGATACGAGATCTGTGGTTGAGATTAGAAGATACCCTTTCGGTGGTAAAATTGTTAAAGAGCCCCTAGCCTTTTCCTTTATATAACCTGCAGTCCCTTGGCGTAATTCCCGAAAGATGCTTCCGTGTTCTGAAAGCGTATTTCTTCTCGGTAAATCAAAAATATGTTTTCTGATATTTACAGTTTTGCCACTAAACTTGTTTTGGTCATAAAATCTTCGTTTTAACTCCGATTTGATCCGTTCAAGTTGCGTTAGGTTCGTATTTGTGAGCTATACATGTTAGTATAGTTGTACACTAGGTTTGGGAAAATTAATTTTCGAGTTTATATTTAGGTAATTATTTATCTATCGGAAATCTTAGGAAATTCATAACTTTCACGTTTTAACTCCGAATTGGGTGATCTTTACGTCTGTGTGATCGTAGGAACGTGTAGAAGAGTTTTATAAACTTTATTACTGTTTTGCTACTGTTGGTGTACTGTTCTAATTATATCTCTTTGTTTGCTTCGTGTATGTTTGCTCGATTGCATGTATGATGTTGATTGGTGGTCGAGTTTAGACGGTGAGCAATTTCTGGATGATCAGGAGTATTACTTTGAGCCAGATCAGTAGTATCACTCGAAAAGCTTTGATCAAGGCAAGTATAACGTGGGACTATCCTTGTTACCTATTCACTGAAATTATCATACATATGCATGTGTTTTCCTTGACAACCTTAGAGATTATAACTTAGTGATTGGTATCCTGATTTCCTTGTTACCTATGGGCTATGCATTTGGGTAGCTATTGCTAGTGCTTAATTATGAACAATGATCTTGTAGTTTGACTAATGGATTAAGCAATCAACCATTAAGATGATTTTATTACTGTTGACAAAGGGGACTAGAGCGTTGTGTTGTGTTAATTGTTTGTCACTCTAGTCACTCTCCATAAGGACTTACCTGTAA
This sequence comes from Saccharum spontaneum, assembly GCA_022457205.1. Lineage (NCBI taxonomy): Eukaryota > Viridiplantae > Streptophyta > Magnoliopsida > Poales > Poaceae > Saccharum > Saccharum spontaneum. The sequence continues at coordinate 44,360,135 of CM039594.1, forward strand.
GTGATAACCGGGATATACAGTACATCTATGAGGGCTATATGGCTCTGGCTTTAGTTGCTTAAAGGACCTTTTCTAGCCTGTTAGTGGTTACCTTAAATGGCGTAAGAACGGCTTGCCACGTTGGGTGTAGGACATCCTCTAGTCAATGAGTATAGCTGAGAAGGAAGTGTGCCATTTGAAAAGGGGGGTTCCTACATCTGCCTACCGAGTGAATCTAATGGCCCTAACTTGTTAGACGAACCTTTAAGTGGCGTCATATGATTTCTGGTGTTTTGGGGAGTCGCGAACCCACGCATTTGAAAGTTATGACTCACAGTGAAAGTGTACACCTCTGTGCAAAGTTTAAAAACTGGTATACTAGCCGTGCTCACGGATACGAGCGGCCTTGGGGATTCTTACAGAATAGTTGATCATAATTGTTATATCATGCTTAATTACTGTTGATTATTATTATGCTCATGTTAATGTTATTCATTATCCTTATTACAATTGATCATTGATTCATTAATGGGAAGTGGATTACTTTGATGCTACTCAATTGCTAATTACATGATGAATAAAAGCTAAATGCAGTCAAACAGTGTCTAGCCTTTTGTGCCTCATAAACCCTGTGTTGTACTTGTTGAGTTCGACATGGACTCACCCTTGCTATTTCCACCATAACAGATGAAGATTATGAGGAAGATTATCGTAATGAGTACTAGTCTTGGTGTCAACCAGTCAACCGTGTCCCTGTGTTTGGAGTTTCCACTGGAGATCTACTATTAGTTATTATTACTTATTGTTCAAGACTATGTGTTAAATACTTATCGCTATGTAATAAGCACTGTGATGATACTATGTAATTTGTCTACTTGTGTGTGTGATCATGTCCTAGGGCGCACATGAGTCTTTTATGAATCCTATTTTTGTCCTTAAAAATGGGTGTGACAACATGTAGCTCCTATTTGTAGTCCAAAAAATAACAGATTCTAGTTATAGTTGTTTGCTTTGTGTGTTGCTAAGTGTGTCTCATTCCTTGGATGGTGATTGAGTTAATACACCTGAGACCTTGTGAAACTTGTGTGCCATGCCTAATATATTTGCTATCTATTTATAATAAATTGTGTGATGTTTAGTTAAATAACTATAAGTGGCTATGTCTTGGATAATCTTGTGCTTGTCTTGAATGCTCTTATGTAATGCATCTCATATTACTATTCTTCATATTCATGCACTTGCATCTTGCATCTCATTTAGGTACACTAGATGAACCACGTGAAGGATGTGATGTTGGAGCTAAACCCAAAGATGGCGTTTGGTGGACCTATCCCGAGGATAGAAGGACTAAGCAAGTACCAGGATGAGAGATGCTCATCAAGCGAGTGTCATCTAACAAACACTAACCTAATGTTGGATCCTAGGCAAAGCTCGGAGCATTCTAAGCCTCCTATGTTTATATAAATATCAAATTGAGTTGTATGTGTTTGATGCATTAGGTTGTAGGAGTTGAATGAAAACACTTGATGCATATATCTTCCTTGTCCAGATCTATATATACCTTGAACCCTATATAGGTCTAGGATCAAATATATATGCTTAGCCATGCTTAGTCGGTAGAAGTCAGGTGATTTCTTGTCACCTGCGAGATGTAGGTGAATATCTGGTCACGGTTGGCTATATTTGCTATCATAAAAATAACCAAGTGTTAATAAATGAAAGGAGACTGGACGGGATTGCGATAGAGAACCGACAGGGCATGGAGGTCTTGGGCGCCTATCTATCTTCATCCGTGTCGGTTAAGAACCGATTCGCTGTACGTCCTCATGTCATGTTGAATGCATGCTTAACACTTAGTTGGCCGGATAACTCGTTCTGACCGCGAAGCCGAGTAGCTCAACTCAGGCTAGGACCTCGTTAAGTGGAAGTGCGCACTCTAGAGGAAGTAAGGATGTGCGAGGAACCATTGGCGTAGGTTCGAGGGCAGATTGATGTCGTGGCAGAGTGGAGTCCCTAAGAGTGCGACGCTGATCAGACCCGCAAATTTGGTTCCTGGGTAGTACCAAAGGTGACTTTAGGCTACCGTGGCTGATAGACTGGGGTTTGTGTTAAGAATAATTCTCCAGCTAGGTAGGAATCGATTCGAGTCATCGTCTCTCCCGGATAGTGAGAACTTGACTGAGCAGCGGCAACGTAGAAACACCTAATGGAACTTAATGGTTATGATGATGATGACGATGTTCTCTAATGACTACACCAGATATGGTTACTAATGCTTGTTTAGCTTATCCAAGTGATTGCTCTAGTATAGGTGCTAATCTAGAGATGCCTAAATGAATAGGTTTTAACTTGATGCTAAAGCTATAATATGCAAGTCATGTACATAAGCTTTTATGCAAAATGTTGTCAAGATAGCTCCACCCATAAAGCCTTGCATACTCCTTGGTGTATTTTATTTTTGGTTTATGACGGGTAAGTCTAGCTGAGTACCCCTCGTACTCAGGGTTTATCCCACCATGTTGTAGGTGAAGTTCTCGGCCTGTTGAAGATGGTGGCTAACCACGGTGGGCTTGGTGATTCTAAATAGTATTCTCATCCATATGCTTTTTCCTGAGGATGTCACTTATGCTAGCAGTGTATTTAGAACTTATGTTATTGTAATCATTTCAAGTTATGTTGTTTTCAATAATTGGTTTTGAAACCCAATCTTGTACCATTATTTGTGAACTCGTTTGTAATATTATTTCTGTTGTAACTCCGTGTATGTGATGTGTCTTTGCTTAATCATGCGATCTTGGTTGTGAAGTTGATTTACCGAGGTCCTTCGTGACGCTCGGCAGACTACCAGGTTTATATAAGTGAAAGTATGTGTGCGTCAATGTGTTAAACGGGGACAATCATACTTGAACTTGTATAAATTGGGCGGTTCTATCACAATCAAGCTCACCAACAATCCGGTTCAAAATGCAAAAACAAAGCACATTGATGTCCGCCACCATTTCATTAGAGATCATCAACACAAATGGGACATTTGCATTGAGAGCGTGGGCACTGAAGATCAACTTGTCGATATATTCACTAAGCCATTGGATGAGAAAAGGTTTTGCAAGCTAAGGAATGAGTTGAACATATTGGATTTCTCAAATATGTGTTGATGCACCCCCACTAATATGACATGCCCATGTTTTCTTGCAAAGTCTTTTCTAAGTTTCAAACAAGAGAAACATGTTTCAAGGAGCATAATAGAATTAGGTTAGCCACCATGTATAAATTCCACACACATGCACATCTTGATCTAATACTATGACATCTTTCTCCTTGGATCCTTGTTTGACTTTACAATATATGCAATGCAAGTATGATTTCACATTCATCCCTATGTGAACTCCACATAAACTTTTAGAAGTAGGTAAAAAGAAGGCAGACTCATCAATGCCTTGCTGAGGTCCAAAAGTACCATATATACAGAGTGATTTGGGAGTACCATATAAGGAGGAGGTAAGCTATGTTTTGTTTTCAAGAATCCTAAAATGTTTCTCCAATTGACTTGACTAAAGGAAGATGGTGATCTGTTTTAAGCTGTTTCACTTTTCAACCGCCCAAAGTTTCATGGTAGACACTTTGAATCCTGCAGAGCATGTATGACTAGGAATGGTTTTATATTGATTTCTTGTCCTAAGGTTATGTCTTGAGTAATTCATCCTTTTATCAAGGACGAGTAAAAGCCTAAGTGTGGGGAGCTTGTTGATGGTAGTTAACATACATCATAAACCATCAACTTACCTTGCATAAATGACTAAAATAGATCACCAACATAGACAAAGGGGTTTAAAGTGACAAATTCTACGAGTTTTGGTGAATCTATGTTTCCAGCAGGATTTAATCAGAAAACCACCAAGGGGGACCTATTCGTCAAAAGAAATTATGGAATTCCATCACATGAACTGTGTGGAAAGGTTCCAGAAGACTCCAGGATACTCTCCATCGAGGCGGGGCTTGACCCACTGACATGTGGGGTTGATCGGCCCCACCTAGAGGCTGCCTAGCCTCCCGTTGTTATCTTGGTTCTCCACCGCCTCCTAGGATGCATCTCAGCTGTTCTTTCAAGTTGGTTTGATCCAAGGACTGAGGATTGATGCTCAGCGCTATATATACCAGCATGTACCCCCAGGTCATAAGCCAAGTCAGATCCTAAGAGCTAAGAAGCTAGAAACCCTAATTCCAAATGTCCACCAGGATTTAGAGCTAGCAATCAAGAGAAGATTAGTCTTCCATAGGATCTAGTCTTGTATTAGAGATAGAGAGATAGAGTAGAGAGAAGAGTTTTGGAGGAAGTGTTGGTCTGTCGATGCTCTCTCTCTACGGCTTGTACCCTAGCGGAATCAAGTTTTTCATGAGCTTATTTCTGAGATTTCTCTGGTAATCAACTTTTAATTCAAGTAAGCATCTTGTTCATATTGTTCTTTAGGTTTGCGACTCTCTTTTGAGTACTTTGATCCCTATCGCTCTTGGATTAAACTAGTATTCGTAGTGTAAGCGTGGTGCTTAGACTAGGTTATTCGTGGATGTACCCTATTTTCTAGATCGGTGGTAGCTCACGAGGGTGACTCTTATAGTCTTGTTGAATCCTCTGTAGTCCACCTCCCGTTAGTAAGCCTAGCAAGAACTTGTTACTATAGGAAACATACTCTGGCTGTGTTTTCTCTAGTAATATCCTCAAAATTGAACAATAGAAGACAAAGCTTACCAAAGTTAGAACTAGAAGTCCTCAATAGTCTCCTCTATACTCCTATTCTCTAACCTTGGTTATGAAGTTGGGTTAAGTTAAGATTTAGTTATTCTCATCTTTGTTCGTTTGGGTTCGATACTAAAATTGGGTTATTCTCAGTGAAGTGCTACAATGGTACAATATCTGTGCGCTTGTAGATAATTCTGTGTGCCCTAATTTATACCAACAGGCATTTCTAGTGTCATTGCCGGGGAACGGTTGCTGAGTTAACTTTGAGTCTAGCTTAACCTTGTATTATATTTTTATCCTTTTATCTTTTTCTTTTCCTTTTCCTTTTCTATACCATGGATCCAGAATCTGCCTCTATCTACCAATATGGTGCACCCAAGGGCACAAGCCTACAACTAGCAAAATCTTCTAAATCTATTCTAACATCTGGCTATGAGCTACGCCCGTGGTTAATTAACATGGTTTAGGATCAACCCTTTTCAGGCGAAGGTGATGAAAACCCCTATTCCCACCTAATGAGTTTGAGCAAACCTATGCATGCCTACATATTGAGGGCACATCAGACGAGACCTTACAATAGAAGCTCTTTCCCTTCTCTTTGACAGGAAAAGCTAAACATTGGTATAAACTCACCATAGGGAGTAGACAAGGAGATTAGGAAGCCTTACGCTCTAATTTTTTCTTACAATTTTTTCCAATCTCTAGGGTAGTCAAACTTTATTTATAGGTTCTATCTTTTAGACAAAATAAGAGAGAATCTCTAGCCACAACATGGTAAAGCTTTAATACTCTTTTAAAAATTATCCCTGACCTTGCTATTGCAGACGCCATTCTTCTTCAACACTTTTATATGGGCCTTAATAGGAAAACCTCGAAGCTTCTTAGTATGGCTTCAGGAAGTTCATTATTGCATGTCTCCACCAATATGGGAAGAAGTATTCTCACTAAAATCTTAGAGGACATCCCTGAAGAAGTAGAAGAGAAGTCACTAGAGGAAGAATTACAGATAGCATAACCTGAATCCCTACCAGATCCATCACAAACTCAGCTATCCCACATCCTGAACCACTAGAAAAGGAGGAAACTCCAATTTCTAATTTCATGTTGGAATTCGAGGATGAACTTTTTACTGAATATGGAAACACCTCGAATTACCATACAATAAGAAAACTCTAGAAGCCTAGGAAATCATCATTTGTAGAACCTTTAGACCCTTCTAAGGAAGCTTTCCTTAAAAAGACTACAAAAGAGCTAGTGTCCATTATAAGCAATGAATGGTTAGTAGAATCAGAGCTTTCCTCTAAAGTGATTCGCTTGGATTCACCTTCTATTACCATCCGTTACCAAATTAATAAAGCTCCTTTCGATGCTCTTTATAATCCAGTTGTGGGTGTTAATATCATATCAACATCTTTTGCTCATGATTTATTAAGAGACTGCCATTAACCCCAACAACAAAGTTACTAAAAGGTCTTTCAGGACACATTCTCCCAAGTTTAGAAATTCTTTATGTCCTTCCTATCCAGGTAAATGAAACCAAGGTTCATTTGAGCTTCTATATCTTTGATATTATGGAGTTTGACCTATTGATAGGACAACCAATTGAAAGACTTGTCCAAGAAGGACAACAGGGAAGTTGAATATAAGACTAGAGAAAAAAATTAAGCTTTCTATACCGATCACGCACTTTCTAAATTCAGAGACTGAGCCAATTCCCGAAGAAGACCCAATGAAAGAGGTTAAGGTTGCATCTCTTGATGTTTTTATTGAACCCAACCTTGAAGATGATGCCAGTTCTTCATCGAGGGAGAAGACAAAAAATCCTATTGACCCTGAACCTCTAGATGAATTTCTGAAACCACCTAAACCCTCCATTGAGCTTAAACCCCTACCTTCTGGTCTTAGATATGCTTTTCTCAATAATGATCAGGATTCTTCTGTGATCATAAATGATAAAGTTTCTTAGGAAGAATCTCTACGCTTGCTAACTATTTTAGAGAAGTATTTTTCTGCTTTTGGCTACTCACTCCAAGACCTTAAGGGAATTAGCACTGCTCTTTGCACCCATCGCATCCCTATAGATCCAGATTCTATACCTTCTCGGTAGCCCCAACGTAGGCTCAATAATGTGATGAGAGAGGTTGTTAAGAAAGAGGTCTTAAAACTTTTGTACGCTAGGATCATCTATCCTGTGTCACATAGTGAGTGGGAAAGCCCTGTTCAAGTTGTGCCTAAAAAGGGAGGCATGACTGTAGTTAAAAAATGAAAAGAATGAATTAATCCCCCAGAGAACCATCACTGGATGACGGATGTGCATAGATTACTAAAAACTTAACAAGGCAACAAAGAAAGATCACTTTCCGTTGCCCTTCATCGATGAAATGTTGGAGCGACTGACGAATCACTCTTTCTTCTATTTTCTTGATGGGTATTCAGGATATCACCAGATTTCGATCTATCCAAATGACCAAAGCAAAATCACCTTTACATGTCCATATGGAACTTATGCTTATCGTAGAATGTCTTTTAGATTATGTAATGCTCCAGCTTCTTTTTAAAGATGCATGATGTCTATATTTTCTGATATGACTGAAGAAATCATGGAAGTTTTCATGGATAACTTTTTTGTTTACGGAAAAACTTTTGATGATTGTCTTGAAAATTTAGACAAGGTTTTGCAAAGATGTGAAAAAAGCACTTAGTCCTTAATTGGGAAAAATGTCATTTCATGGTTAGAGAAGGCATAATGCTTGGACATTTAGTGTCCAAACGAGGGATAGAGGTAGATAAAGCTAAACTTAAAGTAATTAAATAGTTACCTCCTCCCGTAAATATTAGAGGAATCTGCAGTTTCCTTGGTCATGCTAGTTTTTACCACCGCTTTATAAAAGATTTTTCACATATTGCTAGACTACTTACAAATCTTTTGGCCAAGGATGTTCCCTTTGAATTTGATGATGCATGTTTGAAATCTTTTAATATTCTTAAGAAAGCACTCATCTGTACACCAATCATTCAACCCCCTGATTGGTCGCTACCTTTTGAAATTATGTGTGATGCTAGTGATTATGCTGTGAGAACAATTTTGGGACAAATAAAAGATAAGAAGCATCATGCAATGCTAGCAAAACTTTGACAGGACCTCAACTTAATTATGCAATAACTGAAAAAGAGCTCTTGGCTGTTGTTTTTGCTATTGATAAGTTTAGATCTTACTTAGTAGGAGCTAATGTGATTGTTTATACTGATCATGTTGCTTTGAAATACTTGCTCACTAGGAAAGATGCTAAACCTAGATTAATAAGATGGATTTTGTTACTCCAAGAATTTGATTTAGAAATAAAAGATAAAAAGGGAGTAGAAAATTCTCTTGCTGATCACTTGTCTAGAATGTAGTTTGAGAATTCACAGGAACTACCCATCAATGATTCTCTACGAGACGACAAGCTCTTCAAGGGCTCCAAATCAGACCCCTAGTACACGAATATTGTTAATTTCATGGTTGCAGGTTATGTAACACCAGGGGAGAACAAAAGATAGCTCGTCTACGAAAGTCGTCTCCACATATGGGATCCACCATACCTCTTTAGAGTCTGCTCTGATGGCCTGCTTAGAAAATATGTACCGGTGGAGGAAGGCATCAAGATCATCGAGCGATGCCACTCGTCACCATATGGAGGTCATTATGGCGCATTCCGCACTCATGCGAAGATCTAGCAAAGTTGATTCTTTTGGCCAACCATGTATGAAGACACAAAGGATTTCATCCAGAGATGTGGAGCATGCTAGAGGCATGGGAATATCAATTCAAGAGATGCCATGCCACTCACCAATAACCTCTAGATTGAGCTCTTCGATGTCTGGGGAATTGACTACATGGTACCATTCCCAAAGTCAAAGAACTATGAGTACATCTTGGTGGCAATTGACTATGTCTCCAAGTGGGTTGAACCCATGCCATGTAGAGCTGCTGATGCTAAGAACTCCAAGAAGATGTTTGAAGAAATAATATTTTCAGGATTCGGAGTTTCAAGGATGGTGATAAGTGATGGAGGAACTCACTTCACTGATAAGAACTTTCATAATTATTTGGCAAAGCATGGATCCATCACAACATCACTACTCCATATCACCCTCAGACAAGTGGCTAGGCAGAGACATCAAACAAACAAATCAAGAATATTCTATAAAAGACAATCAACGAGATAGGGACTGCATGGAAAGATTGACTACCCAATGCACTATGGGCTTACCGAACGGCCTATAAAACACCATTGGGAATGTCACCATAGCAACTCGTCTACAGGAAGACCTACCATCTACCTATGGAGCTAGAATTCAAAGCTCACTAGGCCATCAAATGATGGAACATGGACTTTGAAGCCGTAGGAATCAAGAGGAAGATGCAACTCTCTGAGTTGGATGAATGGCGTGAAAAAGCATATCACAATGCCAAGATATACAAGGAGAGAACCAAGAGATGGCATGACAAGAGGATCAAGAAGGAGTTCACCCTCAGAGATAAGGTATTACTTTTTAATTCTAGGGTTAAATTATTCGAGCACGAAAAACTTTGAAGCAAATGGAAAGGACCATTTAAGGTGATAAGCACTTCGTTGCATGAAGCGGTAACTCTTCAAAACGATGAAGGTATGTTATTCAAGGTAAATGGCCACCATCTCAAGATCTTTCTAAAACTTGAAAAACCACCTGAGAATTTGGATAAGGTGGATTTTCATATTTTACCATAATTTACACCACAGCCATCCTCCGTAACGATTCGTAATGCGAAAATATACTTTTCGAGATTAGATAGGACTTAGAAACCACCGCGAGAAAAATCTCCATGAGACCCCAACATGTGGGGCCACCTAACCCCACCTAGAGGCCACCCAGCCCACTGTCAGCCCCTTCTACGTCCCCTCAATTCTCTCATGTCTTCTAGATGTTTCCTCATTAGAATCCTATAGTTTTTCGATTCATTCGCATATCCTTTCATACGACGCCCTTAGAAGATAGATCTTGACCCTTGTTGCAAGTTGTTCCCCCTATATAAACAAGTCTCCACCTGCCTCTATAGCCATCCTATCAAAGCATTCTTCTCCAATAGCAGCAAAGTTCTCCTCTCTAGTTCCCATGGCCAACAAACAAATCATCCCCTTTGGGACCAACCTCAACAAACTACCTCCTATAGAAGAGTTCTAGCCATTGTTCCTGTAGGAGAACCTCTCCATTTAGCCATTGTTCCTCCAAAGTAGTTAGCTTCGGTTCCTCCAAGAAGCTATGGATTGTCCTACTTTGTCCAAGTTCATCAACCTGCGCTCCCTCCACCGCAGGATCGCCTCTTTCTGAAGGACAAGCCACATTAGATGAAGGGACCGATGATCCAAGTGCCAAAGGAGGCAAGCTCCTTCCCCCAAGATCCAATGAGATGCTGAAGAGTGTGAAGACCAACAAGTTTGGGGAGGTTGCATGTGTCAAGTACACTACAGCCACACCTCAAATAGCTTTTGATGGCATCCGAGCTGTACCAGGGCAAATCAAGATCATTCCACCAAAGGAGATGCGACAGCCACACCTCAAATAGCTTTTGATGGCATCCGAGCTGTACCAGGGCAAATCAAGATCATTCCACCAAAGGAGATGCGAAAAGACCTGCACCATCTCTAATGGAGAGGGAAGAGAAGTGTTAGAGGATGACAGTTGTAGCCCTAGAGAAGAGAATTGATCTTCTTACCCAGACCATTACAGCCCTCCAAGAGAAGGTCAATGTCCTCACTAGGACTCTCGAAGTTATGCATAGGAGGATGGAACTAGAGCATATTCAGCGAAAGAATTTAAAAAGCGAAATCTCTATCATTTCCCACTATGTTGGGGATAATAGGTTGATTATAAGACACAAGTGTTAGGTTCAAGTGTGTAATATAGTATGTTTAGGTTCGTCGCTTAGCTCAGTTGGTTAGAAGATTGTGTTAGTCAGATAAAAGTTTGTGCTTGGTTGTGCTTGTGTGCCTTATATATTAATAGAGTCTTATTAGTATTACCTGTTCTCTATCTCTATTTTGGATATATGTTTGTCTCCACATATTGTGCATAAAGGTATACAGGAAAACAAGTGTGGGGGAGACACACCTCGACAACAAGACGGAATCCGATCACGAAGATCACGAAATTTAGGAAACAATGAATGAAGGACCACGTACGATGAAGTGGGCCTCAAGCTACCACCAAAGTGGGCTGCCCGGCCTCCCTCTTGGGTCGCGGCCCATCATAGTAGCCCCTCGCCCTGAGCTTTGTCCATGGTCAGGTTTGAGCCCAATACACACTATTTTCATATGTTTCATTTTTGTTTTGAACCGAATTAAAAATCACATGATAAAACAACTCAAAACCTAAGAAAAGATTATTTCAGTCATGACTTAAGGATGGACTCACATAACACTTTTTCTGGAAGTCTTGCACTGTTGGGAACTTATTATTAGGGACCCCATGTTACTTAAGTTGTTGTAGAATAATGAGAACTTGATTCTTGATGTCTTGTTATTGGAGAATTTTATTTCAAAAAGTTAAAAAGAATAGCTACACCTCTCCTTTGTGGTAAAAGAATGTCCTACCAAAGCCATATATAGATTAGAGAAACCTTCTATATTTACTAATTATATTTGTGTTGAGTTTGGTCAAACCTTGTGACCCCTGTTGAGAAACTTATCATGCTCTCAAGATTAAGATCACGAACACTCCACATATATCTGCTGCTCCAACACTGGAGTACGCAACAACATATTTTCCATCCACCCAAAAATGTTCTACTCCTACACTAGGAATAGACACAAAAATATATTTGATAGGATAAATGCTCCAAGTTCTTGTAAATGTCTCTCTTGAAAAGTTTCAATTGCAGAAAAAGAGGCATGGGCTATGCAAAAGTTATTCATAAAACGAAACAAGAGAAGAAAAAAAGAGAAAAGTATTGAGGAAAAAATGGACAAGTGTCCAAGATATTTAAAACAGTGGGTACTCAGATGCCCACCATGAAAAAAAGAGAAGAAAGGTGAATAAGATAGCCCATGTTTTCCTGCAAAGTGTTTTCTAAGTTTCAAACAAGAGAAACATGTTTTAAGGAGTATAGTAGAATTAAGTTAGCCACCATATATAAATTCCACATACATGCATATCTTGATCTAACAGTATGACATCTTTCTCCTTGGATCCTTGTTTTGACTTTACAATATATGCAATGCAAGTATGATTTCACATTCATCCCTACCTGAACTCCACATAAACTGTTAGAAGTAGGTAAAAAGAAGGCAGAATCATCAATGCCTTGGTCAGGATCCAAAAATACCATATATACAGAGTGATTTGTGAGTACCATACAAGGAGGAGATAAGCTATGTTTAGTTTTCAAAAATCCTAAAATGTTTCTCCAATTGACTTGACTAAAGGAAGATGGTGATCTGTTTCTGGGAATGGTTTTATGTTGATGTCTTGTCCTAAGGTTATGTCTTGAGTAATTCATCCTTTTATCGAGGACGAGTAAAAGCCTAAGTGTGGGGAGCTTGTTGATGGTAGTTAACATACATCATAAACCATCAACTTACCTTGCATAAATGACTAAAATGAATCACCAACATAGACTAAGGGGTTTAAACTGACAAATTCTATGAGTTTTGGTGAATTTGTGTTTCCAGCAGGATTTAATCAGAAAACCACCAAGGGGGACCTATTCGTCAAAAAAATTATGGAATTCTGCCACGTGAACTGCGTGGGAAGGTTCCAGAAGACTCTAGAAGATTCTCCACCGAGGCGGGGCTTGACCCACTGACATGTGGGGCCGACCGGCCCCACCTAGAGGACGCCTAGCCTATGGGCCCTCCATGTCAGCCTCCCATTGTTATGTCGGTTCTCCACCGCCTCCTAGGATGCATCTCAGCTAATCTTTCAAGTTGGTTTGATCCAAGGACTGAGGATTGATGCTCAGCGCTATATATACCAGCCTGTACCCCCCAGGTCATAAGCCAAGTCAGATCATAAGAGCGGAGAAGCCAGAAACCCTAATTCCATATGTCCACCAGGATCTAGAGCTAGCAATCAAGAGAAGATTAGTCTTCCATAGGATCTAGTCTTGTATTAGACATAGAGAGAAGAGTTTTGGAGGAAGTGTTGGCCTGTCAGTGCTCTCTCTCTACAGCTTGTACCCTGGCGGAATCAAGTTCTTTATGAGCTTGTTTCTGAGATTTCTCTAGTAATCGACTTCAAATTCAAGTAAGCATATTGTTCATATTGTTCTTCAGGTTTGTGACTCTTTTTTGAGTGCTTTGATCCCTATCGCTCTTAGATTAAAGTAGTATTCGTAGTGTAAGCGTGGTGCTTAGACTAGGTTACTCGTGGATGTACCCTATTTTTCTGGATCGGTGGTAGCTCGCGAGGGTGACTCTTATAGCCTCGTTGAATCCTCTGTAGTCCACCTCCTGTTAGTAGGCCTAGCAAGAACTTGTTACTATAGAATACATACTCTGCCTGTGCTTTATCTAGTAATATGCCTAGAATTGAACAATAGAAGACAAAGCTTACCAAAGTTAGAACTAGAAGTCCTCAATAGTCTCTATACTCCTATTCTCTGACCTTAGTTGTGAAGTTGGGTTAAGTTAAGATTTAGTTATTCTCATCTCCGTTCCTTTGGGTTCGATATTAAAACTGGGTTATTCTCGGTGAAGTGCTACAACGGTATAATATCTATGCGCTTGCGGATTATTCTGTGTGCTCTAATTTATACCAACAGTGGTTGCCGCCACCTAGATAGCTTGGAGCAGTGAGGATCGTCGAGCGAAGGAAGGTGCTTGTCTCTGGCTCCGATCGTGGTGATTGTGAGGGGTTCTTGAGCTTTCCCCAGCAGAGAGCCAAAAGTACTCTAGTGGATTGCTCGTGGCTTATGTAATCCTCATCTTGTGTTGGTTGTGCGGCATCCTACTGTGGGTTTGGCGTGTGATGCCAATTAGCACGTGAACTTCTAAGTGAGTGAATCGCCACAACGAGGACTAGCTTGCTGGCAAGCAAGTGAACCTCGATAAAAAATCTTATGTCACCTTGTCCAAGAATTTCATTAGTTGTCTTAAAATTGATTGGCTCCATCTTGTGATTGGCTCATACCTCGACACGTCGGTATAATCATCGCCATTCTCTCTTCTATTACATTCCTAGTATGTAAGCTAAGCTCTTTAGTGTAATTAGTTTTGAGAGCTCACTAACTTAGTGTAGTGACATAGCCATTATGTGATTAGAGACAATATCAGCTAGAATTATGATAGGTGGCTTGTATTTGTAGTAGGCTAGCGCAACATTCGCGTTGCCTCATATTTGTCTAACCATTTTGTTTAGTGTTGTTGTAGAAATTTTTATAGGCTATTCACCCTCTCTAGCCATTAGGACCTTTCAGAGGGGAACGAGGGCGCCACTAGGAGAAGAGTCACGACCGTTGGGATTGCGCTAGGAAGGGTGACACCGCTAGGAGAAAGAGGTGTTGTCAGAGAAAGGGCATGGGGTCGTGCCGAAAAGGGCACCACCACTAGGGAAGAAGCGGCCACTCGAGGAGGGGAAGGAGCAACCGGCTGAGGCTAGCTAGATCCGGTGACGGCTCCCCTGCGGTAGACGGCGATGGATCGGGCACCTGGGCACAGGCAAATAGTCGCGTGGCAGTAAAGAGATGGAAAGAAAAAATAGGTAACCACTTGTTGGCCCAACAGAAGTGGGTAGTGGGAGGGGAAAAGTAGAGGGCCAACAAAAATAGTGACCCTATGGCTTGCGTTTGGACGGACGGGACAGACCTGCCTCATGCCACACGCCCCTACGGCTTGCACCGGATCAGTCCTGCGCTTCGTGCATCATGCCACGCACCCATGTCTCACACTGTGCACCGTCCTCGCCTTGCGCCTTGCACTCGCGCTTGTGCCTCACATCGCGCACCACCCTCACCTCATCAACTAGCATTAATTGGACAGCAAGTAGATGAGCACATGTTACAACCGTATGTCATGTGTTTCAGATGTATGTTGCATATGTTTAATCTAGATATTTCAAAAGTAGATCTGGTGTTGTATATGTTGCAATGGCTATACACGTATGTTGCAAGTGTATGTTTCAGCTATTTCAAGCATATGTTGCAAGTGTTTTATACGAATGTTGCAAATGGACATACACATATGTTGCAAGTGTATGTTTCAAATGTTTCATCCATTTTAGACGTATGTTGCAAGTGTTTTATCTAGATGTTCTATATGTTTCAGTGGCTATACACATGTGTTGCAAGCGTCTATTCAAAATATTTTATCTGTTTCAGATGTATGTTGCAAGTGTGTTTAGTTGCAAACGTATGTTTATAGATATTTCATCTATTTTAGACGTACGTTGTAGAAGTGCTTCATGTTGCAACATTAGCAAGTGTAGGAAGCGAACGCATGCAGAGGCGGTCCCCACGTGTGCGGCAAGCGAAGCGGGCGTGGGTGGTCTCCACCTCCATACGCATCAACAGGCATGTGCCGCGCATCAACAGGCATGTGCCACGGCGTGCAGACACTGTGGCATGGGGGGGGCGTGCAGGTGCAACAGTTGCATGCGGGGTAGGCGTTGTTCCATTTCTTCATGAGTGGAACGCATTAATTTTACGTTGGAATTGTGCATGCAGATGAAAAATTGTTGCCACTCCTGCAGCTGTATGAAGTAGAGAGAGGACGCTACTGGCGCATGCGAGACTGAGGCAGCAGGGCATGCAGGTGGGTGCTCGGCGCTGGGGCGAGCACACAGGAGGAGGTGAGGCGCAACAGTCAGGGCGGATAGCGTGGCCAGGCAGGCGCGAGCGTCTGGACGTCCGGGTGCTAGCCACGCCACAAAGGTAGAGGCCCTAGTAGGTACTTTATTGGAGTGCGTTTTTTTTACCTCCATCGTCCAAATATAGCTAGGATAGGTAGTCTGGAGATGCTCTTACCATCTAAAGAGGTGAAATTCGTTGATCTAACTTGGCATACAATGTTAGAATCAGTGTAAGTATGCTTGCGTCTGCACTATGTGATTCGTAAAACATATAAACAAACACTCTATTGGGATGTCCTTATTTGTATGGACCCAAGATGAGATAATACATTTCACTATATAATATTTTTTGGATTTTTTCTCCAAATGAAAATGACTGCAAATCTGCAATACAGATACCGGACTGGGTGTAGGGATTTGAACAGCGATGTTGAAAGCCATATATTCTACAAGTCCACTATATGTGAATAGGTGATTGCCACATTGTCTCTCCATACGTGATGGCTGAAAAAGCCTGAAATGACATGGATAGGGGAATTGCCGGTATGTAAATTGCATATAGTGCTTACCTCTCTTTTGTCAGGGAAATATGCGTTGCCTCGTGGCCGTTCGTTGGAAGAATAAGATTACCCATCGCTCATTGCCAGCATTGCAATATATAGGATAGTTTAGTAAACTTTTTCATCATATATTATAAATAAATGACATGGCCCTGTTCTGCCGGCTTATAATCCGTACTTTTCAGCTTGTTTCTTCAGCCGGAATAGCGTTTTCCTCACAAAAAATCAGCCAGAGCAGTGTTTCAACTTGTTTTTCAGCACAAGTGAACGGGGCCATACACACGATATTCTTGAGGCCAGTTTTGATACTTCCAAGAACCACAGATGTCATATATCTAACTTTTTCACACTTGGTGCGTGCGTGGAGGGATAACCAACTGGATAAGTGCTTGCCTTGCTACTATCTGAGTCACCAGCTTCATCTCGTTCTAGCTTGGCAGCAGTGGTAATAGCTCTCTCCTAAAATACTGATGGAGCTATGTGTGTATCATCTTCACGTGTAGTAGGTGAGATGCATATGGAATGGAATCCATTCACGGATAAGATAGGAACAGGAATGCTCATTTTACTTATTATTCTCTTGGCTATTGTCATTGTCACTAACAGACGTCCCGGTGTTCCGTTTGTCAAGTTGGTTCATGGGAATGTTGTACACGGTTCTAGTACCGCCACTTTGACTAGAGCAATCTACTTGTAAAAAAAATTAAAATAGATAGTGCAGTTTACTTTGAATTTGACTTTTAGTCCTCATATTAATCACTTAACAAGCCCTTGTATCATTTAATTTACAACATGTGTATGTATGCTTGATCCAATTGAATTCCAGTTACGTGCTCTGATCTTCTTTCTCGAACTTTGTTTATCAAGCTAAAAAAATTTGTTTATGTCTCTCTTCCTGACTATGTAGAATGGACATTAGATTTGTGTCTTAAAACCAAATTCATAATGTTGCACACTTTAGTTATCTTTATGTAAAACATATAATAATAAAAATATTATTAACTATAAAATATAATAAAATAATACTAAGCTATCTTTAAGAATATGTAGATACAGTACTGTCGAGTACCTGAGTTAGGGGTACCCAAAACCGGCGATTAAAAGAAGCAAACCTCCGAGGAATCCGCGCCCCAAAACCCTCTAAGAAATCGTATCAAAACTCCACCGACACGGATACACCGAGCTCAGTCTGCATCCGCGTCGCTACGCCGGGCGCCCTCGACTGCATTCGAACTCGTACGAGGCTCGCTCGACTATAAGCCTCGACCCCAGAAAATCTCTGACTCGTACGAACCAGGGTCGAGTCAGTCGACCCCCCTATTCTCTCAGTCACCTACTCGCTGACAAAAGCATTTAATGCCACCACTTCCACCTACGTGGCTACAGCGCCATAGGCATGGGAGCAGCACCCCCGTCAGACCCTGCTTTTTATTGCCCACCCCAGGATGGGCGATGAAAAGCAGCCGCTATTCACGCCATGACTAGCACTGTCCGACCATCATGCCCCAGGATTTCTGGGGCTTGGCCTTATCCACTTCTCGTCGACCCCCCTCAGCACGTCTCGACCTGGCCTCGACCACCATTGGTCAGCAAAGGGACCGCGCCCGTACGACGACCACAGGAAACCACACGTCTTCAACAGCACCCAGGATGTATCACCGTCCCATCGTCAACAACCACCGCGTCATCCCGGGGATGGACGGCCTTCACCGGAGCACGTCGCTACAGCAACATCCACAGCGCCTGCCGAACCTTCACCTCTAAGGCACCACCTTAGGGTTTTAGGAACCCCTCGGCCTTCACTTACCATATAAAAGGGAAGGCGGGGGACTCTCTAGAGGAGACGACGACGACAGACGACGAAGACAAATGTTTTTCCTCCACTTCTGAGATCAACATCTCAAGCAATACACCCTTTTACCTTTCTCTTGAGACTTGGTACCGGCTCCCTCTCTCGCAGCTTGTAACCCCTACGCAAGCACTTAGGTGCAAGGAAATACAACACCACTCCTCCCCCCCCTGCGCTGGACGTATGGCCTTCTTTGCCCGAACCAGGATAAACCTCCGGTGTATTCTCTTTGCATCACCATTCGAATTAGGGAGCACGCAGCACACATTCACTCATTGGTCTAGGGCCCTCCCGGGTCCGAACACCGATAGTTGGCGCACCAGGTAGGGGCCCGCTGCGTGCCAACATCGTTTTTCTGCCATTTTTCCGGATGGCTGACCTCGAACATCCACTTTCATTGGCCGCGGTGATCTGGTTTGGGAGCTTGGAGTTCATGTCCCTTGGCTATGGCTACGACATGATCCTCCTCCCGCCCAGGCACCCAACTGACCACGACCATGAGCTCTCCCAGCCTGGGGGAGCGCTACGCCGGTACCACCATTCTCGCCGGGCTCGTGCAGCCAAGCGACGCCGTGCCCAGCGCAGTCACCACCATCACCTCGCGGAGGGTCATGGCGTGCCCAGTTCCGGCACCGCTCAGCCAGAAGCTGACACAGAGTCTCTCATTGAGGACCTGCGTAGGGCGAGCTTGGCTATGGGTGAGATGCCGGCAGTGCACCCCGTCATCCCATCGCCCGGCGCGGCGCCGCTTCCAACCGGAGCTCGATCGATTTCCCTAGCAGCAGGGACATTACTGCCGTGGGCATTTCCATATGGGCTAAACATGGCTGCCCAAGGGTATGCTTCCTCCAAAAACACCAGCATGGGCATTTACGAGGAGCTCCCTGGGCACCATTTACGTTTTGTCCTCGACCTAGTGGCACCCACGCCAGCTTCCGAGTAGCTGGACTCTACGGAGACCCTAGGTACGGAGCTCCGTGTGATCGCCTCCCGCCGCTACGGCTCCACGGATTGACGACCTCACATGCATCCGTCATACTATTATTTCGGCGCCCATGACTCTGACTCTACTGATGATAGCTACGATCTGACTCACGAGTGTTTCCAAATTGATGGGGCCATCACGTCGGATTCGGAAGCAGAGGTGGCTGCTGGAGAAAGGAACACCACCCCACCTCACGCTGCGCGCCCTGGCGACGATGCCTGACTTCTTGAAGCAGACCAGGGAGTGCAACTCGAACAGATCCAAGAACTGCAGACCAAGCTCGACGAGGAGTGAGAGCGCCTGCGCCTACTGCAGTAGACCCCGAGCGGGAGCACGCGGTATGCATGCATGGCGGAGGGGCTCGAGAAAGAGCTCGCAATGTTAATCATCGCATCATTGAGGACAAGGCGGGCGAAACCCCAGTCTTCAACCGAGCAAGCCAGAACGTTGTTGCCGCCGCCATGCTTCTCCGCAACATGCCTGAACCATCTACACCCGAGGCCCGCCGGGGCCGTGATGAGATCCGAGGTCTCCTCGAGACTGCGGCCATGCAGCAAGCCGAGAGTTCCGCCTCGAGGCGATGCGGGCTTGCCTCGGAGCAGCCTGTGGAGCCCTCCCAGTAGGAGAAAGAGGCCTTGGTTCATCCCGAGCTCGCCCCACGAGGGAACAAGGCAGCCTCTGTCCATGAACGCGTCGCCGACAACTGCGAGCCCCGAGATGCCCGTAACGACATCAACGAACGCCGCATGCGCAAAAGTGGCGACGGTGCAGCTCGAGGCTACCATGAGCACAGGGGCGGGCGTTGCGACAGCTCAGAGGATTGTAGCCCGTCACCCAAGCCGCCGGGCCCTCGGGTTTTCAGCAAGACCATTCGCCAAACACTACTTTCGGTCCAGTTTCGCCCCCCAACGACTCTCACCAAGTATAACGGCGAGACCAAACCTGAACTTTGGCTCGCTGATTTCTACTTGGCTTGTTAGTTGGGCGGGGCCACCGATGACCGTGTCATCATTCGACAGCTTCCCCTATTCCTATCGAACACCGCTCGAGCATGGCTCGAGGACCTCCCACCTCGACAGATCCACGACTAGAACGGCTTGGTGAGGGTATTCGAGGGGAACTTCAAGGGGACCTATGTACGCCTCGGTAACTCTTGGGACCTCAGAAGCTGTAAACAAAAGCTGGGTGAGTCCCTCCGCGACTATATCCGATGTTTCTCTAAACAGCGCACTGAGCTTCAAAACATCATCGACTCCGATGTCATCATGGATTTTCTCTCTGGAAACACTTGCAAGGAGTTGGTCTGGGAGTTGGGTCGCAACACCCCTATCACTGCCAACGAGCTAATGGACATCATCACCAGCTACGCCACCGGCGAGGAAGCGGTTGGTGCCATCTTTGGTGGTGACCAGGACAAGGGGAAGCGCAAGGATGAGGATCCTGAGAGCTCCAACCAGGACACCAAGAGGAACAATAAGAAGAAGAACTAGTAGGGCAAATGAGAAGTCGCGGTAGACAACCTTGTCGCCGCTGCGGATCGCAAGAAGCCTCGAGGCCCCCCCGGTGGGGGCATCTTCGATAAGATGCTCAAGGAATCATGTCCCTACCACAAGGGACCCACGAATCACAACCTCGAGGATTGCCACATGCTTCGGAGGTACTTCGAAAGCTTGGGCGTCAAGAAGGACGACAAGAAGAAGGACCCCAAGGAGAAGGACGACGACAAGGATGGGGGGTTTCCCGAGATCCACGACTGCTTCACGATCTATGGGGGACCCTCGACGCGCCTCTCCACGTGCAAGCAAAAGCACGAGCATCGGGAAATCTTCTCCGTACAACTCACAACCCCTCTCTTCCTCGACTGGTCTGAGATCGCCATCACTTTTGACCGTGATGACCATACGGACTACGTCCCTAATCCTAGGGTATATCTGCTCGTTGTTGATCCCGTCATCGCCAATACGCGCCTCACCAAGGTGCTCATGGATGGAGGCAGCAGCCCCAACATCATCTACACCCAGACCCTTGACCTCCTGGGATCAGGAGGACACAGCTCTAACCTAGCGTCGAGGGCTTCCACGGTTTCATGCCAGGGAGATGGGCAGAGCCCATAGGGCGCATCGACCTGCCCGTCTGCTTTGGTACCCCCTCGAACTTCAGAAAAGAAACCCTCACATTCGGAGTGGTCGGGTTCCACAGGACCTACCATGCCATCCTTGGGCGTCCCTACTACGCTAAGTTCATGGTAGTCCCCAACTACACCTACCTCAAGCTCAAGATGCCGGGCCCTAAGGGTGTCATCACCGTCGGACCTTCCTACGAGCACGCCTACGAGTGCGACGTAGAGTGCGTCGAGCACGGAGAGGCCATCGCGGAGATGGCAACCTTGGCTGCGAACCTCGACGGTTTCGCCAAGGAGATCCCCGACCCTAAACGCCACGCCAGCAACTTCGAGCCCGCAGAGGATGTCAAGCTCGTGCCCCTCGACCCTACCAACTCGGACGGAAGGGCGTTGAAAGTCAGCACCACCCTCGATCCCAAATAGGAAGCAATGCTCGTCGACTTTCTCCGCACGAACGTCGACATATTCACGTGGAGTCCCTCGAATATGCCGGGCATACCTAGGGAAGTCACCGAGCATGCCTGGAGATCCAAGTCGGCTCCAAACTGGTGAAACAACGCTTGCGCCGCTTCGACGAGGAGAAGCGCAAGGTCATCGGTGAGGAGATCCACAAGCTTTTGGAGACCGGATTCATCAAGGAGGTTCATCATCCCGAGTAGTTAGCTAATCCTGTATTAGTTAAGAAAAAGAATGGGAAATGAAGGATGTGTGTAGAGTATACTAGTTTAAACAAAACATGTCCAAAAGTCCCTTTTCCTTTACCACGCATTGATCAAATCGTTGATTCTACTACGGGATGTGAAACTCTATCGTTCCTTGATGTGTATTCCGGCTATCACTAGATTAAAATGAAGGAGTCCGACCAGCTCGTGACTTCATTCATCACCCCTTTCGGCATGTATTGCTACGTTACTATGCCCTTCGATCTCCGGAACGTAGGGGCTACGTACCAGCGATGCATGCAACACATTTTTGGAGAACACATCGGGCCAACCGTCGAGGCCTACGTTGATGACATCGTGGTCAAATCTAAGAGGGCCAGCAACTTGGTTGCTGACCTCAACACCGCGTTCAAGTGCCTCAAAGCAAAGAATATCAAGCTCAACCCCGAAAAGTACGTCTTCGGCGTTCCTCAAGGAATCTCTTAGGATTCATCATTTCCGAGCGTGGCATCGAGACCAACCCAAAAAAAATCTTTGCGATCACCAAAATGGGCCCTATCTGAGATCTAAAGGGCGTGCAGAAGGTCACGGGCTGCCTTGCGGCCCTCAGTCGTTTCATCTCGTGCCTCGGTGAGAAAGCGCTCCCTCTGTATCGTCTCCTGAAGAAATCAAAACACTTATCATGGACCCTCAAGGCTGAAGAAGCACTCACCAAGCTCAAAGCAATGTTGTCCAACTCTCCGATCCTTGTCCCTCCGTCCACAGGGAAACCCTTCCTGCTATACGTCACCGCAACAACACAAGTGGTCAGCGCGGTCGTAGTCGTCGAGAGGGCGGAAGAAGGACACGCCTTACCCATTCAGACGCTGGTCTACTTCATCAGCGAGGTACTCTCGGGGACCAAGGTTCGCTACCCGCAAAATTCAGAAGCTGCTATACGCCATCGTGTTGACATGGCGCAAGCTCCGACACTACTTTGAGGGCCACCCGGTGACCGTGGTCTCTTCTTTCCCTTTGGGGGAGATAGTCCAAAACTAGGAAGCCTCGGGTAGGATAGCTAAGTGGGCAGTCAAGCTCATGGGTGAGACCCTCTCTTATGCGCCGCGTAAAGCAATCAAATCCCAAGCGTTGGCAGATTTTCTAGCAGAATGGATCGATACCCAACTGCCTCCAGTTCAGATTCAGGCCGAGTTGTGGACCATGTACTTCGACGGGTCGCTAATGAAAATAGGAGCAGGTGCGGGCTTGCTCTTCATCTCGCCCCTCGAAGTTCACATGCGTTACGTGATCCGACTCCATTTCGCTGCCTCCAACAATGTTGCTGAGTACGAGGCTCTCGTTACTGGCTTGCGTATCGCCATCGAGCTCGGGGTTCGACACCTCGACGTTCGTGGTGATTCCCAACTCATGATCGACCAGGTCATGAAGGACTCAAGCTGCCACGATCCTAAGATGGAGGCCTATTGCAAGGAAGTGCAGCGCCTGGAGGACAAGTTCCACAACCTCGAGCTTAACCATATCGCACGGGGAGTTTGTAAGTGCATTCGCCCCCGTTGTGGGTTTTGGATAATTAATGAAAATCAAATTAGGGACTAACATATTTATCAAGTGTAATCTACAGGTGTTAGTCCATTGATGGAATTGAAAAAGAATATTTGGTGAATTATAGCACCCTAAATTTTGATGGACAAAAGGCGCTTCGACTTAAAGGCTTCAACACCGTTTATTTTGATTTGAGTCGTAGGCAACGCCGCACTATCAAGAGGGATACAAATCTAGTTGGCAAAATGGGGATAAAAAGTGCTCTTATCGAAGCTTAGTAGGCTGGAGAGACGTGCACCAGAAGTTCTGGTGAGCTGGACCGGAAGTTCTAGTCGCTGGCGCCCGCGCGTGTCCGCGTGCGAGTATTTTGTTCCGGTCTCCGTCCGAAAGTTCCGGTACTTACCGGAAGTTCCGGTCAGGCACCGGAAGTTCCAGTTGGTGCAGTTTGCGTGCGCGCTCGCGTGCAAGAGAATTGTTTCGGGTTCTGTCCGGAGGTTCCGATACGGACCGAAAGTTCTGGTCCTGGCACCGGAAGTTTCGGTGAACCCGTGTTTACTGACAAGCCCAACGGTCTGATCTCGTTTGACCGAAAGTTCCGGTGGCTTCCACCAGAACTTCCGGTGGCTCATCCGAGCCCGAGTATATAAGCTACTCACACCTTTCTAACCGTTGCCCGAGGTTTGCACATTTATTTAAGCTCTGCCAACTCTCTCCAAGCTGTGACTCGCCCACTCTCTCTCCCCCTTTGCCTCCAAGCTTCAATCTTCGATTGTTTGAGCTAGGGACATGAGATTTGAGAGCGGGAGCATCGATCTTCGACTTGAGCACTTGGATTCCTCGTTTTGCCGGCTTTATTTGTGTTTGTTTCTCTTAGGTTCTTGGAACCCTAGCCGGCTAGGCGTTCTTCGTGGTTGCCCGTATTGATTCATTTGTGAGGGCACCCCGAAGTGTTTGTATCACTCTTTGATCCTTAGTGGAAATCTCAAGCTAGCCTTCGTGGTTGCTTGATGGAGGAGACCTTAGTGGTCGGACCTTCGTGGTCACCTCAACAACGAGGAAGTAGGAACTCCTTAGTGGGGATTACTGAACCTCGGTAAAAATAGCTTGTCTTGCTGTGGCGGTAGCATCGACTACCCTTTGTTCTTGTGTTCTTGTTGTTCTTCCTCTCTACCCCCATCTTCTTAGGTGGGAGGTCCTGATCTATGGTTTGGTGTGGTGCCAAGCTTTGAAGAGTTCAACATACTCATCAACAACCTCTAGGAGGGTGCGGTAACACTTGGATCTAAAATCCTAACTCGATTCACTTTGATTTCATAGCTCATTTAGGGCACCAGAAGTTCTGAAGGTCTACACCGGAAGTTCTGGTCCCCCTTACCAGAACTTCCGATCCAGACCACCGGAACTTCCGGTCTGGTATTTAACTTCCGTAAATTTGAGTTTGTGAGTTTTAGGTTTTGCAAAAAGGCCTATTCACCCCCCCTCTAGGTCAATTAGGTCCTTTCACGATCGCTCCTTGAGTTCCTGACCATGGCCAAACCCAAAGTCAGAACCAAGGGAAAAGGGGGGTACGAGCTAAATGAAATATTAAAACAAACACGACTCACCTCGAATGCCTCTGACATCTGCCGTACCAAGGTATTCGCGACTATCCGCAGGGATTACACGGAGTGCTTGCGGAGCCCCTCGATGTATTCCCAGTGCTGCACTTCGTCCTTATCGTCGAGGGCGAAGAAGGACTCGGCGGCAGGATTAGCCGCATCCCTGAACTCGAGGGTCGACCAACCCCAGCGCAGGAGCTCCTCCTCCACTCGCACGAGCGCCAGCTCTGCGAAGTCGGGCCACCCGGTAGGCACCTCCACCGCGTCACCGTCTGGCGCCGTAAAGGTCCCGGGCCGATCCGAGACGTCGATCATCTCAACGTCCGCCTTCTGCTTCCCCTTATCAGATGGGGGGTCATCGGAAGTTAGGTCGATCATGGCCGGTGTCGGTCCTGGGGGCGGAAGTGGCTCCCCGCTGGTCGACGCCTCCGGCTAGCCCAGCTCACGCTGCTTCGCTTCCGGTTGCGGCTGCGGCGGCCGCTCTTCCTGCCGTTGCTGCTGTTGCGGCTCCTCCTGCTCCGTCCATAGTTCCGACAGTGGCTCTTCTTTCCACACATCCCGCGGGGTCTCCACCACGTTCCTTGTCTCTTTCACACCCGCCTACCCTGCGTCGCGGGCGGATGTTGCGGCCTCCCTGGCCTTGACGGTCTCTAGGGTCCTCGTGGTCGACCCCGGCTCTTGACCGTCACCTCTGGACTGGCTAAGCCTGGTAGTGCCCGGGGCTGCCTCGACCGACTCAGGTTGCCGAGCGGCGTCCCCAACTCTGGCGCCCCCTCAGTGCCCGCACCGGCCATGACGATGGCCTCTTTCGCCTTAAGCCATTCTGTCACCGCCTGGTACTTTGTGACCCAGGCGGTGGCGTCTGCCGGTTTCCGCATTATCAAGGCGGCACTGGCCTTGAGCACCTTGGTAGGCGTCATGACCGCCGACACCGCCATGCGCTTATGGCTGCACAGCGAACCAGAACATGAGAACAAGAAACAAAATAAACTTGTTTGAGAAGCAAAGCGAAACACTCACCCAGACATGGGGATCAGGGGTTTAGTCCCTGGCCTCCCTGAGCCACCTGAGGCCCCCTGCGACGGCCCCTCCGTCGAGCCTCTGATCAGCCCGGAACTCCTTAGAGCCTGGGCTGACGAGGCCCCCGGGGTCCTCTGCGCCATTGGGGCCATCTGGCCTCGGGTCCTCACACCTGACAATGGCGCCCCGACCTCAGGTGTCGACGTCACCGCTCCACCTGCCGACAAGGTGCGCAACGACTAGGCACGCGTGTGTGGAACCACCGACGTCGTCGAAGGAACCCCTGGCTCGACGGATCTCCTTTCTGAAGACCCCTCACGGGCCCTCCCTTCCGCTCGCTCCTCCTCCCCTTCGATGGGCGTCGTGGCCACCCTCGATGCCTGAGAGGTCGACCCCCCACTGACGAGCCCCTGTAGGGACCGTACGTCAGGAAGATATGCGAGAAAAGTCATGGTGTCGTACTGCGACCCAGCGTCGTCCTCCTCGCTGTTCCCATCCTCCTCCTCTAAGGCCGTCTCGAAGGGGGACTCCTCTACAGGGAGACCCTCGAGCCGTTGTTGGCGACGGCGTTTTAGCAACGCCTCGCGCTTGCGGATCTTCCTCTTGCCCCGCATCTTCACGATGTCTTTTTCCTTCTTCTCCTGGGCCGCGGAAAGACGCCTCACCTATCGAGCAACGTGATCCTCCGGGACCGGTGGCGGTGAATCCTTGACCGCACACAGATCCTGCATAAGAAACTCGGTGAGTTAGATCTACGAGACCTAGGGAAGAAGGGGAGTCCGACACCAGGAGGGCAACCCTTACCAGAGGCTCGAATCCCTGGTTGGGCCGCATCGGGACTCTGTCGACGTCCTCCTGCCTGAAGCTGCCCACCATCCACCGAGCACGTCGGACGACCTCACCGAGGGGGAGGGTCTCATGTGACATCCAACTCCCCTCCAATGAGACACTCGGCGTCATCTCGTCCAACCAAAGTCGACGCTGCATCAGTGGCAACACCCTCCGATGGTGGAACGCGGCGGCCACCATGCCCACGGTCAGCCCTCGCAGACAGAGCGTTCTCAGCACGTCAAGGAGCGGCTGCAGCTTCGGCTTCTCCTCCTCGACGACGCCGTAAGACTAGTTTTCCTTCCGCGACATCAGGACCTCACCAGAGAAGCTCGGCAAGCGGCCGTCGTCATTGCGCAGGTAAAACCAGCCGTCGTGTCACCCGCTGTTCGATGGGATGAGCTGAGTCGGGATGTAGAGGTCACCTCGGCCCGCCCGCACTTGGAGAGTACAACTCCCGGCGTGTACCACCCGCCATACTCCCATCTCGCCCGCCTTGAAGAGGTGGAGCCACAACTTCCAGTGGGGCTCCATCCCCAAGTACCCCTCACAGACGGCCGTGAAAATGGTGGCCTGCGAGACAAAGTTGGGGGTGAGGTGATGGAGCTCCACCCCATAGTAATGCAGGATGGCCCGCATGAATCGGCTCTGCGGCATCCCGAGCCCTCTCTCGTGGAAGGCGACGAAGCTCACCACGTAGCCCTCTGGTGGCGCCGGCTCCCGGTGGTTGGTCGGCGGCACCCTCCACTTCGGCAGGTCTCGGCTTGTCTTCGATCGCAGGAGACCATCGCGCACAAGCTCTTGCAGCCTCCTCTCCGTCATTGAGGAGCGGGTCCACACCTTCGAAGGGAGGACTTGGCTTTTTCCCGCCATGAGCGCAGAGGACGGAATACTGTAGCGGCAGAGAAAGGATGGCGGCGGCAGTGGAGAACGGCTGATGGAGGCAAAGGAAAGAGGAAGCGGTTGCAAAGGGCTAGGAAGGAACAAACAAAACCCTGGGCACCATATTTATACCCCGGCGGAAGGCCAGTGGGCGGATCTAGCGAAGAGGCAAGTAAAGCTTCCGCATTTAATGCTCTTACCTAACCGCTCCCTTGAAACCCGTGCGTACAGGCACGTGTCGACCATTCGCTCGATAACCGCCTACCACGCCGCCCATTACCGTGTCATTTTCACTTCCCTCCTAAAAAGACACACCCCGATGGGCGGGAAGGAAGGCTTACAGACGAACACTTCTGGGCGAAGGAACCACGGGCTCTAAGCCCGCTATAAACCTCGAGGGTTCAAAAGCTGGCCCTCGACTAGGGTTCGACAGCTGCCCTCGAGTAAACAGAGTAAGGGATGTCTGAGAGCGGACCCGTACAAGGCCAGGGCTCGAGCCACTTTCTCGAGACACCCTCAGACATATTCGAGGCTAAAGGAGAGGTCGACGATGGAATCCCCTCGGAGGGAGGCATCGAGCCCTTGGATCCTATCAAACGGAGCCGAGATCCATACAACTCTTTGGCACTTTTTGGAGAGCGCCTCCGCAGCCGCTAGCCGACCCCTATCGAACGGGGCACGGGCTCCCACTCAAATTTCCCGCTAACAGCTCACCGAAGATCATTGGAACTCGCCCATCGAGGGTAGTACGGCGTTCGCACCCCTCCTCCTTGCCTAAAGGATGCGCGAGGGTCGAACGATAAAAACGGACAAGACCCTAATCGACCTCGCGCGTGCAGAGGCTCGGGGCTTTACCATGACCAACTAACCTCAACGAAAGAGGACCAAACCCACGTCGGGGGCTCAAACGCAGGAGAGTCCCATGACATAACATACTAAAGCCCTCGAAGGAGTCACCCACTCCTCCGAGGCCTCGGGGGCTACACCCGGCCGGTGCGCTCACGCACACCCACCGGACAGCGACGACGCTACAACTCCGGTTCATAACTCGTTGAGCCTCCGTGCGAGTGTCCACACTCACGCAGAAGCTCAGGGGCTACTGTCGAGTACCTGAGTTAGGGGTACCCAAAACCAGCGATTAAAAGAAGCAAACCCCCGAGGAATCCGCGCCCCGAAACCCTCTAAGAAATAATACCAAAACTCCACCCACACGGATACACCGAGCTCGGTCTGCATC
Organism: Saccharum spontaneum; assembly: GCA_022457205.1. Lineage (NCBI taxonomy): Eukaryota > Viridiplantae > Streptophyta > Magnoliopsida > Poales > Poaceae > Saccharum > Saccharum spontaneum. The sequence continues at coordinate 44,388,943 of CM039594.1, forward strand.
TGCGTCGCTACACCGGGCGCCCTCGACTGCGTTCCGACTCGCACGAGGCTCGCTCGACTATAAGCCTCGACCCCGGAAAATCTCCGACTCGCACGACCCAGGGTAGAGTCAGTCGACCCCCCCCATTCTCTCAGTCACCTACCCGCTGACAAAAGCATTTAATGCCACCACTTCCACCTACGTGGCTACAGCGCCATAGGCATGGGAGCAGCACCCGCGTCAGACCCTGCTTTTTACTGCTCACCCCGAGATGGACGATGAAAAGCAGCCGCTATTCACGCCATGACTAGCACTGTCCGACCATCATGCCCCGGGATTTCTGGGGCTCGACCTTATCCGCTTCTCGTCGACCCCCCTTAGCACGTCTCGACCCGGGCTCGACCACCAATGGTCAGCAAAGGGACCGCGCCCGTATGATGACCACAGGAAACCGCACGTCTTCAACAACACCCGGGATGTATCACCGTCCCATCATCAACAACCACCGCGTCATCCCCGGGGATGGACGGCCTTCACCGGAGCACGTCGCTACAGCAACATCCATAGCGCCTGCCGAACCTTCACATCTAAGGCACCGCCTTAGGGTTTTAGGAACCCCTCGGCCTTCACTTACCCTATAAAATGGAAGGCGGGGGACTCTCTAGAGGAGACGACGACGACGAAGACAGACGTTTTTCCTCCACTTCTGAGATCAACATCCCAAGCAATACACCCTTTTACCTTTCTTTTGAGACTTGGGACCGGCTCCCTCTCTCGTAGCTTGTAACCCCTACGCAAGCACTTAGGTACAAGGAAATACAACACCTCTCCTCCCCCGCGCTGGACGTATGGCCTTCTTTGTCCGAACCAGGATAAACCTCTGGTGTATTCTCTTTGCATCATCATCCGGATTAGGGAGCACGCAGCACACATTCACTCGTTGGTCTAGGGCCCTCCCAGGTCCGAACACCGACAAGTACTATGTTATATAAAAGAAAGCATGCATACCACAGAAGCTGGACCACATGCAATTATTTGTGAGGACTTGCTAATCACCCTCAACATCAACCTCAACCACCGCTTATAATCAAGTTTGAAACTAACGCTACGCTTCTCATAAGACGGGAAAAAAGGACATAGCTTAGGTCAACCTGCCTTTTTTAACCACCCTGATGTTTCATCAAACCAAATTTAAATCCCCTGTATTATACCGTAATATAATCCCAGCCTTATCAGTTATCACACGTGTTTTATACAGTTTATTGGCACGCACAATAGTCATAGTCGTTGCTACGCTGGCAAGTATCTTCGTTCTAAATTATAAAACGTTTTAGCTTTTCTAGATAAGTTGCTTTTGCTATGCACATACATATACACTACGTCTAGATATAAAGTAAAAGCAATATATCTAAAAAAGTCAAAACATCTTATAATTTAGAACGGATTTAGTAATAAGCTGGTTGCGTGTGAGCTCCACCATCTCTGGTGCAGTGCAGATAAGATAAGTAGTATACAGTACTCTCTCTCCTGTCACAGAAAGATGTACAGTAACTATGAAATTTGTATCTGCTGGATGGGTTGTTGCGATTGCGAGGATATTAATTAATTAATATTATGGATATCGGACTGAGCTATAGTAGGAGGCGAGCAGCATCCATCCTCCCGCTTCCGCGCGCTTTTGGTTCATCTGAGGGAGGCCACAACCGGGCCGGGGAGTAGTTGGTCGGCTGGCTGCACAGTTGAGAGTGGAAACTCATTCTCATTCATGGCTGTTGCAATCAAGAGATATTCTGGACGGGGTCCCCGACTTGCAAGTTGCAACCAATGATGCAGTGAAGTCAAACATCAGATTCGCCACTTGAGTAGTAGTATACTACAGTACGCACTTTATACGCATCCAATCTTGACTTTATCTTCGTCTCCTAGAAGATTTGGGTTTATCCTCTTGGGCTTGGGCGGTGGTACGTCCATGTCCTATGTGTACGTAGTACATAGCTAGTATATGTCTCCGGTTCGCTTAAACTTATCAGCCTATCTTATTAGTTATAGTACAATATTTTTCTCTCATAATAAATTAGTCAACAATACTTTTAATCATGACTTATCAGCCAAGCGAACTGAGCGTATGTATATGTACGTAGATTAGATGCTTACCAGGAGAGGACACGTGCCTTTAAAAGTAAATTACTCATCATCAAAGTTACTTATCAATCATTTGGGGCTGTTTAGTTCCCGAAAATTTTTGGAAAACGCTACTGTAGTAATTTCGTTGTTATTTCACAAATATTATCCAATCATGGACTAACTAGGCTTAAAAGATTCGTCTCGTGAATTTCGTCTAAACTATGTAATTAGTTTTATTTTTTATCTGTATTTAATGCTTCATGCATGTGTCTAAAGATTTGATGTGACGGGGAATGTGAAAAATTTTGCAAAATTTTTTTGGGAACCAAACGAGGCCTTGGTAGATGCAGCGCGCGGTTGGTGCGTAGCGTACCAGTGGAAAGTGGAAACCTAAACCTGGAGTAGCTGTAGAGGGAGGAAGGACTAGGGAAGGCTTTTTATGTGGTGGACTAGTGTAACCGTGTGTTGGGTGTTCAAACTCGTATTGGAGATTGACGAACAAAAAAAAACTCGTATTGGAGACACGTGGAGCACGCCACAAACGACTTGACAAGACACAGACATTTAAGTCAATTAATTTTAAATTTAACTAGATTTATAAAAAAAATCTCTCTCCATATTCTTTTATAGGATGTATCAGCATTTTTCATTTCTACTTTAATACAGGACGCTAACGCTACACCACTATCAAGACAAGACACAACAAGGCCACGGCTGATCAGCATTCAGAAATGAGGAATTGAGGATAGGGCTACGAGAAGGCGATGGCCAATGGAGCACTGTATCCGGTGGACAATTAATCTGCCATGATGGTGTCTTGATATCTAGGTGTTGACAACCAAAAATATCCATTTTGTAAAGTTGTCAAAATATGTAACAGACCTCACCATTGCGTTCCTCTCGTTGAGATGGTCAAAAAAACATATATGGAACTTCCGGTCCGAGATCGGAACTTCCGGTCTGAGACCTGGGCTACCGGAACTTCTGGTCCGTACTTCCGGTCCGAGATCGGAACTTCTGGTCCGAGACCGGAACTTCCGGTTGCTGGTGGAGGAAGGCGCAGTTTCACACGAAAATGAACTACTGGTACTTCCGGTGGGGACCAGAACTTCCGGTGGGGCCTGACCGGAAGTTCCGATAGGTCTGATTCCGAATCTAACTCTCAGATCTCGAACCGATCTGTTTCTAGATCGGTTTTGGGACGTGGAAAACTTAGAAAATAAGCTTTGGAGAGGTTTCCTACTGGGATAAGACCACCCCCTCTATATATATGAGAGGATCAAGGCCGATTGAGTTTCCATCTATCCAATCGACATACAAACAAATCAATCTACTTCTTTTACCCCTTTTCTCCTCTCCTTCAACCTCTATGTTGTTCATCCCTTGATCCACGACCAAGGATGACGCCCTAGGCTCGCCGACCGACCTAGGGCAACCCGGCGACGTCCTTGCCCTGACGGGGTCCCTCTCGGGCGAGAGCTTCGACGGTTCCTTTGCTAGTTTGCCTGAAAACTAGCTGGTTCTTCGTCACGCAAGCACGTTGGTTATCCTTTGTTGGTTTGCTTGTAAACCTCTCCGTGTTTCACCACGTAAGAGTGATATCCTCGCTGCGTTCTTCGGTCCGTGACGGCCCGGGCGTCCAATGCCCTTTCTGGTGTGCGATTCGGACCACATCCGACGTTAACACACTTTTTGGCGACTCCGCTGGGGAAGAATTTGCTTCGGCTCTACTTTATAGCCGATTCTTCTTACCCTAGCCTTATTCCTCGCTGATCTATCTTCTTGAGCTCGCCATTACCGTTGCATCTGGCCCAAAAGGCCGATCGCATCTAGTTTTGACCCCTTGTAATCTTGCTTGCAATTTTGCAACGTGTTGCGCTTGACATTGGAAAATTCAGTAAGGCGGTCAAGTTCTAAATCATGGAGTACCGAGGTGGTTCATCACAAAACTACTACAATTATCCCAAGGTACAACTTGCAAATACATCTTATGATCCTAATGGTTATTTTGCAAGTCATATAAACTCTCATGTTGGTGTTGCTAGCTGTAATGATACTAGATATGTTGCATCGGCTGATACTTTTGATAATGTTCCTCATCATACACATAATAATTATGGATATCATGGTCAAGAGCCGATGTCAACTATAAATTCTGAGTTTTGATGCTACTAGCAACATACAACATGTAAATCCTTGTTTATCGGCTATAAGTTCACAATATGTGGTTCCACCACATAACATGCCGATAAATAAGAGAATTGGCTATGATAATGCTAATTATTTAGTCAATTGCTCCCAAAATTCAGCACCATATGCCAATGCTCTTATTCATAATTTGGCTCCACATGTTACTTCTAACTTGAGCCGAATTAATAAAAATTCAGCAAGGTATGTAAGTGCTAATACCCATGATTTGGCTTCACGTGTTATTAGTAACCATAGCCGAATCAATGGAAATTCAGCACCTTATGCAATGATCAATGCCCACAATTCGGCTTCGTATTCTGCTCACGATCAAAGCCGAATTAGTGAAATTTCAGCAAGGCATTCGAGTGCTAAAAGTTGTGATTCGGCTCCACATGTTACTAATAATTGTAGCCGAATCAATGAAAATTTAGTAATGGGTGAGGAAATCCTCGTCAGGTCTACAACCATAGCTAAGCTAAAGGTAGATGGGATCACTGAAGATTCTCCTCTTTTCTATACTATGGTTAAGGTGAATTCTACATTTGATAAGTTAGAGGAAGGAATCTTTGATACTTCGCCTCATGTTGGACATACTAGTGAATCAGCCCTGGCTTTTAGTCAACCTCAATATGAGAGGCCGTTTTACTATTATTTTGACCAGCATGGTAGAGTGGTTGCAAAGAGTCAATCTAAATTGGCCTCTTTGGCGCCTAAAACCAATAGGGCCAGTTCAGGAGGGGCAACCACTATACCTCCTGAAAAACATGGGAAGCGACAGAAATCAGCTAGACTTGATTTTTCAGGAGCTAAAGGGGTTATACATTTATCTAGTGATTACCGCATCATTGACGGAGATCAAGCCCCTACAAATAACAAAGAAGGGTTGTCTGCTTGCTCAGAATTGGCTGAGCCGACTTTGAAGTCGGCTAAGCTGACTCCTGACTGCTCTATGCCGACTACCTTTGCCACCATCTTCAAGTCGGCTAGGTCGACTTTTCAGTCAGCCAGGCCGACTGCCTCTGCCGTCTGCCCTGAGTTGGCTAGGCTGACTTCCCAGTCGGCCAAATCGACTGCCCCTGCTAGTGCCCAAGTCGGCCTAGCTAATTTCCAGTTAGCTAAGCCGACTTTTTCGGTTTCGGCAGCTGCTAAAGCATCTTCGGATGATTTGACCTCACTTATTGATTGGTTTCTGAAGAAGAAGAGCAACATCATGCAAATCAAGGACATGCACTTCTCTAACATGATCAACAAGGTAGAAGACACAAATATTTTGCTCAAATTCCAATCTGGTCACACTATTTCAATTTCATCATTTATTAGAGATATCCTTGCTAATAATGGTAATAGACCGATTGAGAATAGCAATTTATTTGTTGGTGATAAAACAAATTCAGATTCTATCGGCCAACACATTGTGCCATATGGCAAGGCCGATAGTGCTAGTTTGTCAAAGCTAAGGCTTCTCAAAAGCAGCTACAAAGGTGTGGCCGAATGGGTTGATGTTAAATCTGATCCCTTCGTTTGCCTAGCTTTAAAGCCGACTCCACAAAAGAATCGGCTAAAGAAATCAAAATACACCTTTGACTTTACCATTTGTGATCATGTCTTTGATATCTTGCTCAAGAATAATTTTATTAGAATCATTGATCACAGTGCTTTGCCATCTATTCAAAACTTAGAAGAGCTTACATATTGCAAGTGGCATAATTCTTCTAATCATAATACTTCTAATTGCAATGTGTTTCGTCGAGTGATCCAATGGACGATTGAGATTTTCTGAAGCTCAACAGATGGATCAATTAGATTCAATTGGTCTTGATGGCAAACAGGTTTTGTATCGACTTGCAATAGCCGATTCACTCAAAGCTCAAGGCTCAAATGCCCAAGAGAGAGATGTAGAGCCCTCAAGTGAAGACAAGGTTGTTGTCCATGAATTACAAATTGAAGATACTCAAGAGGACAGCAATGTTATCATAGTTTCAGAAGACACTGGGGGGCAGGTGAAATCTCTCCAATTAGAACAAAAGCCGATTGATCCCGTTGAGCAAGGGGAATCGGCTAAGGATCCTCCTGTGGAGCATGTCTATCAAGATGGGGAGAAGAAGGAGGATGCTCATAATGCTGATGGAGGTAAAGGTCATGGCAAACAAAGGACTAGAAGGCCGGAGCTTAGCTTCAAGAAACTTCTAGCTAAATATGAAAAGATAGGAGAAGCAAATATTGCCAACCGGCCAAAGAAAGTCCCATCATCAAAATTGCCTCCAACGCGCAAGTCTCAAGAGTGGAATTGGCAAGGAGATAGATCTCACACAGCAGTAACATATTCTCCTTTTGAGCAGCCAATTCCCATGTCAAATGGATCACAGTCCGTATATTTTCATCCTTATTCATCTTGGGGCTGGTTTGATCAAGAGGCACATGTGCCATCATATTATAAGCCACAATACATAGAGTATGCAGCTCCTAGATATTCAGAGAAATCATCTTCTTATAAAAGACCAATTTGATCAAAATCGGTCCAGAGCTCAAGCAAAGAAGAAAGTGGTAAAACAAGTTTACCGCGTGAAGTATGATGGCCGGAAAGATAAAAGTTCAGACCTAAATTCAACTATTGAAAAGCCGATTACGTTGTTGAAAATTTTGGCTAATGATGGCAAAGAAGTAGAGAAATCATCTATTGATGTTGTAGGTGCCAAATTTGAACAAAAGAAGATGAAAGTGTCTAAAATCAAGAAAGAATTGCCGCTGTCCAAAATAGAAGCGAAACCGATATGCTCAATCGGTTTACCAAAGTGGCAAGAAAAGAAGTTGCAAAAGCTTAATGCAGAGAAGCTAAAAGAAAAGGGCTTAGCATGGGTTCCTAAACGAAGAATTCAAGCTCAGAAGGATGATGCTCAAGCAAGTGCTGCAACAAAGGCAAAGGAGAGAAGAAGGTTTAAGAAACAAATGCCAAGTTGGAGGTTTGCACCAAATCATCAAAATCATTGGTCATGGCATCATCCATACTTTATGCGTATGCCTATATGGAATTCATCCCCTAGTATGCATGGTTATCCCTCAGCTCCTTATTTTGATCCTTGGTATGGATCTGTATGTTTTAGAGGGTTGCCAAATTATTTTTCTTATCAATGATCAAGAGCCGAAATATTTATTTTGGTTATGCATACTCTTATGGATGAATTCATATGGCCAATATTTTGATATCGCCCTTAGTGTAAAAATATAGCCGATGAGTGCTTGTGACCATCGTGCTATTAGAAAGCCCCCATGAAATTTACTTTGATGGCTTTCAGGCCCGGGGGGCATGACATATGCATTTTGGATTTACTTCATGGATGTGACAATATGATTAATCGGCTTGCAAATAAGGTGAAGGTGTTGGCATAATCATATTTCTCACAATAGTGTTGTTTGAGACATCAAGCCGATTAAAATTATATTTGCACCAAAATTCAAGCCGAATGTGAAGTTTTCTTATTCAGCTTGGCTTATATTGCAATCCATGAAGTATGACATGTTGAAGCCTGCAGTGATTCTTTGCTGGTGGAACAAGTTGCTGGTGAATTTCAATGTTTAGAAGAGTCACTAAAAGTTTGTCTTGATGCTTGCCTTGATATCATTGGTTCTTTTACCGAATTTTAAATTCGGCATATTCTAATGCATGAAAATCAAAAGGCCAACATGTTAGCACAACAAGCATCTGGCTATGACATTGGTGGGCGTAATTTTCATATTCAAGAACAGCCGATGCATGAAGATTTATATTTTTGCCGTGTAAGTGCGGAAGAATCGGCTAAGCCGACTGCCCTAGTCGGTCTAGCCGACCCTGATTATCTAGCAAGCCAGTCGGGTTGGTCGACTTTACAAGTCGGCCTAGCCGACTCCCCTGTGGCCAGCCTGGCCAATGTGCATGATGAACTCTCAAATCGGCCTAGCAAAACTTCTAGTGATGTTGGGGCCGATTTACATGATTAGAGGACTCCCATATTGGCATATCTACGAGATCCAAGTGCCAAAGTTGATAAAAGTGTTCGGCGAAGTGCTTTCAAATATGTGTTGCACAATGATGAGCTTTACCAAAGAACCGCCGAAGACTTGCTGCTGAAGTGCTTAGGAACTGATCAAGCAAGAATAGCTATGGGAGAAGTCCTTGAAGGTATTTGTGGTACGCATCAATCGGCCCCAAAGATGAAATGGTTATTGCATAGAGCTGATTTCTATTGGCCTACTATGATGGCCGATTGTTTTTGATACTACAAAGGTTGCGAAGAGTGCCAAAGGTTTGGGAATATTCAGCTAGTGTCTGCTGCTATGCTTCATCCTATAATCAAACCATGGCCTTTTTGCGGTTGGGGACTAGACTTCATTGGCCAAATTCATCCCTCATCTTCCAAGGGACATCGCTTTGTGTTGGTTGCTACAGATTATTTCACTAAGTGGACCGAGGCAGTTCCTTTGAAGAATATGACACACAAGGAGGTGATTGAGTTCATAACTGAGTATATCATTCATAGATTCGGCATACCCTAAACATTAACTACATATCAAGGGACTTCATTTATGTCCAAGGAAGTGAGGGACTTTGCTGAATTATATAAGATCAAGTTGCTCAAATCATCTCCATATTATGCTCAAGCTAATGGCCAAGCTGAGTCTAGTAATAAGACTTTGATCAAGCTTATCAAAAAGAAAATTGAGGAGAATCCAAGAAGGTGGCATGAAGCATTGTCTGAAGCTCTATGGGCATATCGCATTTCAAGGCATGGTGCTACATAAGTTACTCCTTTTGAGCTAGTATATGGTCAAGAGGTCGTGTTGCCTGTCGAGGCAAATTTGGATACATACAGGCTTGCTAAGCAAAATGATCTATCAGCCATTGTGTATCATGATTTGATGATAGATAACATCGATGAGGTAACTGATGTAAGATTAAAAGCTCTCAAGGAGATAGAGAAAGACAAAGCTCGAGTTGCCAGGGCATACAATAAAAAAGTCAAGAGCAAATCTTTCCAAGTAGGAGAATTAGTGTGAAAACTATACTACCTATTGGATCGAAGAGCAATCTGTTTGGCAAATGGTCACCCAACTGGAAGGGTCCTTACAAAGTGATCAAAGTCATATACGGTAATTCCTATTTGCTAGAGACATTGCAAGGTGAACGTCTCAAAGTAGCATTCAACGGGAGATACTTGAAAAAGCATTTTTCAAGTGTTTGGCAAGAAGCATAAGTGCTCTCCAAACAATGGCCGATACATGTATCGCCCTTAGAACAAAATGGCCGATGTATACATCGCCCTTAGTCACCATACAGCCGATGAGATGGGTATCGTTGCTGTTTGGTTTAATTATGTTTGTTTGATCAAGTGTTTTCATGTTTATGCATTATAAACCTGAAAACAGGGGGGCATATGTTGACAACCAAAAATGTCCATTTTGTGAAGTTGTCAAAATATGTAACAGACCTCACCATTGCGTTCCTCTCGTTGAGATGGTCAAAAAACATATATGGAACGTCCAATTTGGGGTCCGGATGAGGGAGTTATGCCTCTGAGAAAATATTTGTTTGGGCTACTGGAACTTCCGGTCCGTACTTCCGGTCCGAGATCAGAACTTCCGGTCTAAGACCTGGGCTACCGGAACTTCCGGTTCGTACTTCCAGTCCGAGATCGGAACTTCCGGTCCGAGACCGGAACTTCCGGTTGCTGGTGGAGGAAGGCGCAGTTTCACACGAAAATGAACTACTGGTACTTCCGGTATGAGACCGGAACTTTCGGTGGGGACCAGAACTTCCGGTGGGGCCTGACCGGAAGTTCCGATAGGTCTGGTTCCGAATCTAACTCTCAGATCTCGAACCGATCTGTTTCTAGATCGGTTTTGGGACGTGGGAAACTTAAAAAATAAGCCTTGGAGAGGTTTCCTACTGGGATAAGACCACCCCCTCTATATATATGAGAGGATCATGGCCGATTGAGTTCCCATCTATCCAATCGACATACAAACAAATCAATCTACTCCTTTTACCTCTTTTCTCCTCTCCTTTAACCTCTATGTTGTTCATCCCTTGATCCATGACCAAGGATGGCGCCCTAGGCTCGCCGACCGACCTAGGGCAACCCGGCGACGTCCTTGCCCTGACGGGGTCCCTCCTGGGCGAGAGATTCGACGGTTCCTTTGCTAGTTTGCCTGAAAACTAGCCAGTTCTTCGTCACGCAAGCACGTTGGTTATCCTTTGGTGGTTTGCTTGTAAACCTCTCCGTGTTTCACCACGTAAGAGTGATATCCTCGCTGCGTTCTTTGGTCCGTGGCGGCCCGGGCGTCCAATGCCCTTTCTGGTGTGTGATTCGGACCACATCCGACGTCAACACTAGGTTAAACCACTTTGTAGCAGAAGAATACGAAGGGAGTAGTATCAATATTTATATCTCTAAATTGTTTTTTATAAAATATATATTTTAGTATTAATCTAATAATATTTATCATGAATCATAAATGTTAATCTTATTAATATATTTCATCAAACTTGATATTAATTAACTAATTAGAAAACAAGATTTACATCTTTTCGAGATGGATGGAGTAAATAGCAACTAGAGATACAAACTGAGCATAACTTAGCAAGTTAAGCTCCTTACGTGAGAATCGGCCCACCTGGGTTCAAATACTCAACTTGACTTGGCTGCTCGCATATTCCAAGATTTATTCTAGGATTTAACAATGTTAAAGGTAAGTGGCATGCCAGTCAATAGTAAGACACATATGGTGACTCTGTCAATCTTCAAATCTGTCGGTCTAGTCTTTTGAAGGTGCTCACAGGAAACTAAAATCAGCACAAACTCTAAAGGTATTTTACTTAGGTAAATTGTTGGTCCAAATATATATACAGTATGTAGTGGCCTGCATATTTTGGGACTCTGCTGCAAAAATAATTTATGAAGAAATTCCATTTTATTTAATTTTATTATAGAGGCAGGCTAAAAGTATTTGAATTTTTGGGACTCTCTGCTGCAAAAATAATTTACGAAGAAATTCCATTTTATTTAATTTTATTATAGAGGCAGGCTAAAAGTATTTGAATATTTTAAAATATGTGATGGTTTTCAAAGATGATTAGCCCATTTTAGAGTCTGCGGGCTCTCCCAACCTTTTGAGCCCTCAAATAATAACTACTACTCCGTCCCTTAATGTGTGTCGTCCGAAAAACATGTATGTAAGGAAAACACGGTTTTCTAGAGACAAACATTTAGGGACAGAGGAGTACTTCAACTCCAACAGCTCTTAAAATCTTAGGGTCCAGATCTAATAGCGCCGCGAGGTCAAGCCCTTCTAACAACGCATCCAGATCTAATGGGCAAGCGAGGTGAGCCCTCTCGCAGCTGCACAAGGGCAGAGCTCCTCTAGTGGTGATGACGTCCTGTCCCTATTGCTCCTCGTTTTGGCGGCGCCACCCTCCCCATATATCGTCGTCCTCCTCCTCCTCTGGTGACGCTCTCTCCGCTTCACTCCCCCATGCCCCACCAGCCTTGACGACCACTAGAGATCTAGCTTTGACTTCCCCGTGTCGATGTCCCTATCCGAACTTTGATCTGCCCCGCTTACACCTTACCAAGATGGAGGCGAAGCTGCAAGAGGAGGATGGCGTCTACGTGGCAGCAGGTGCCCTAGGAGTCTCCAAGCACGGCGGTGTATGTCAGGGCAGTGGTGGCAAAAATTAGGCGGAGTGCTAGCACCCACAGTGTTGCAGAAAAACCGATGCCTGGGAAGGGGAGATTGTGTCCAAGCATCGTGTTGTACATGTGCAGGGCGAGGCTTGATCCAAAAAAATCCAGCATCGATGCCTGATCAATAAAAAAATCATTTCGGTGGCTGACGCTGCTTTGCTCTTCGAGTGGAAAGCTGCTGCATAGGGGAGGGGATTTTTTTGATTTCTTCGAGTGGATCGATGACTGTATCCAATGCTTGAACATTGCAGGAAAAGCAGGAAACTGAGCATCGGGGTGTACGCAGAGGTGACATCGCGTTTAAGCCTCGGTACACTGTGGGTGCTCTAAACTAATCGTCCTATCCTATTACTCCCGGCCCGTTTCTACATCTTAGGGCCTGTTTGGCAATATTGTATTCACCTGTAAATCATATCCGCCTGTAATATCTTGTGCACAAGAAAACCAGTGATTCCTTTCGCCCCTGGAAAATACTGCTTGGGTAGAGAGTTTCCAGCTCGCCGAACCTTGCGAAGAACAGATGAATGGCGTAATCAATCCGAACCTCTCCAAGAAGAATAGGTGAATGGAATAAACAATCGCGTATTCGCATGACCGAATAGAAACAAACATGTTTCTGAATGATGAAGGAAGTATATGACAACGATGAGCTTGCCTCTGTTCTTAGCCCTCCTGTGGCGAGCCGGCGACGGCGGCCGCGCATCCGAGTCCGAACTCGCGACGACGAGAGCCGGGAAGACCTCATCGAGGAGGCTGAAGTCGACTCGTCGAGCATGCCAGGAATGAAGCCAGCATGGAGGTGCAGGAGGCAGGACGATGATGGAGACAAGACGAAGCAGGCTGATCACGGACGCATCACGCAAGCGAGCAATCAGCGGCGAAGATGTTTCGCGAGGATGGACACAAGAGGGCGAGCCCGATATCCGTCGGAAAAAAAAAATTATGGCCTCAGGAGGTCTGTATCTTTTTCCGGCCGTAACATGCAAAACCGGATGTAAATATAATAACCAAACTGTTCATCCAAACAGTTTTTTGGATTAGCTTGTATAATTTTTCAGTTCTGTATTTTACAGGAGTATTAGTATTAAAACCAGTCATCCAAACAAGCCCTTAGTGGAAAATGACGATGCCTGCATAACCCCAGCTGTTGTGACCGTGAAGGATGAAAAGGAGGATGGAGTGGAGCGGAGAGGAGCACGAGCCGGCGAGGGTCCGTGCTTGCCAGCATGGGACGGACGCGGAAACCCGTCGCCATCCGGCACACCAAGCAATAATTGTGATTCCTTGTTTGTGGCTGTGGTTTTGTGGTTGGCCAGCCACGCCGTGGCATCGGATGCTAGGGTCTCCGTCCTCGCACTTTCCCCGGGATCGGGATCCGCGTCCGGAGCCCACGCCCCACGCAGCGCCGTCGGCGGTTTTTTTAATTTAATTTTATCGCAAAAAAGAAAAGAAAAAGAAGCCACCCGGCCGGCCGACGGCGACCGTTTGCCGACCTGCATTTGGGATTCATTTTCGTGGGCTAGATCTTTCGGCCCATTAGGTTCCGGGCCTGTCCTAGTTTTCTTTCCCAAACAAGTCTTGGAGACGCGTGTAACGCTGTAACCGGATCCAAATGTGCTGCCGATCATGCGTGTACCTGCGCCGTTAGCCCAATACCAAACGTCCAAACCTTCCATCGCTGCGGTCTAGTATTTTTTTTTAGAATCGCAGACTTTATTCCGTGAGCCTGGCGGCCTGCTGCAGGCCGTGCGAGGGAGAGATGGGCTGATGTGGGCCATTTTCTTTTCTAATAAAAAATGCGAAAACTTTGTAATCCGTTTTCGGTTTGCACCGTTACATTTTTTACCTTTTATAGATAAAGACCATTACAATTTTTATGATGACATATATAAAACTAGACCTCTAATGTATATATTTTAAAAAAAAGGTAGTGGGAACTTATATTATATATACACTAGCTACTTCTTGTACTAAAATACAGCGATTAATTTCATAAGTTGAGAGAAATTTTTTTGGCACGCCTATCTTTTTCTATGAAATCCAGTGAAGGACCAAGTAGATTATGATTTCGACACCGAAATGTGTATTTTCAATTTTCATACTTCTAATAATAACTCTTTGGCAGTTGGTGGAACAGTCCCTAGATCTAAGAATTATGACCTATTTGCTTGAGCTTTTGAAGGTATAAGACAAGCGACAGATTTTGCAAGCAATCATTAACAATCTAGCTCGTATTTTACGGGAATTAACTTTTTGGCTCTACTGCTCTAGGCACCAGGTATATCTATATCTATATTTTCTTATAATCCTAAACCTCATTAAAAATCTGTTTCGAGCAATCTGTCTGCATGAACTTCCCACTAACACATGCAATTATGACACACATCTATACATACAAGTAAGGATGAAAACGGAACGGAAATATCCTGAACCGACCGTTTTCGTTTTCTATATTATGATTCCGTTTTTAAACATAAAAAATTGTCAATTTCAATTGGTTTCATAACCATTTTCAACCATTTTTGTATTCTTTAATTGCTAAAATGTAGAAATATACCGAACTAACCGCTTTCGTTTTCTATTTTGTAAGTCCGTTTCCGACCGTTTTCATCCTTACATACAAGCTATCCATGTTAACCAACCACGCCACCCAATAACACACATTTATTTATCTACGTCAGTATACCACACAGTCCACTAAATCATTTTCGTAATATCCTGCAACAACCCGCGGGGTATGCCTCTAGGTGTAAAATAATATACATAAACCACCACACACTACCGTCTTGCAAGTTGTAACAGATTGTGAGTCGTTAAGTGACCAAAATATATAGAAGATGCGTTTCACCCTCCTACGAACGATATTTAGATTTTTTTAATATGACATTTTCACGAACCTTCCAACAAATGATATTTAGCTTTCAACAACAAAGAACAAAACAAACATGTTTGAAAATTTAGGCATTATACGACGTATCACTACTACAGAAATGATTTTTAGCAATGTCTTTTTATTTTTGGTGTAGGCTACTCTACAAATTCCGCCTCTAAAACTGGTATCCGAGCCGGGCTTCCTCTAGAAATCAATTTTTAAAGACGCTTGGCCTTTCTAGGTGTCTTTATAAATGCCTTAACTACCTCTAAAAATACCATTTTAGGGACGTCTAGGCTTTTCAGCTACCTTTAGAAATGGAGGCATTTCTTCTAGAAGTGGTTGGGTATTCCAGCAGTTCCTATAAATGGAATTTTAGAGGCAGTGGGCAATTTAGCACACCTCTAAAAATAGGTGTAACATTCCATAAATTATTTTAGTCAAGTCGGATGAAAAGAAAAACTTTATATCAAGGTTGTAGTATTCAGACGGATCTATAACATTGCAGTGATGACCATTTCATTTGAAATCATCTAAGTTTTGATTTTTTTGTTTTAAGTTTTCATAACTCAAAATTCATTTTTTTATTTGTTCTCAAAATGGTCTGGGATGAAGAAACTACATCCCAATTATCAACAAACAGTTCTTGTCATGTGCCTTTCATGTCTTCGTCTCTACCTTTTAACTATTATTTATATTATAATTGCTATGAGATACCGATCAGTTTGGCATATGTTTGTTCGATCCAAATCAAATATTGATTACACTTAGCATAAGTCCACCCTATCTAAAAATGTTAGCCTTGATCCGCCACTGAATACAGGTTTCAGTGATTGTCTTAGTTCCTCCAAACCCCAGTGCCATTTTACATGTCGACCTAATTTAGAAGAAAATTATCCTAGCCTCATTTATCGGCGAGGCCCAGGAAGTATTCTAGGGTAGCAATTCGTTTCGCTGGGAGGGGCAAAAATAGTTAATTTAGTATCAAAACATAACAACAATTTTGTGGGAGTGGAAAACAAGAAAACACAAAAATCAAATATATGTCCCTGTTTAGTTCTCATGAGTTGAGAGGAATTACTCAAATAATAAAACAAGAAAACGCAAATTTCAAGTATAAAGTAATCTAATAATAAAACGAGGCACAGTTTCTAGATGTTAGTTTTAATTTATACGTCGAATCCAGCTGAACAAGTTGAATGGAGTATATTTTATGTTTATGGTATCGAGGGAATTCGCTTAAGGCCCTGTTTAGATCCTAAATTTTCTCCCAAATTTTACTATACAGAAAGAAGATTCTCCGTCACATCAAAATATCGGCACATGTATGGAGTACTAAATGTAGATGAAATTAAAAACTAATTGCATAGTTTTGTTGTACTTTACGAGACAAACATTTTAAGCCTAATTAATCAATGTTTGGACAATTATAACCAAATAAAAACAAAATTACTAAATACCTGGGCACTGTTTATGCCCGAATTCAGTCCCGAAATCGGCATCTAAACCGACCCTAAAATAAAAAGTTAAAAATAATGGAGCGCTGTGTCTCGGTATGGCACGGCCGGCGCAGAGTACAACGTCTTGTTAAAAATAAAATAATTAATTAAGCTGAAGGCAGTGCCGAGGATGGATCAAATGGCAGTGAGGCACTGACACACACACTTGACCTTCCCGGAGACGCAGCGCCGACCGCGCACACACTCTCGCCTAGGACTCCACAGCGATCCAACACAGCGGTCAAACAAAGGCAGCGGCAGCCGGCAGGAGCAAGAGAGCCGGCACGCAGCGGCAGCGGCAGCGGCGTAACACCCGAGTCAGCCTCCCTCGGGCTGCAAGAATCCGGAAAATCCCCGCCCCACCCCACCCCGAGGCTGTGATGTCGTCGGCGGTGCCCCCGCCGCCGCCCCAGCAGGAGGCCCCCTCCGCCGGCGGCGACAAGGTCCTGGCCGCGGCGCAGCACATCGTCAAGTCCCTCGCCACCTCCAAGAACGCGGCCGACGACATGATCCGCATACTCTCCGGCTTCGACAACCGCCTCTCCTCCATCACCAACGACCACCTCTTCCCCTCCCCGGACCTTTCCGCCGCCGCCGCCTCCGAGATCTCCGCCGCCGCCGCCTTCGACGCCGCCGACCAGCTCATCCAGCTCTGGGACGCCACCCCGGAGGCGCTCGTCTTCGAGGCCCCCGAGGACGACGTCGCGCAGTACCTCGCCGCCGTGGACGTCGCCATCGACCACCTCGCGCGCGGCGGCCCGGGGGGCGCGCGGGCCGGCGTCGCCGTCCAGCTCGCCATGGCGCGCCTCGAGGAGGAGCTGCGCCACATCATGGTCCGCCACGCCGTCCCCATCGACCCCACGGGCCTCTTCTTCTCGCTCCGCCGCCTCTCGCTCGAGTCCATGGACGACCTCGACGCCTCCCCCGACTTCGACGCCGCCACGCCGCACAGCCTCGCCCTCGACGCCACCCCCGCCGGCCCGGACACCGCGCGCGGCGCCGCCCTGGGATCCAATCCCTTCGAGGACCAGGTGTTCGACCCTGTGCGCCCTGAGGCCGTCGAAGACCTACGCGCCATCGCCTACCGGATGGCGCGCGCGGGATACGCCCGCGAGCTCGCCGACGCCTACTGTGCCGTCCGCCGCGACCTGCTCGACGAGTACCTCTCCGTGCTTGGCGTCGAGCGCCTCAGCATCGACGATGTGCAGCGCATCGAGTGGAAGCTGCTCAATGACAAGATGAAGAAGTGGGTGCACGGGGTCAAGACCGTCGTGCGCGTGCTGCTGGCTGGTGAGCGCCGCCTCTGTGACCATGTGCTCGATGCGTCCGATGAGCTTATGGAGGAGTGCTTCCTTGAGTCCACCAAAGGATGCATTATGCAGATTCTTAGCTTTGGGGGTGCCGTGGCGGTATGCCCCCGCTCGCCAGAGAAGGTCCCTCGGATCCTTGACATGTACGAGGCACTCGCAGAGGTGATCCCCGAAATGAAGGATTTGTGCGTGGGAAGTTCTGGGGATGGTGTGATCAGTGACGTGCAAGCCATTCTTGATAGGCTTGGGGATGCTGTGAGGGGTAACCTGTTTGAGTTTGGGAAGATGTTACAGCAGGAGACCTCACGGAGGGCGATGACAACTGGAGAGATCCATCCAATGACGCGCTATGTCATGAACTATTTGAGGTTGCTGGTTGTTTACAGTGAGACACTTGATGTACTCTTGGCTGATGACAGCACTGATCATGATGCTTTCAGAAGTTCTGACGATCAGGATCAGGAACACTTGGAGAACATGACCCCTTTTGGAAGGCGTCTTCTGAAGCTGATATCTTACCTGGAGGCCAATTTGGAGGAAAAATCTAAGCTCTATGAAGATGCTGCCCTGGAGTGCATATTTGCCATGAACAATTTGCTCTATATTGTTCAGAAGGTAAAGGATTCCGAGCTAGGAAAGGTTTTGGGTGATCACTGGATAAAGAGGCGGAGTGGTAAGATTCGACAATATTCAAAGAGCTACCTAAGGCTTTCATGGACCAAGGCTTTGTCTTATTTCAAGGAAGATGGACATGGGAGTGGGAGTGGTAGTGGTAGCGGGAGTGGCAGTGGCAGTGGCAGTGGGCATTCAAGTTCGAGGATGTCCATCAAGGATAGGTTCAAGAACTTCAACATGGCCTTTGAGGAAATTTACAGGAACCAGACACTCTGGAAAGTTCCAGATCCTCAGCTCCGGGAAGAACTGAAGATATCAATATCTGAAAATGTGATTCCAGCTTATCGTGCTTTTCTGGGCAGATATGGCAATCAAGTGGACGGGGGAAGAAATCCAGGAAAATATATAAAGTACACACCAGAAGATTTGGAAAGCCAGCTATCTGATTTATTTGAGGGATCACAAGTGTCTGCCAATCACTCTAGGAGAAGAACATAGTTCATGGTTGGCAGGATCATGTTGCAGGTATGATTTTGTTGAACGGATTGATATTGATGAACGTTTGTACACATCACATCTGTTGATTGGATGCTTGTTCCCATAGTAGTCACTACAATATTGTAATACAACATGTGAACCTTTTGATATGCTTACTATTGCATAGTGTGAACGAAGAAATGCTGTACATTTATTTTCCTGTTGTTAATTGTGATCTGTACTGACTATTTCGCATTAGTCGTAAGACCATTTGCCACTAGGTAGGGTACAAAGTGTCCAAGGGAACTTGTTCGGTTCGATTAATTGGGGTTGACACATTTCTTTCTTTTTCTTTCTTTTTTTTTTTGGAAAGGAAGGGGTTGCCACATTAGTCATGTGTTTTGCAGTCATAGTCTTTTGATGATGGTGGTAAATATGTGATGCTAAACAGAAAAAGTTTATTTTTGCACCTTCAGTTTTCGGGTTATCCATCTTGTACTTGCAAAGTTAAAGAAAGAAAGTTTACCAGCTAGCTCATTCTTGACAGTTGACACTACTGGTAGCTCTGACTTCATTGTTTCTTACTTGACTTGTGACTTGTGGGCACCTTGTGCAAGGAACTCTGCCATTTAGCCTTTGATGATAAACTATTTCTCTGTTATCACTTATTACTTTTTCATAGTTTCAATTTCCATGCACTGATGTCTTATTCAGCCTCTTATATATATATATATATATATATATATGAGCTTGCCATTCAAAATTTTTATTTATGTGGTGCATGCTGCAAGCAGTGTGTTGAAGTATCCGTGGATTTCACACTTCCTTAAAATATTTGCTTTTAGGACATTGGTTATACATGTAATCAATTTGGCTTAAAAATCAGAGGTCCTGCGTTTGAGACCTGGTTGTCCCAAATACATGGAAAACCATAATTGTGATGTTTTAAGGGGTCTCGTCTGTTCAAAGTAACATCAAGAGGATCCCATGGATCGTCATGGCCCTACCACTGTTGAGAGTTCAGAAATCAGAGTGCAGTTCACTGCAGAGTGTTTTAAGTATAAGTAGGTTGCCTGTTTTCCTCAGCAGCTTAAACTTTTGAGTGAACTGGTGAATGCTTTAAACTCAACTCTATGTAGATGGTACCTGAATGATTGAATCACCATTGCATGCCATAGGGGGCTAAACACTAAGATGGAATTATAGGTCTCCATTCAAAAGTTCTTTTACATGATAGTGCATGCCATGGAATTATAGCTTTCCATTCAAAAGTTCCTTTACACAATAGAACTCCCCAACTGCTACTTGCTTTTGCCCAAACATGGCTTTTGTATTACAAGTTACAACATGCTCCACATATGCGAATTGGAAATTATACTATATAGTAGTATCGTATTTGAAACTTGTCTTAGACAGCAGATGAGCTGAAGGATTTTATATTATCTCTGATTTGAACAAGATTTTGTCCCAAGTGTGGTAATTGGTAACTTTGATCAAGCATAGTTGCATCATTAGTGGAACGACTGTCTTACTAATATCCTGATAATATATATGTACTTTGCCTCTTAGTAAAATTGTCCAGGTTTAGTATACACTCTTGGACAGTAGACACTTATTATGCACAGCATGCTTGCTTGTATCAGCAAATAAGATTCCTCCGATGTTTCTCTTCACCAGTTTAAAGCATCCTGCTGCATTTGCCAGCACTGACCAAGTTAGATATTAAAACCATGTCTAAATAGTAAATACATCAAACATTAAAAACATGGTACAATCTCATTAGACGCTATTACTGTAAGAAAGGGAAATAATCCCGTAAATTTCAGATCTGATACTTGACTTAAATTGGAAAAGCCTGGATGGATGTCCAAAATTTTCTTTAGTTTCTAGTTTTTTCAAATATACAAAATGGTTAGCCAAACTAATTAATCCTGAACTTTGCGATCACAAGTATAGAAAGGACAATAGACAAAGGAGTTGGGAAGTTTTTTTTCCTCCTTTTGGAGTTCACGAATCGGGAAGATTTGTAGCCTAAGTGTAGAAAAGAAAACAATTAATGAGCTGTTGATGACCTTTCTGTCCAAAGAAGCCTACTAGAACCTGGTACTGGAACAACAAATACTAGATGGGACAGATTGCACATTCACACAGGTTATCTAAGATCGATTGCAAACATACATTTATGCGAAGACAATTTAAAACTAGAGCATGTTAATGTCAGTCTACTAGTGGTTACTACTGGGGTTCTAATGGGTACAGGTTACATCATGTTGATTTCCCAAATATCAAATAGATCAACAATTTAACGTCATTGTATGTGTCCTTGTGCCATTATACAAATGTAAACTTGTCGTGTTCTCATGTACATCCTATGGAGCATCCGAGCATGAATGCATGATGCTTGACATCAGCTTTCTGACATCATACTAGGACCAAGAAAAAGGTGTCATGTTAGCTTCCTGTAGGTCTTCTTTCCCATTTGCCATCGACTGGTTTCTGATTTATTGTTCAAGCTTTGCACATGCATGCAATCTATAAGCACCTTAGTTATGCTGCAAAATTTGTACGTATATTGAAAACAAGTCTGTCATTCACATTTGAAAGGGTCTGTATATGTGTCATTGGTGAATACTTGTGGCTTTTCTGGTGCATCAGAGGTCAACTTGTATTGGTGCTTTATCTTTGTATCATTTATAGTATTGGATGCTCTTGTTGAGCTTTAACAAATGATTCCTTAAGTAATTTTTAGTTGATTCTGTCAAAAGAAAATGTACTCTTAATTTCTGCCTTTTGCTTATAGCAGTAAGTGATTTCCTATATTTTCACATTGGCCGGTTTCTATTGTTAACTATATTTGTGATATTTTCTTGGACAACTCTGTTTTCATTTGTCAACGTATTTTGTGGCAAAAATGCTGTCGACTGTTTATTGTATATAATATTGAAATATTTGTGATGCTGCTGAACGATGTACCTGTAGACCTGTAAGGCATTTTGGTGGAAACTTGAATTACTCCTTTTGCTAGTGAGGCCATAGCATTTTGGTGGAAACTTGAAAAGCATGGAGTACTGCACCTATAGCAATTTTGCCATAAGTTCCAAATTCTTAAAGCATATCAACGGCATATATGGAGTACTGCACCTATAGCAATTTTGCCATAAAATTCTGGAATGGGTTCAAGTTTTCACTGAAAAGTGAAAACCAATTGGACTAGAAGGTTCCCATATTATCACCTGTATTGACTTCCTTGAAATTGAGATTGCTACCTGCCCTCTGGTTATGCTGCATATTGAATATTTGAAGGTACCATTTTTTGTCAACCTGTCCATATATTACTTTCTAGTTGGAAACTTGGGATGAAATAGGGCGCTGGAACAAATATCTGAGTTATGGCATAATTTTCTGACAACTTATTACAATACTTTTTGTTAAAGACAGTTGTTGTTGCAAAGTGTACTTGATCCTTCATCTTTGTTTCCTCGAGAATCTATCTGAAGTTAGAAGATACACACTTTCCTGTGTAGCACTGTTGCATTGGGCCAGTGGGCTCTCCATACCCTGTGGCGTTATGCTTTTTAAATGTGGACTCCTTGATTTGTTTGCTTTCTTGTAAAGAGCTTTTACCAAGGCCGGCAGATGTGAAATGCTGCATTGTTCAAATGCATCGTAAAACCTCTTTGACAGAGATTGAGTGGTTTGATATTCTCGAATCTCGACAGCTTTGTGTGCCCCCTCTTAAAGCGTCTAGATTTCACATGTGGATGTGGTGTGAGTGCTCAGGCACTTCGTGGGCGTGTTTAGATGTGAAAATTTTTGAGGAAAAAGTTCCTGTAGCACTTTTCGTTGTTATTTGGCAAAATTTATCTAACCATGGAGTAATTAGGCTCAAAAGATTCGTCTCAACATTTACAGACAAACTGTACAATTAGTTATTTTTTTACCTACATTTAATGCTCCATACATACGTCTAAAGATTTGATGTGATAGTTACTATGCAAAATTTTTTTCCTCTTTTTGGGCATCTAAACACGGCCAAAGGAAAAGTCCAGCATTTTCAGCAGAAAAAAACATGTTTTGCAAAAATATCTTGATCATTTCTTACGTTAGTGTACTATATGAAAGCAAGGTGGGTCGTGCAATGTACAGTTAGTATGCTGTCCAATAATTCTCATGCAACTTATTTTTAACATTCTACATTCGAATCAACGACTTCATTAGTTTTTACTATTGCTCAAAGTGGTTGTTCCACCATGGAGGCTACGTCATGTTATTGCTTTGACAACACCAAGCCCTTGAGGGGTATTTGGTTTAGCGAGCTAAAGTTTAGTTCATGTCACGTTGGATTTTGTTCGGGGTTGATCATGAGGTTTTCAGATACTAATTAAAAAAACAAGTTATATATTCGGTGGATAATCCGCGAGACGAATTTATTAAACCTAATTAATCTAGCATTAGCACATTTTGTTACGTAGCAATTAGTGTTAATCATGGACTAATTAGGCTTAAAAAATCGTCTCACAAATTATCCTCATCCTATATGTTTAGTTTCATAAATAGTCTATATTTAGTACTCTATGCATGTGTCTAAACATTCGATGTAATGGGGATTAAAATTTAGTCCTTATAACCAAACACCCGTTAGTATTGCTACAAGTAGTTGTTCCACTACCTTCGCGCTATGTCTTAATTTATTGCTCTGACAACACCAAGACCTTGAGCTGTATGTATGGAGGGTTATGCCTAGTGTAGTTGCTCATATCCTCGCGTCCTCAATTGCAACTTAAGAACGATGTGGTGAAGGGCTGTGTGAGCTGTGAGAGAGCTGTCTCTGAGACATCGTGTTAAAGTTGCTATTTGGGAGTCACTAGCTTATTGGTCTCTCTCATCAATAGCCAATAAAATTCTTTCTAAACTAACTATTCGGAAACTATTGGAGATGCCATTATTCACTCATATACTCTGCTTTGCAGATTAATGGTTTCATCAATTTTTTTTGTTATTGCTAGATATCACACTTTTAGACCTAGTTTTGTGAAACTCTGCCTAACTCTCTTTCGTGTACTCTAGTAAGAGTAATTTTTATCTGTATTCTCAAAATGAACTATGAGCTGGTGAAGCTATTTTTTTCACTGGCCCTAACTCTATTCATCGTGGCAAGGAGTCTGCAAACAAAAACGTATCAAGCAGATCCTTACATTTGTCACCATCTCCATGGTTTATGTCTTACCTACTCCTCCGTCCAGAAAAAAATGCAAGGTTTGACTCTAATCAAACTTTGTTTGTTCCACCGAATTTAGAGAAAATATATCAACATTTACATCTTCAATAATATGTTTACTATAAAAATATACTTCATAATCAATCTAATGATATTTGTTCAGGATTATAAATATTTATATTTTTTAGACATTGAGAATTAGTGTTGAGCTTATTTTGTTGGACAAATATTAGTTGATATAATCAATTTAGGAACGTGGAAAACTATGGGCATCCTAATAAAACGCGACATAGATTGGAAACTCATACGCTCTGTTCATCCGGCTTGTTTTTTCAGTTAGAACAATGTTTTTATCTCGCAACAAATCAACCAATAATGTTTTTTAGCCGGCTTATCAGCACAGCCAAACGGGACCATAATTTCATTTAGGGGGTGTTTAGATCCCTTCAAAATTCCAATTTTTTATGCTCTCTCTCTATCACATAAATCTTTAGACGTATGCATGGAGCAATTAGTATAGGTAAAAGAAATAACTAATTACACAGTTTGGTTGTAAATCACGAGACGAATCTTTTGAACCTAATTAGTCCATTATTGGACACTAATTGCCAAATACAAACGAAAGTGATAAAGTATCAAAATTCCAAATGTTTTGCATCTAAACACCCTCTTAGTGTTCAGTTAACTTTTATAACCATCAAGTCATACATCGGACTTGATCACACCAATTCTCCCATAAAAAAAGAGGAGCACGAGCCCATCATTCTCCTCATATTCAAACGAACACTCCCAAATTAAAGTAGGATTCCAAGAAACAAACTCGATTTCTTGTCACTTATTCTAATTAAAAGTAACTAACTATACCCCGATCCCGACAGAAGTCTTTCTTGATTATTTTTTTTTCTTTTTTTTTCGCGAACAGGTTGGAGCCTGTTTTTCATTAAGAGGACAGGAAAGTTTAAAAGGTACACGGCATCGACGAGTTCTTGCTGTTCCACATCCATTGGCAAGACATTGGCGTACGGGACCGACCAAGAAACGTCGACAAGCTAGAGCAAGAGTCTAGCAATTTTTCTTGATTAATTATTAGATGAACCATGAAGATCGGCAATGCGAGTGGGATATGGACATTCAGGCGCCCCTCTCCAGCATCTCGCAGAACCTCTTGAAGGACTCGAGCTTCTGCAGCTTCATCTGCTCGTGGAAGCGCCTGATGAACACGTCCGCCACGCGGTCGATCTCGTCCTCCAGCCGGAACTCCCCCTCCGCCGCCGACCCTGCAGGAGCGGCGACGGCGGCGGCGTCCACTGTAGCAAGATGCTTCTCGCCTGCTGCTGCTTCTTCCACCATGTCCTTCTCCTCGTCGGCGCCGGCGGCGTCCCGCTCCAGCGCGAAGCTCGGCAGGCTGCTGAGCAGGACGACCGCCCTCGCCTCCTGCTCTACGGCGAAGCTCGGCAGGCTCTGCAGCAGCGCGGCCTTCCTGGCGCCGCTGCTGGCTAGGAAGAGGCGCTCGCCCTCGCCATTGCCATTGACGCCGTAGCCGCTGCTGCCCTGGTGGTGGTGGCCACTGCCGCCGCCGCCTCCCATGATGGCGTGGATCTTGCTCTGGATGGCGCTGAGCAGGAGCTTCTTGTTCCGCATGATGCCGAGCACGATGAGGCGCGTCCGCAGGGAGCTGGCCTTGGTGCCCACGGCGGTGGACCTGGCCTTCACCGCCGCCACGATGGCGGAGAAGAGCTGCTTCAGGTACCTAGACGCCTTCTTCATCTTGTAAATGCAATGGGGCCAATGCAAGAAATGCTCTACAAATATAATTAATAGAGATCAACAATGGCACTGCTGCTGTATCGTCGATTGCTTGCTGCAAGTGGGAACGAAGTGGCTGACTAGCTAGCTAGGTAAGTTAGTCGTGTGGCCGTGTGCATCAATATATATAGCTAGGCTAATGAACTGTGAATGCATGCAATGCAAGGACCTGCTGTGTGTTTTGGCATGGAGTTTGGTCTGAAGGGTTTCATGGGTATATATAGGCCGGCCGGCCGGCCGGGGTGGCGACGACTGGCCTCTGCTTGTCACCACCATGCATGCAATCTTCTTGTGCTTCTTCCAGGAAGGTTCAGCATCACATGGATGCAAAGTTTCATGGTCGCCAGGAATTATGGGCATGCACCGAGAAAAGTAGCTAGGATCGGAGGCGGCCGGCCGGGCCGGGCAAAAGTGACCCAACATCCATCGACCAATCGATATAAGGCTACTGTACTGATTTAAAGCAAAAGTACGTGCGTGGTAACAAAAGATGGTCGATGATGCGTAGGCAAGGGTAAAGTAATAAAGAGCTGTTGCTGATGATGATGTTTGATCTGTGTCAGTAGTGTCGATCATGTGGCCCCGGCCAGTTATGCATGGGATATTCCGTGGACGTCCTGATCTAGCGAGCTTATTATTGTTCGTTCCCGGCCCAGTCGTACGTGTTGATTTGCATTGGTTCCTTTTTGAGAGTTTGGTGAAACATATATCTCGTACTCCCTCCGTCTCAAAAAATAGAGTCGCTATAGAAATTATGCTCACCAAACTTTCTCAACTTTGATTAGACACCGTAAATATGTAAAACATTTATATCTCTAAATAAGTTTATTATAAAAGTATATTCAATGATCTACCTAATTATACTAATTATGTACCATAAATATTAATATTTTGTTAAATATATTTAGTCAAAGTTAAAAGCTCCTGACTTTTAGGGAAACGAGAATAAATCTTTTTTTGACAGAGGTACTCCTTCCATTATCATTTGTTAGACGTACGATGCTTTTTTTATTTTTGACGTTTTATTAGGCGTGGGGTATCTATCGAGGCATGAGTCAAAGAGCAAGTTGCGGTATTTACTCATTCACAGCAAACCCAAAGTGTTTTTTTCATGTAACGAAGAAGAAAACTCGTTTGGTTGGTTAATTTCACCGGGGCTAGGAAAAGTCGGCTGCATGCCTGCATGCATGCATACAGGGTAGTGCTCAGTGTTTCATTAATTCTCCACCTTGCTCTTTGGAATTTCTTGGTCTCTATAAAACTAGTCCTCGTGCCTAAGAAAAGATAATGGAGGGAGTAGTATGTGCTTGTGGAGCTGCAACTTGCACTTGTCCTAGATTGAGTTTGTCGATCACTTCGCTATATGTATATTGTAGTTTAATTTGATTTGCTTCCCGTTGTCGAATGCATGCATGCTTTGCTGTGTACTCAAAGACCGCCCATTTTCTCCAAAACCGAGAGCTGTTAGCTCAAGTGGATGCAGGGGAACATATACCAGCAAATTTGCATTGTATATGATCAAATTAAATGAATGGTTGTTTCAAGGCTAGGTATCATAACAAAATCCTACGAGCTGCTGGTTTTCACATGATCAATCAATTTATATATATTTATATTTTTATTGTATCAATGTTCCAACAAGTTAACAAAGTTTTAGTGTGCATTATATCGATACAGTACAGTAATGTAATGGATATATCGATCCATATCTACCACCCTGTTATACTAGAGCTTCCAAAGCCTATAGCTAGCTGGATGCACACTTTTGATCTAACAATATAATGTATGATGTATCCCAGTAAAAAAGGACAAGTAATAATATATAATCTGTTCATAATTGTTCCGTTAATACATCATAGCTAGGGCCTAAACGGAATCTCAGCCGCTAATCGTTGACGCCTTTTGGAAGCCTTCGCCGTTAAGGCTCAGTTGGCTGGATCCAGTACAGTGCATGCAGCAGTGAGCCAGTGCCCAGTGATGAGCAGCGCCTCGCTTCCTTTTGTCCCCATGCATGATGAGTGGTACTCTATCTGCGATGCCGTGCTGGGTCTCGTTTAGATTGAAAAAAATTTCAACCCGATAAATAGTATCATTTTCGTCTTATTTGATAAATATTGTCCAATCGTGGACCAACTAGGCTCAAAAGATTCATCTCGTGATTTTCAACTAAACTGTGTAATTAGTTGTTTTTTTACCTACATTTAATACTCCATGCAAGCGGCTAAAAATTAATGTGATGGAGAAAAAGTGAAAAAACTTGAAATTTTGAGGGGAACTAAACTTGCCACCCCACGCTCCGTCCCTGCCCCCTGCCCTACATAGCTAGGGTGGCACAACCATATCAGTACAATGCAACTGTTGTCACGCAGGGACCAAAGTTTAACCTACCAACCTTTCCAAATGCCAAAGGCGAAATGTAGGCCGAATCTTGCCCCTTTCTTTTCCTCCCCTACCTTCTTACACACCGTAGCAAATATCATTGACAGCACATACCTATCATCTATTCCCTCCATCTCAAAACCCTCATGATTTTAGGATTCGTAGGATAAATTAATGCTCAAAACAAATTTACCCCTGGTTATTGAAGGTGATACATGCTAACTACTTCCTCCGTCTCAAATTAAATCTACTTCAATAGTTGTTCTAAGGGAGCCCGCAATGGTGTCGTCAGTGCTCTCTATTAGCTTCCATGTAGGAGAGAGAATCGTGGAGCCAGAAGGAGTTCTCGCTGCTACCGGCAAGAGCCGCTAGCATGCTGAGAGGTCCTTATTTGATTTTAGTAATTGAGTGACAACCTAGGTGGACTAATATGTATTTATGTGAGATACGCATGTAATTAGTCTACAGGTACACTTGTGTGAGCAACTCATGCCATAGAGGTGAAATGGCTTGGATATGTTGCAAAGCTCACAAATGTGATGAAGGAGCTCATTGCATATGAGACATGACATTGAGTTATGTGACTAAGGTGGAGAAGATCAAGACAAGACTTGGCTTGATGAACCAGTTGCAAGCGTGAAGAGTAAGTTGGAGGCTTTGGAGCGATGGACCGCGTGGCGGTGAAGCTTGAACAAGACTTGGCGCCGATGGACGAAGGCATCAGTGAAAAGCAAGTGTGGTCAAGATCGATGAACCAACAAGGTCACGTGAAGATATGAAATGGATTATATAATTTGTTGATCAAGGTTGGTGCATATGTTGCATCAACATTGGAGGAGATAGAATGGAATGTGCAAGGTAAAGGTATAACCTATAGGACATTTTATTTCACCGGTCATAGGTTTGTAGGAAAGTTTATGACCGGGTTTAGGATAGATGGCCATACTATCAAGAGGGACAAACACTACAAAAAATACCCTTATATATGACGGTTTACTTTGGTCACAGACAAGCGAAAATGTGTCACAGTTAACTCACCATGACGATCGAAAATAGCATCATGTATCCCGCGTCATACATTTGTTGGCCCAAATTGAGCCGTCACAGATTAAAATTTATGTCCGTCATAGAATAGTTGTCTGCATCTTATAACCAGCCCATATCCAAGACCAGATCCAAACCATAGTGACAAAAAAGAACATTACAAACTAGTGCCAAATCATCACTGTATTAACTACATCACAGCTCATAAGATACACCAATCATATAAACAAACATTGATCATTCATGTATTAGTGATCCCACGGGTGTCATATTTTATTGAACTACAAATTGGCCTAGCCCACAATTATTTAGTTTGACTATCACAACGACTAATTTTGAACTTAAAGATTTCATCTCTAGGGAGTCTAAAATAACTAAACATTTATATCCACGAGCACTTCAATTGGCTTCCAATCCATAAGATGTGTTACCTGAAAATCAAAATAAATATAAGATAAGTTAGTTTTCAGCAAAAATTCTAAAAAGAAATGTCATCTAAGTAGCAATTAACATTTGGTGTCAAATGAAGCTAAGTTCATATTCATCATAACAAGAGTATAGATTAAACGTTACTAGGAAGCAATAATTTAGTTTCATACCAACTCTCAAAATCTCATTAAACTTCACATAGTGAAGCACAAGCAGTAATAATTTAGCAATGCTCACATAATAGAATATTCACAAAAATACATGTAAGAATGTTCACGGTTCCAAGAAAATGGAGACACGTACCTGTAGCTTGCCAGCTAAGATTGCAATGAGCGTTAATAGCTTGCTATGATCTGCACACATTTAAACCAAATTCAGAAAGCACGGTTTTGTGCAATTTTGATATGCATATTTAATTTAGTGACTATGAAAATGGATGAACTGGATGAAGCATCACAAGTCAATACTACATCAGACTCATTATGAGTAAGCTTAAAAAAAGTAGCGTCAAAGATTCAAAAAAGAAATGTCATCTATTTATCAGTAAGCTTTGAAAGTAATTAAATAGTTCAAACAGACTACAATGAAGCAAATAGAAAGATGACTGCATATCCCCATTCAGCTATTTTACAAGTCCAACAAAATCTCAATGAAAATATGTAAAGAGCTTATATCTTTTTATCACAAAATAGGAGTATATATAGTATCTCACCTTCTTTTAAGATTTTTGCTGCATTTAGGAACCTTCTCATGAGACAATATGGAGTCAGCACTGACATATTAAAATTGAGTGTTTGCATCAAAGTCAAGACCAGCATGTTCAGGCTGGGTCAGAGTACTACAGAGGTGAAAACAATTGCATATCAATTACTTTTGTATACATTAGAGTTACTATAAATTTGGTAGAACATATAGAAAAAATGGTATATTTTACATAGCTGGATCTCATAGTCTCCTCAACCGAAGAAGAGACTTTAGTCTAAAACCAGGCACATGTAACATGAACCCATAGTCCATCAACATCAGTATCAGTTGCCTTGAGAGCGCCCCTTGTGTTAATGAAAATTCGGTAGTACAAGTCAATAGCCTGAAACAATAAGCTTCAGAAATCTTACATATGAACATGTTATGGTAGCATTGGTGCAAACATTACACCTCAATTGTTGACAGGAATACAGATCTGAGACGCAACCAACTCATATTCAAAGTAACTAAAATAGTAAGCATAATTTATTTGATAGAATCACCAACTATTCGATAACTGCATAATATTAGTTAGGATTGGGGCTGACCTTGGGGGCTTGGGACTCTTGGGGACTATCGGACACTAGGATTGGAGACGGGGATGAGGCATGGACGTGTCACCGGGCCAGATCTGCTTGTGGGATCAGCCTATCGCCGTTGATATGGGATGACGAGCAAGCTTGAGGGGGTTGCAATACTGTCTGTAGGGTGATGAGCCACCAATCGCCGACACCAAGGATGCGCTAGCCATATAGGTTGCCGGGGGTCGCAGCGGTAGTGATCGAGAGAGGAATGCACGCATGGTGGTCGGAGAGGAAGCAAGTGAGGGATAGAGGTCACTGCAAATCTGGACTACTCATACCTTGTTGCCGCCACCATTCATACATTGACACAGCCCTAGCAGACGACGACCCATGTCCTCCTCCATGAGATCCGGTGACCGCATCCCTAGGGCATCGAGGCCGGAATGTTACTGGCATGGTAGCATCAGGTACCCACGCCTCGAGGCTCACTGGATGGTGGCACTGGGGTGGGGGAAGAAGCAGAGCGCCTTTGGGCACGGAAGGGTGCGCACCACGCATGCCCATGGATAAAGGAGGGGTGGTCGGTGTGGGTTTTTTATTTTCTATTTTGTTTTTCTCTAAAGTCATAGATTAGGCATTTCTATGATGATTTCTTATAATGTCACCTCTAATTCGTCATGTATCACTAGATTTCTTGTAGTGAAACTTGTTTGCATATCGGTCATGTAGTGCCACTCGAGTGATCTAACTTTGCATCGTTACTAGGATCGAGTGGCATGATGAATTGAGTGACTAATCCTTTAGGAAATGTTTGTAAAAAGCTAACACACATGCATAAGATGGTGAACACTTGGTGGTGTTGGCATATTTGCAAAGGAGAAGTTGTTGGAATTATTTTGGATAAAGTTGGAGAGGAAAAGGTGAAGAAAAGAGCAAGTTTAGGTTGTCCGAGGGTCGGAAAACACAACTAAACTTGCAGCCAGCGCGAAGCCCAGCCTAGGGGGTGGCATCGGCATTTCTGGTGTGCACCGCCCCCCTAGGGCAGTGGCACCGCTACCCTAGGCAAGGTGCACTGCCACCCCCTGCAGCATGTTAAAATCAGCACCGCCACCCTTTCGTATTTTGAGCATAACTCTTAGCTCCGAACTCCAATTTCAATGATCTAGGACTTTTTGGAAAGCTAATGAAATGCTCTATAAGATTGATCTAGTGGTTTTTTGTTTTGAGCTGAAAAGGGCACCGCCATGGTCACCGGACTGTCCTGTGGTGGCACCGCCGCTTTTTTCTACAGAGTGCAGTTTTTGGGGGTTGGCCTGGTGGTGACCGTCACCCCTAGGGCAGTGCACCGCCACCCTTTGTCCAGTTCTAGGGGCTCAATGGCTAGTTCAAATTAGCCGTTGGGACTTGACCATTGGAGGGGCACCAGCCTATCCGGTGCTAGGCACCACCTTGTCCGGTGCCCTCGCAGAAAAGGAATACTTTGCTTCAACGACTCTATTTGGCTTGAGGGCTATAAATAGAGGTGGAGCTCAGCCATGGGCTGGTTGCTGAGCACCCTTAAGCCTTGGTGGCTTGTGTAGGCGTGCTTGGGAGCCCTCTAACTCACATACACTTTATAGTGATCATCTGATTGAGTGTGAGTGTGATTTTTGTGCGATTGCATCGTGAGGTTGCATCGAGTGGCACTGGGTGATCGAGTTGCAAGGCAGTGGTGCTTGTTACTCTTGGAGGTTGCAATCTCCTAGATAGTTTGGTGGTGGTCTCCATCAAAGCACGCAAAAAGCTTGTGCGGTGCTCCAGAGAAGGATTTGTGAGGGGTATTGTGCTCACCCCGCGGGAGCCGCGAAGAGCAACTCTAGTTGAGCATGTCATTGAGCTACCCTCACTTGGTTCGTGGGGTTCTTGCAGCACCCAACATGTGGGCTTGGTGTGGTGCCAATTAGACGCCGAACCACCAAGTGAACGGTCAACACAACGGGGACTAGCGTGTTGGCAAGCACGTGAACCTCGGCATAAAAATCACCGTGTCATCCTTGTCTTCCCGTTGGTTTGCATCCCCTTTACACAAGCTTGTATTTACTTTCATATACATTGTGCTTGTGTAGTTGCTCTTGAAATTAGTTAGCTTATGTAGCTTGCTAGTTATCTTCTTGTTTGTGTAGCATAGAAGTAGCTCCCTTGTGTGACTAATTCGGTTTGAGTAGCCCTCTTAGTCATTTTGCTTAGTTTGTATAGCTAAGTAATTTGTGCTATATAATTTGGCTTATGTAGTCTTGTTATTGAGCATTGCTAGTGAGCTTAGGAGCTTTGTGTTTTTACTTACTAGATTGTGTAGGAGCTCCCTGGTTGTGTGAAGTACTAGTTGCATAGGCTTTGTGACCTTGCAAGCTCGATTGGTTAGGTGAGCTCTAACTAGTTCGGCACTTTTATTGCCTAATTAAGATCTTTGTAAGGTGCTTATGAACTTAGATAGAGGAGTATAGTCTTGGCTAGACCGATAGTTTTCATTCTATATTTGTTTCGGTTAGCCGGCGTGATTAATTTTAGAAAGGACTATTCACCTCCCCTCTAGTCCACCATCTTGACCCTACACATGCGTCTCCGAGCCAAGTGGGCACCATCTCGTGACTCCGCCTCCCATTGCTCTCCTGGTTCGCATCCACATTCATTTTCTTCCCTCCCCTTTTGTGCTCATCGACACCGATGACGGGAGGGAGAAGGCCTCTCCACCACCGCCGTAGCCTTGCTTGCGGCTTGGGCAGGAAGATCTTGACCACCGTGTGCCGTTGGTGAGGAGGAGGTCAACCGTTACTTTGCGCCAGCAGAGTGCCCATAAGCCTATCCACTCTCTTCCCCCACACCAAACCAACATCTGCATCTTGGTCTTCTCTAGATCGAAGGCAAGACGATAGCGATGGGGGTGCCAAGGCCTTGGTGGGTGAGCCGGCTAGCGCAGAGGTGGAGTACCAACCATTGGCACGGGGGATGTGCCATGAGTTGGGCGGACGAGGCAACCGACATGAAGGTAGACCACCGACATTGGCAGAGCGAAGCTCGGCATTGGTGGCTGACTCATGGGAGGAAAAGCCATGGTAGGCAGTGGTCAAAGAGGATTGGCTAGCTGGCTCATGGGGAGGAGGAATAGTTGGCCCCGGTGGTGAGGCAAAGTTGGGAAGGCGTGAAGACAGGACGACGACTTTGCTGCCTACCTTGAGAAGCCGAGCTTAGCGATCACTAGCATGAGCCAGGGAAGACCACCAACGTAGATGAGAGAGAGAGGTGTTGGGGGGGGGGCTAGAATGCGTTGGTGGCGGGACAAAGTGGGAAAGGTGTGATTGGGGACGGTGGCGTTGCCGCCTGCGTTGATGAGTCGAGCTTAGCCCATCATCGACACGAGCCAAGGAAGGCAACGGGCACAGACGCACTCTTGTGTGTTGTGTGTGTGTTGGGGGGTGGGGTGGGGTAGGGTGGGGGCGAGGGGTGCGGTTGCAAGCGGGGTAGGTCACGGTGCACTGCACTTGAGATGCAGATGTTACCTGGAAGAAGGCATTGTATATTAGAAAACTAATGACATGCGGGTCCCACACAATATAGAAAATTTATGGTATAGATAAACTATTGGGTAGGTAATCTATACTTACTATATCCTACTTGGACATTGCTATAGAGAGCAGACTGTCTTTATTGTTGAGAGTGCCCTAAGTCAATCAAACTATTTGAAGTTTGACCATATTTATAGAAAAAGAGTATCAATATTTATGGCACCAAATTAGTATCATTAGATACATTATATTTTCATAATGTACTTATTCAGTGTCATAGATATTAGCATTTCTTATAAAGTTAGTCAAACTTAAGATAGTTTGATTGAGGGTGATCATTTTGGGATCATGGAGTAAGAATAAACCGTTAATTGAGAAGAATACATGGAGACATACAAAAGCGCGGTCTCAAACTAATATGTGCCTAACCTAGTGTCAGTGTATGGCGCATGAGATCCTGTGAACAAAAGCAATGAAATCAAAGGTAGTACTAGTACTAGGTAGGCCAGGGAGATTATTGGCCCTTGCCATGGAGGTATGGATGGATGATTAGCTGTGATTATTCCTCTGGTGACCACCGTACGAGTCATATGGAGCTTTGCCGACTTCCGACGGCCGTCTTGGCCCTCGCCCTTGGGTGCGCGTCAGCTGGCAATCATCGTCGTCTTCTTCTGAGGCATCACATGTTGATTTATAATTAAGGCGACGCGGAGCAATAATAAGCAGGTTGATCTGCGATATATATCACCATATGTGCTACTACTCTAGTTTTGTCTGAATAACAACATGGCTTCGATCAGTAACGGTTTAATTAATTATTTGATCAGGTCCAAAACTCTATGCATTTGGTTGTTGACGAGACGTACGGCTCATCAGGCTATGTACGTGTTTAGTATTTGCTATTTTTATCTTGGGTGATTTTCAAAATTCGGTGACTGAGACACATCCAACAAAAAAACGGTGTCTATTCATCATGGGAAAGCCAACACAAGGGTGCAGGATACCAGTGCCTGGTTGCTCTGCTATTTTGAAAAAAGGGGAAAAAAAGAGACAAATAATAGTGTAGGTGTAGGGCACATGGAGAGCTTTTAATCCTATCCGAGAGCAAATTCCATGGGCTCTCGCATATGCATGAACCTCTGTGTGTGTCGACCAAAGGTTCATGCACGATACAGCAGCCTCGCCCAAGCCAAGCCAGCCTTATGAGTTTGCCCCCGATCCAGAACGAGATTAAAGCATGCATGGCTTATACACTATAATCATTCGTCCAGTTATTAATTTAATCCCTCTGCAACTAAAATGAACCCAATTAAGCCCAAGCTTAGCCTGCAGACCCACCTTTTGTTGTCACTTCCACATGGACGACACCAGCAAAACAAAGAAACAAAAGAAAGAAGAAGATCGCGACTGATCGATGCGTCCCCTTCAGTTTACCACCGCGTACATGCGTAACGTAACGTCGTTGACAGCGTCAAGCCACCAGAACGAGATATTTTGCTAAGATTCTAACGTCAGATGCGGAATGCGGTATTGGCGGCTGGGCTGGGCTTCTTTTCATCCTGACTGCCCCACTGCCCACTTTAGTATAGTGTGGGTATACAAATATATGTGAAATGTACTAGGGTTGATCTTAAGCGGTAGGTGAACTAAGGATTTAGATTTTCTCTTGAGGGGCATAAACCACTGAGGAAATGGGTCTTGAGAGCCAACTATACTATATTAAGCAAATTATTATCTTTTAAATAAACTAGAACAGCTGCCGATTATATTAAAAAGAAGATAAACCTAGACTGATAAAATAACCAAAGTACAACAGAGCAACACGACTCCATTAACTACTAAAAACAAGAACTACATCAGTTGGTTGGAACGAGACATTAACACGGTCCAAAC
Source organism: Saccharum spontaneum (assembly GCA_022457205.1). Classification (NCBI taxonomy): domain Eukaryota; kingdom Viridiplantae; phylum Streptophyta; class Magnoliopsida; order Poales; family Poaceae; genus Saccharum; species Saccharum spontaneum. The sequence goes on from CM039594.1 coordinate 44,425,306, forward strand.
AACAACGATACACCTCCAAACCACACCACTATCTCTCCTGTGAAAGAAAGACACAAATGACGTCACTCTAAACTACTAGTACAACACAACGTCAACGCTACTTACGCTACCATTGAAGGCGATGTCCCACACCGAGCGAGCCATTGCCATGCAAGGCAAGTCATTGTAGGATATTGCAGGGTGTGTAGCTGTCGCGGCATCATTTCCGCTTGCGCCATATGTCGACGTTGTGACGCGAAGCTAACGCACGAACAGTTGCCTCTAGTCACTGATTATATAGCTCCAATCAACCCAACCGCATTGTTGCTTCCAGCAACCAATGTGAAGGTCTCTATGCAAACCAAAGCAACAATACACTTTTGTTGGCCACCTCTTGCCGCACCGGCCTCTAGCCAACTTTTTGCGAGCACCTAGAGCGCACACCGCTCTGCTGTCAAGGCCGTCTCCTGCCTCCGCCGACGTTCACTCTATCAACTCGGTCACTAAGGTAGTGTTTAGTTCAAGGGACAGGGATGTCCCAAGTGGAATATCCCACCTCACACTGGTGTTTGGTTCAAGGGCAAACGAGAGACATGACCATCCCACCTAGGAATATGACCTCTAGATGATGTGACTCCTATCCCTCTTTTATGAAAGGCCAGAGTCGTCCTCGGTGGGAGGAGCTCCGTTGTTTCGCCTGTATCTGCTTCCTCTCCATGAAATCACTAGCGTGGAGCTCCACGGGCACGACCTGCGCCAGCATGGACCTCCCTGCGTGGGCGCAAGACCCCCGCGTGGAGCTCCCCAACACGAGCTCGGCAGGCGGGGGCGCAAGCTCCCCCGCACAGGCTTCGCCGGAGCGGGTGCGAGCTTCCCCGTGTGGACCCTCAGGCGCAGGCACAAGCTCCCCTGCGGCCAAGAGTGGTGGCGTAGGGCGCCAAGGGCCTGATGGCCAAGAGCGGTGGTGGGACGGCCAAGGGCCTAAGCGCGGGGCGCGGGCTCCGGTCGCTGGCCGTGGCCATGGGGCGCGTGCTCAGTGCTCCGGTTGCTGGTATGGGTGGTCGTGTGCTGTCTCGAAGGCGTGGGCAGCGGTGGTTCGTACATCTCGGGAGGAAGGAAGGGATATGGCGAGGAGAAAGAAAAGGGATGGAATATTTACATATTTACCATCATTACGATATAAGTGGTATAAAAAATACTATGTCAGTTAGTCATGTGTTAGTGACACAGTGTAAGATGCCATCCGTAATAATGGTAAATATGTAAATGCCCCGAAAGGGACAAGGAGAGGAGAAAGCAATTTAAAAAAAACTGACAAATGGGTCCCATTTGTCATTGGTAAAAGAAGAAGCATTAGAAGAGACTAGCACATGGAGCCCACCTGTCAGGTAGATGATCCCACTTTTGGTGTCTCTAAACCAAACACAAAATGGATCGATCTAGTCCCTTATCAACCAAACAGAAAATGGAGCCATTCCATCCCAGAAATCAAAGACGGACCGTTCCACCTCACCTTGCCCAACCAAACGCTACCTATAACCTCAACATCGACAGAACTCACCATTGCCGAAGTAGCTCTCTTCTGCAGCTAGCTGAAACAAGTAGCTTGTTTGGGGTGCAACCTGCGGTAACGATTCAGCTCGGGAAAGAAGTTTGCCTGCTGCAACCTGCAGTAATGATTCAGTGATGTTGCGCCCAAAATTTCAGAAAGAGCAGAGGCGAAGATGCTGAAACAAGCAGCTTGTTTGGAGCGTTCTCTGGGAAGGCTGTGAAGAACATTTGTCCATCTGATGCTTGCCAGTACATATGAGCCGAAGAGCAGAGATAGTTCTGAAAATCACTGTACGTGAGCAAGCCTGACAATGTTCAGCAATGATAACTTTGAGATGCAAGGGAAAAAAGTTATATGTGCTAAATGCAGGGCATGATTATTGAAAGCCCTTGAAACTTAGTGTCGTGTCAGTATATGTATAAATAGAGCGGATAGCTAGGGTCCTGTTAGAAGAACTTACATTATTTACTAATAGTCAGGCTAGCATCCAAACGCCCGCGCCCGCTGCGCCTGCTTTACATGGAACCCACGCCGCTCCGTTCCCGCACCTACGCATGTCCACACGGGGGACACATCTGGATCTATGCCCACACTGTTTCCCGTGTCTACCACTCGCGCCCTCTCCACACCCACGCGCACGCAGGCGAGCCCAGCAGCTATAGCAGGCTGCTGTGACAGAGGATCCCACTATAACATGTGCAACACCAGATCTACTTTTGCAACATCTAGATGAAACACTTGTAACATATGTGTGAAACATCAGGAAAACACTTGTGTAGCCATTGCAAAACATATTCAACATCTAGATGAAACACCTGCAGCATATGTGTGAAACATATGCAACATCCAGATAAAACACTTACAACATACGTCTGAAACAACTGAAATATTTGGAACAACACACTTGCAACATACATGTATAGTCATGGCAACATATGCAACATCACATGAAACACTTGCAATATACATATCAAACACGTGAAACACTTGGAACAAACGCTCGCAACATGTGCTTTCAGCGCAACATCTTTTTGCTATTTGGGCGAATCGAGGCTTGTCTACACGGAGCTAGACACCAGCACGAAAGCTCGATGACACAGAGGTCACCAGTGTGGAGCTCATCGGCATAGAGCTCATCGGTAACACACGGCTCGCCGGCTGTAGCGCACGTAGAGCTCAGCGACGATGCGTGGATGCCAGCGACACGGAGCTCACCGGCAACATGCGGCTCTCCGACGGGCAGCGTGCGTGGAGCTTGTCGGCGGCGTGCAGAGAGCGGCTAGGGTATGGCCGTGACATGCGTGGGGCAGGTGGCTGTGCGAGTTCGAGACAGAGAGGAGATGCACAAGCTTCACGACATCCTTCCTCTGCCTGTTGGTTTGAATGGAGAGACGGAGGAGAGAGGGAGAGAGACACGAGATGGAATCGGAGAGGATAAGTCTAAGTGGCCACCTATCGGGAGTATCAGATATTTGTGTGGTGGGTACAATATGTGGACAACGTGAGGCCACGTGTAGTGTCCGGCGTCCGAGCGTGGGACGGACGCCCACAATGGAGCATTACGGATTTACTAATGCATGCTTGGGTCTCAGGTTTATAGGAGTACCCATAAAAATGGTAAATCATATATTGTGTAACTCCTAGAATATTCTCATGTGCTCAAGAAGTACAGTTGCAAATTATTAGTGGCTGGTTATGAGTTTGGCCCTCTGTTATTGTAACGGGCCTTTGAACTTTCAGAACAGCCGGCACACTTGCAATCTGGAAACGCTTACATTGCACCAAAAATCAAACGAGATGAGAGGGAATAATCAGAGCTTCATCAGCCAAAAAAGAGAAATGCAAAAAGCGGAGGCCCGCGGTTGTTAGTTGCCTTGCAGTCCTGCTTTTCCGGTTGGTTGGCGACGCTGGGCTTGAGGAGAATGCAGGCTCCGGCGAGGGCAACATGCGTGTTGCCTATTGTCTGCTAAACTTCGTGGGCTGTGCGACTGAGTTGGTGTGGCGTGTCGGCCTAATCGTCCGTGCCTGGCCCGGGCATAAATGATCTAGGGAGGCCTTTCGTACCCAAGACGGCTTAGCCAGATCCTGTTGTAAAGCCCAGCTCACTTGTGATAACAGAGTTACTAGCGCACAGACGCCGATCCGGACACTTAGTGACGCATAGTATAAATTTCCGCTGAAACGTTAATACTTGAATAAAAAAATCTCGCACCGCACATGCTTATCTATATGCAGCTTCCTTCCTATGGATCTAGCACAGTCTTATCATCTCCCATGTTGTCGTTTCACAAACACAACATTATCCTCTCCCCTGCTGCTTCTCCTCCCATCGATGCCCGTGCATGAGCCGCCGAGATTGGTAGCGGACTATGCCTGTGGCGCGGATGCGAAGGGACTCGTCTCGCGACGCGCCCATGCTCAAGATGCACAATCGAGAGCGCAGCAAAAGATCCGGCGGACGGTGGATGGTTCGATGACAGTGGGGCATGTGCGCTCAACAACGGGCGCCATGGTGGCTTTGCAGGATCCACGTGTCACAAAAGTGATCCGACCAAAAGTGACTTTGCAACGTGGAGCAATGCGAGATGCAACATCTGACGTTTTTGTTTGCAACAACATAAAATATATAATAAGAATAACATCATTTGATCCCATGAGATTCTAAGAAAAATGAATTCCTGGTAGGACAATTGATGTTTCATGCTGCAATGACTGATCGGAATCCCTTTCTTTCTGTAAGAGGGAGACTTTGCAATTCATCTATTAAAACATCCGATAACAACTCATGCAACAACAAAAAAGACTAATGCAACAAAGAAATATAACTTGCTGCAACATCAGAACAAGGCTACAGCAACATTAAATCCATTCAATTGCAACATGAATGTGTTACCTTCAAAGTCAGCTTGCGAGGAAGAATGATACCACCATGGCAACACAAATTCCCACCTTAACATCTCAAATCAACTATTGCAACATGCAAAATCAAACATTGAAACATCACAAATCCTATAGAGAGGGGGCAAGCAAAAATCAGAATAGAAATCCTAGAAAAGTGACCAAAATCCGCAACAAGAGAAACGAACAATTGAAACAAATGAAATAAATACACGAAACATCTGGACTTTACCGTTGTGACATCCACCTTGAGCGGAAGAGTCAGGTCGCCCATGATGACAATGGTGGGCGAGGGGCCTAGGCATTAGCGGCGAAGCAGTAGAGGAAGAGCGGCAGTAGGCGGGCGTGCGAGGGGGGAAGGAGAGGTGGCTAAGTAGGGACATGGGTGGCGCTGAGCAAGGAGTACCGCGTCCCCAACGCCGGCGAGCTCGCTCAGAGGAGGGACGACAGCAGGTGACGACGAGGCGGCGCGGCGTGCAGGAGGCATCTGTGAGTGCCGCCACAGATGGCGATGAGGAAGTGCGGCGTGGGGAGCTGCGAGGGGCAACCATCACCACTAATGAGGCATCTGTGAGCGCCGCTGCGGAGAAAGAGAGAGGGTGCTGAACGGGATGAGTGGCGTGGGGGAGGAAGATAGACGCGTGGGTGAAAGGGCATGTGGGGACGTGTGGGCGTGGACAGTGGGCCTGCGGGAGCGTCTGACGATTTGCGCCCGGATCAAACGTAAGACACGTAGCCTTACCGTTGTGATAACCCAAAGCTAGAGCACAGGCTACACAGCACAGCGAGTGCTTGGCCACACACAATCTTCATGGTTATCATCCTCATCAGTACCATCTGGATCCCCTCCTACCATCCGAACGAACGTTCCGTCCGGATCTGCACCTATCATCATGCTTCCACGATCCCAACAGTAGCAGAAGCAAAGGGTGTACTCGAATCCCCGGTGCTTGCAGTTGCAGTCTTGCAGATGGCAGTGCGGGAGGCGAATGGTCCCGGGCGGGGCGGCGACGTGGGCGGTGCGCGGTCACCGCGGCCCTCACGTCGCCGTGCCGGCCGGGCGGGTACGGCCGCGTGAGATCCGGTCAAGACGACTCGTGCTCGGGGCTCGGCCTCGGTGGATGCATGTCGTCCGCTCTGCTCTGCTCGCTCCTTGGTCTTTGCTATTGCTACCCTTCTCCCCCTTGCCTTGAGATCCGGGAGCACATGCACATGGACATGCCCGATCCTCTTCCACCTACCCTACTCAAGAGCAAGAGCAAGAGCTCCTCTCTCTTCCCTTCCTCCGCCGCATCCCCATGTGCAGTGCTGCAGCTGCAGCTAGCGCGCATTGTTTTATGTTCCCTCCAGTAGTCTAGCCCGGTCGGCCGGTCCATTCATTATTCCATCGCCGACGACTGAGGATTAACGCAGCTGCTACCACCTACTGTCGGGGGACTGCACGCCACTCTAGGAGCACTAACACTCCGATTTGGATCCACGGTAACCATTAATTGTTTATAAGCTGACATCCTCTTGCATTGTCAAGGTCTGATTGTCGTCAGTCAATTCCCAAATTGATCGTTATGGAAACGGCAAATAGAATTCAATCAAATCAAGGTGGTTTAAATCCAACGAGTTGTGGCATATTTTGGGCATACGCACGCGGCGCGCCTAATGATAAGTACAGGATAGATAGCTCGATCATCACTTCTGGTTTAATTCAGTGTATGTATCCAGGGGCGGATCCAGGATGAAGCACCGGGGGGGCTAAATAATGAAGGATTAGACCTTAAGCTGTTCATCAATGGTGGATTAGAGGCTAAGCTACAGTGTTTTACAGGTAAAATCAAGCGGGGGGGGGGGGGGGGGGGGGGCTGCAGCCCGGGCCGTGGATCCGCCACTCCCATGCAAACCAATGGACAGCTTGCACTCATGCGCTCTATTTCTTGCTTGTAGCATCTGCCCTTCTTACCTAAACTGGATTGGATTAGTTTAGTTCAATGCACCAGTCGTTAGCCTGGCCATACTCTAATCTCAAGTTAATCTCCCCAAAGGCCAAAACCAAGCAGCTAGCTAGCTCTCAGTCAGCATGCAATGGGCCATGCAATGCAACGCATGCCCCCATGATAATAGAGAGTACTCTGTACGTACTCCTCATCTTCTTGTTGCCCTGAACAGCCAATCACGCAGACAAGCAGCAGGGCGCATCGAATCCCCAATCATATGCAACAGCCAGACAGGTCATGCTTGCTGCTCCAATCTGCGTGCCGCCAACCCAAGGCCCTCCCCATCCATCCATGTTATACACACCACCCCCACACCCCCCATGTACCCTGTCTCCTCCATCCGTCCGTCCGGCCTTGCCCGCTCGTGTGTGTGCGTGCGCGCGCCATTGCTCCTGCACATACAGAGACATCTGCAGATGCATGGAAGCTCTTCTCGTGTTGCGCACATGACTTGAGCTGATCAGGAGATCGATCGCGGTATCGCCAAGTCCCTCCTCTTCCATGGGTACCATTCCGACCTATCCTTTCTACAGTCTACGCATAGCAGCAGTTCATTCGGTGCCCTGTATAGTATAGTTCTATCTTGGGTTGGAAGCTAGCAAATTTTTTTGCGTTCTTGGCCTACTGCGTTGCATTTCTTTGAGATTCGATTTTGTCCACAAGGGTCCACGCGGCTTTCTAGGAATGGTCTTTTTCTTGGATGTCTCTGACTCTTTGTTTTTCAAACAAAAACTTTGACAGTTTCAACCTGTTGTGGTCCACATCTTATCTGGGCGTAGTACCGTATCTTCGCTTTGTTGGTACTCATGTACTGCATGTAGTAATCTTTTGCAGGAGTACGCCTTCTTTACACAGAGTACCTAATCCTAATCATATTTGCTGCATTTGCTGTAGTAGAGCAGGTACAATAATGGGCTTATAGCCAAGCTAATGCTGATGTGGAAGAGAGAAGGGAGGAGAGAGATGAGAGCTTGGCTCTCATGCAAGCACCAAGCTGGGCACGGAAGCATAGGTATTAGTGGGCCCAAATAACAAGTGTTGTGAGGAGAAACAGGAGAGAGAAACTTTTTAAAGACAAATAGGAGACACTTATTGTATAACTTGGCTCTTATAGCTTGTCTTATAGCCAAGCAACTTGGCTGTATTATTGCTCTTGCTCGTAGAGTAGTACTACTGTATCTCTGAATTTTTCTCGTTTTGCGGGACTCGAATGTGGAATGGAATCCATGCTAATAGCTTTACCCTGTTCCAAGGAGTAGGAGAACGAGACGGCGAGATCCTCCCTCCATCTTTGTTGCCTTTGGCATGCTCTTCTTATTCCTTCCACCAAGTCTAGTCACCAACAAACAAAGCTGCCTCCATCTGATCTGACTCACTGCCCTTTCGACTCTCTCCTCCTTTTCCTTTGAGATCCTCCCGCGCGCTTTCATCATCGGTTGATCCGAGTACGGGAGCTGCCAGGGCGGCGTCGCTGATGCTGTCGTGGTTGAGCAAAAGCACGCCCAAATCCCGAGGCAAATCCGAGCACATGATTAGCCCCGCATCCTTGCTCCTTTCCATTGCTGCTAAAGTACTCCTATTACGAGCCAGGAGTAGTATTCATTCAGGTGGATTCTCAACTGTGATAGATGTGAAAGCATTTCGATCGACTTCTTTCTTGTGAACTTGTAGCAAGTAACAAGCGATGTTTTTTTGTTCCTCATGGCAAGGCAAGAAGATGTCATCTTTACCAGCTGATACCTGAATCCAGGACTGCGATGCTGAGGGAGGCCACTGGGCTGGGCAGAGGAGTTTACACCGCCACCAAGATCCGCAAGCGCTGCGCCGTGTCGCCGTCGTCGGCCGCGTCGTCCTCGGACCGCCAGAGGAGGTGGTGGGACCTGCGGGCGAAGCAGAGCGTGCGCCTGATCGGCCGGAGCGTCGGAGCCGCGTCGCATTGCCCGAGCAGGAGCAGGATAAGAGGAGGAGGATGTCAGAGCCGTCCTGGAACCGGCGCTGCCGCCACGGCGACGTCGAGACGCGGTCCGCGGCGTCGGCCAGGAAGCTCGTCAGCGCGCTCTGGCAGCACGGCAAGGGCGGGGGCGCGTTCGAGGACGAAGAGGAGGAGGCTGGGGAGGGGGAGGTCGGGTGGGACGCGGCCGCCAAGCGCCGGAGCTCCTCGGATCACCGGCGCAGCGCGTCGGTCGAGGTGGTGAGCTCCGCCGCTCGCCGTGTCGGGCTGCATGTGTTTGTTGCGTCACTGTCATTGGATCCCGCTCTGAATCTGTTTGTTTGCTTTCCTGCAGCTGTCCAAGTTGTCGAGAAGAAAGATCAAGGCTTTCAAGGATGATGATGGAGAGAGGAGCTGGCACAATGGCCATGGTCATGGCCACTGCTTCTCAGATGTCATGAGCAATGGCGGCACTGTGGGGGTAAGTTTCAGTCTCCGTACTAGTCTAACCCTTCCCCTTGTGCGTATGAATTATATGATGATGCACATTTCCCTGCCCTTTTAATAACTGTTTACTGTATCAACTAATGAGATTTTCATAAACGTTGTCAATACGCTGATCTTCGTTCAAAAAATTCAAAACAATTCAGAGTAAGGATTTTGCTTGCCAACCTTCACATTATCATAGGCTGAATGAGGTTAGGTTACATAACCGAATCCAGCAGTTTTACCTCTGTCTGCATTTCTGATGCGAATTTCTGTAGTAGCAGCAGCCATCCCTCTGAAGTCTGAACCTTTTTGGAGCCTATCCTCGTGGTTAGGCTGTACCGACTGCGATTATCATATCTAACCTTGGCTTGCATTTCCAATGATGCATCATCTGTCTTCTGACAGCCACATGCGATCTTTGTCCACTTTCTCCACCGGCTGCTGTACTCTACACCAACCAGGCTTGTTTATTCATTCATCCATTAATTCATCTGCTGATGCGATTCTCCTCATCATCACCTCAAGCCTAGCACATAGGCTGTTAGTTGGAGGTGGCAATAGCTAGCTACCTGCTGTGCCGTTGTTAATCGTCCTCTAGGTTTATGCGGCGACGGGAAAGATTGACTGATCGAAAGTTGGAGCCGAGATTCGACGGTTAGTTGGACCTGTTTTTCAGTTGGTACAGGGGTTAGGGCCTCGTTTAGATATCCTCTAAATTCTAAGTTTTTTTTCACTCTTTCTCAATCACATCAATTCTTAATCGTATGCATAGAGCATTAAATATTAGTAAAAAACAACTAATTGTATAGTTTAGTAGTAAATCACGAGACAAATCTTTTGAGTCTAATTAGTCTATAATTAGATACTAATTGCTAAATACAGACGAAAGTACTACCGTAGCTAGAGTTCAAAAAATTTGTGATGTAAACGAGACCTAGACGAAGAAGAGGGCCACGACCACGACGACAGCCTCAGCTCTGACTGTGTGTCTGTCAGCGCCGCCTAATCGTGCTGCTGTTCATTTTGTCCGTCTCAATCATCCTGCACTAGTCCTTGAGATGGAAGTTTACATCAACTTTGTCTGCTGCCCATGGTAGGTGTAAACTTAGGACACTGGCAAATGCTGAGATCATGAGAACAACAGTAACAAAGAAACCATACATATACACTGTCTGTAGTTGCTGATCATTTCCATCTGAACCACCACCTTTTTTCTGTTGCGTCTAAACATCTTCCAAGTTGCTGTTCATTTGCTGATCTGAACAATTCGAGTATGAAATGGAACAATGTTGCTCCACCCATTTTCAGGGCCGCACTCCAGCTCGCCAGGGTGACAGAATGGCGCAGATGCAGGAGCTATACAACAGCCTCACCGCTTCCAACGAGCTGGTCAGGGTCCTTGCCAACGTCCTGGGACCCACGGGGGGCCTCAACCCGACGGCGGCGTCCCTCCTCGCCGCGCTGCGCTCCGAGCTGGACACCGCGCGCCAGCTCGTGAAGCAGCACAGGCGCGGCGGCGACGAGGACGACTACGAGCGCCTGCTGCGGAAGCAGCTCGCGGAGGAGGTGCGCGCGTGGAAGTGCAGGCACAGGGAGAAGGCCGCGGCGGCCGCGCGCCTTGTCGCCTCGGAGCTGGACGGGGAGCGGCGGTCGCGTAGGCGGGCGGAGAGGGTGGGCAAGAAGCTAGCGGAGGCGCTGGCGGAGGCGGAGGCGTCGCTGCGGGCGGCCACGCGGGAGCTTGAGCTGGAGAGGGCGTCCAGGGAGCGCCTGGAGAAGGTGTGCGACGAGCTCGCCAGGGGCGCCGGCGCCGGCACGGAGGCAGAGGAGGAGGAACAAAGGCGGGAGGCCGCCGCCGCTCTGGAGGAGCTGGAGCGGGAGAGGGAGATGCTGCAGGTCGCCGACGAGCTCCGTGAGGAGCGGGTCCGGATGAAGCTGGCGGAGGCGAGGCTCCACTTCGAGGAGAAGAACGCCGTCGTCGACCGCCTGCGCCAAGAGCTCGAGTCCTTCTTGGGCACCAGCAACGAACGTCAAGAAAAAACGCCTGCCCACCATGAACTGGTGGCCAAGGATGTGGTGGAGGATCAGCAGCTGCAATTGGTTCTTGCCTCTGAATTCGGTGTCGACGGCATCGATCGTGTGGTCACAGAGAAGAGCGGACAAGAAGAAAATGCCGAAGCTGATGACGACTCGGAAGGCAGCGACATCGAGCTCAACATGGACGGCAACAGCTGGAGCTACACGAACACCTCCAGGTCCAGAGAGACGACGACGGCCAAGAACGCAGCGTCAGTGCACGGTTCACTTTCAGACAGAGCAACGGAATGTGGCGCCGACGCCGGCGCCTTCGATCGGAGATCTGAAGCAACGAGAGATGCACTGGAACAGGACTGGGCGGCGGACGGATGCAGCGACGACGGGACCACCACCAAGGACATGGACGAGGACGCGGAGAGGTACGAGGCGATCAAGAACCTCAGGGAGCAGATGCTGGCCGGCCACGCATTTCTCTTCCTGTCCAAAGGTGAGGCCGACGCTGACAGCGATCGGCACTGCCATGGTTTCACTTCTCATTTTGAAGACGGTGGCCTCTGGTGAGCCAAATTGCTTGGTGTTCAGCCGTTGATAGTGACACCACACCAGCCCTCTTTCTTCAAAATTTGTGTATAGTCTGTTTTGGTTTTGGTGCTCCATTTGCACAACACAGTTTTATAGAGTTTTTTTTTTTTTCGAGAACGTGCTGTAGCACGTATTTCATTAAGCAGAATAAAGGAGTTTTGTTCAATACAAACCGAACTTACGGTAATCCGAAGATTACCGAAAATCGTACTCCACACCCTTACAACACTCGCACGAGGTTGTAATTACATAAAACTAAAACGACAAAGGTGCTGATGCCGATGGGCTAGTTGTCCTCGTCGTCCAACCCGATCATGTTCAGCTCCATGGCCACTGGGTCGAACTCTCCACCAAGAAGAAGCTGTAGCGCGTCGTGGGTGGAGTCTGAAAGCGGCTCCCGGAAGACAGCCTTATACTTGCTCACAGTGTCGGAGCCAACATTGGGGGACGGAGCCTCCAATCCTAGCTTGTTCATGAGAACACGCTGAGCCTGTTTGGTAGTGTCTGCCTCACGCGGTTGGGCGGCAATGCGCACACTGCGCCGCAACGACGCAACTGGAGCCGGCGTTCGAGATCTGCGCAACCTCGGCGGCCCTTGGATGAGGGGCGTCTGCAAAGGAAGACAGAGCCGCTCCTCCAAACTCTCCTCAATCGACAACGCGGCCGCAGCAACAGCCGGCATGGCTGGAGGGGAACTCCCTGCCAATATCGCCGCCGCGGATGTTTCGCCCGAGCCGCATACGTCCGGGCTTGAAAGGCAGAGATCCACTGCCAAGGCCGCCTCCGACACGGCAAGAGCCGCGTCGCCAGCCTCGACGTCAAGCCGACCTGTGTCGTTGACGTGCGACGAGGGGGCCTCAGCCTCCACCCCCGACACCTCAGCATCCGCAAAGTTGAGGTGAACCATCGGTGATGGCGAACGAGCGTCCACCAACCTAGCCTTAGCCACTAGAGGGGCCGCAGGCAGAGTAGACGGGTGCCCAGGCGCCGAAGCTTGATCCTCCTGAGACAGGTCGCCGGTAGCCTGTGCAGCCACAGGTCGGGTGACGAGCAGGGCGGCAAGCTCATCCAGCATCGGGTCGATCGAGGCGAGCAGAGTAGGGGGATCTGCGCGCTCGAAGAGCGCCTCCGCCAAAGGGTCCGGCTCAAGGAAGCGGAGCAATGTACCCGAGGCAGTGGCATCAACGGTGGAGTCGGCGGGCTCAGCCACCACCGCCGACCTACCACCGCGGCGCCGGCGTCGTCGCCGTCGACGGCGGGTGCCGCGGGCGCCTCCCACGACCCCCGTCGCGGTCCCATCTGGGGTCGGTGGACCGCCGAGGGGAGCGCCCAGGGGGGGCGGTTGGTGGCCACCACTAGTGTGGTGTGGACGGCCCCCACCGCTCGGCATCGCCTTGGACTGAGTACAGTCCTTGGCAAGGTGGCCGAGACCGCGGCAGCGCAGACAACGCTGAGGTAGACGACAACTCACCACGCGGTGCGAGAGGGAGAGGCAGCGGAAGCATCTGTCGCGGAAATGTTCGGGGATCCTCCGAGCTTGCGCGCGCGAGCTAGGGCCGTGGCGAAGCTCGACTAGGCCAGAGGCAAGATCCCCCTGCCGAGGCAGAACCTCGCACCAACCGTCGTCGTCTGGTGCAGAGACCCGCCTCCGCGCGCCTAGGCGTTGACGGGCAGGTACCCGACCCTCCACCGGCCGGGCTGGGAGGCCGTGCACAAGCTGAGCCTGCGGCCGGTTGCGCCGCCGTCGTCCACGCGTAGGCCTCTGCCCGGTACCCACGCTGCTGCGCCACAGAACAACCTGGCCACGCACAGGGGGCACAGCGGTCGGCCCTGCCGGGCGAAGAGCGGCCTCTAGGTATGAGCGAGCCAGGGGGCGCACGGGGGACGTGGGGGCCGACATAGTCGGACGACGAGCAGTCTCTGGACAAATCGGGGAGTCGTCCACAGACTCGTCGCCGTCCACGTCCGCCCACCGCCGGCTCTTTGATCGCCCGCCTGAGCAACCGGGGAAGAACGGCGCCGCAGCCGGTGACAGCGAGGAGACTAGGGCGCCCGGCGACGTGGTTCCGAGGCCCCCGGACGACTCCGCGGCATTCCAGGCATCCAGCCCCAACAACGGAGGGGGCCAAGCGCCGGGTTGGGTCCCCTGGACCGTAGTGGCAGCGCCCGGCGGCCGTGGCGACGTGTCGTGGACGGCAGCGGCAACATCGGGCTCGGCCGGCGGCGGGGTTGGGGCGATGGCGGCAATCATCGGCGCGACCACGACCGTGGCAGCGTCCATATCCCCCTCGGGCTGGAGGCCGGGGCGTGCGGAGCCGCCATCAGCTAGCAGGGAAGCCGCGGCGGCGGCGGCAGCCTCGATCCGCGGCGGAGGGGAGGCCGGAGCGCGCGGGGAAGCTGGGGAAGCTGCCGCGGAAGCCGGCGCGGCGGATCTCGCCAGATCCGGCGAGCGCGAGCTCGGGGAGACGCGGGCGCATGGAGGACGGCCAACTTTTGGTGGGGGAGGAGGCAGAGGTGGGGTAAGGGAGGGGGAGGAGGGCGCCGGCGCCGTGGAGGCCGCCAGCGCCGCCGGCGGCGGCGGGGAGGGCCCCGTCAGGGGCAAGGGTGCTGAGATCGATGCGGAGGTGGGATCCCCATCCCGGTGTTCTGCAACAACCGGAAGAGCTACGGCGTCTTGGTGGAAGCGTGCTCCCCTCGGCAGCTTGGAGGAGGCCGGCCGGGGTCTGGAGGGAGGCGTGCTCCAGGCGAACGGCGGAGCCCCTGGAGATCCGGCGTCCTGGAGCTCGGAGATCCGCCGGGAGGCTCTGGAGAACCGGCTGCAGCGGCGAGGCGAGGCGGCGTGCGCACCGCGGCAGCGGGGCGGGGGCCTCGAGGCGCCTACCTGCAGGGCTGGCGGCGGAGCGGCCGGGGGCGGTAGAGAAAACTCAGACGATGTCCGTTGGGCTCTCCGAAATGAGATTTCCCGGCCTCTTCCTAGAGTTTTTTTTTTCCTCTGGGGTTTGGATCGATACTGTACTTCGACAGGAATCGTGGTTTGAAAGTTTTGATGATTTGGCACTGGCATTTTGCGTTTGTTATCACAATCAACACTCAAAACTCACACAGGCCTTATTTCAGAATTATAAACCTACAACCTTAATGTTAGTGGAGGCCTGCACTTACCCAAGAGACACGCAAAAAAAAATAAATTCTAGAAATTCTGATAAGAATAAAAAAAAAACTAGCAATCGGTTTAGTATACTTAAATCGCTAACCACCGGATCTATTATTTTTTTGAAAAATATTCACAGTGTCATCTAAATTTGTATCAAATTTACATGCATATGCCATCATAAAACGCAATCTAAATTTACATCTAAACTAGAAAGTACGCGCGGCGTTGCTGCGCGATAGCCTACCGTGGCCAGCCCGTGATGCGTGGAGTAACTATTTTGATTGTATGTTTGGAACATACTAATGATATTTATAATGTCAAATGTGTTTACTGTATAAATATGTGGTGCAATGAGTGTAACGATGGTTGTGCTGTAGAGATTTACGTAAGATGCTTATTTGGTATTCTGTCGGTCCCTATTTATATATGTTGTTCTCACCGAGAAATAACTTTGAATAATTTTGTAATAAAAAGTATTAACATTTATGATCTATAATTGTTATCATTAGATAGTTCTTTTGAAGTTTTTTTTTTGTAAATTCTTTTGAAGTTATTTTTGTAGTAAATTTATATGGAGATATAAATATTGTTGCATGTATGGAAACCAAAAAGATAAATATTTAGACAAATATTTCTATTTTGTTTTATTTTTGAAGATTTTTGTGAAAGCATTATGGGATTCGAAGTTAAGATGTATAAGATATAAATTTCGTAAGTTTATCAGGAAAAACGCGAATGGAAATGAACCTTGGAGTTTATTTCAATTTTTTCTGAAAAATTTTTCTAGAATGAGAAAGGGCTTACTTGAATCTCTTGTGTACGATTTCCGAGTGCGCGTAGCAATTTTCTTCTGGCTGACGCGTGGGCCAAGGATGTGGGCTAGGCCTGCTGCACTATTTCATGGACCGGCTCTTGCATTGTTCTATGGACCGCTCGCTCCCTCTCTCGGTTCATGCGCACCAGGTCTATGGATGCGAGAGGGGAGAGCACAGGCAATGACGTGTGGGGTCCACGGGGCGAGATGGTCTGCTCCTATTGGGCCGAGTGACGTGGTTGTGCGGTCAGTACTAGCTTCCGTTCAGTCAGACTCGGTCATCCTCATCCTCTTCGTCGGGCAGAGCCTGGACAGAGAAAGAGAGGGAGAGGGAGAGAGAGAGGGAATAGAGGGAAGGGAGAAGAGCAGGGAGCAGCGCCAGCGGCAGTATCTCCGGTGGCCAGGGGTGCCGGGCCTGCGGCAGCGCTAGGCGCGGCTTAGGAGGCGGCAAACGACATCGTTGTCATCTTCTCCGTTCTGTCGACAGAGAGAGAGATGGAGGCGGAGCTCCGGGCGCTGGCCCTCTTATCTCTGTCCCTCCCGAGATGACGGCACTGCGCCCGGCCCGATCGCGGCGTCCTCCTCGTGCTGCGTGTGGCCGTGTGTCCCAGCGGCGGGCGACCCCGGCCCGGCATGGCGCGCCACCGTTGTGCCTCTTCCTCTGCCCCGGTGTCGTGCCGCACCGTCTGGGCCCCCGCGCTACCAGTCCTTAGGCGAGGCGGCGCACCGACGCAGCCGGGCCTCAGCGACATCAGCGCGGGCGATGAGCCGATGAGCCCGTCGACCCCGGCGCGGGCGGGTGGGCCGCCACCGGTGCTACTCCCACGCAGTGTCCCGGACGCGACTGGCCAGCGCGTGGGCATGGTCGCTGGAGCCCAGCGCGGGCAGCGGTGGCGCGTGCGCTGGGCCCGGGTACGGCGGCGTCCCCGGCGCGCAGTAGTGGCGGCGCCTGCTTGCCCAGCGACCCCGGCGCCGGGTAGGCGGGGGGTGCACGACACGGTGACCCCAGGCACCCTGGCGCTTGCGGGGGGCGCGGCCGGGGCCGCCCGCGCCCACGGTGGCCAGGCGGCCACCCGGGTCCAGGCACGCGGGGACCCGTGCCCGCGCGCTCACCTCGCCCGCGCCGCGCTGCGTATTGCCGTGCCGGGAGGCGCCCACTGCCGGGGTCGATGGCCGCGCACAGCATGAGGAGGCCGCCGCGGTCGAGTCTGGCCGGTGCGGCGCCATGTCGTGAGAGAGGAAGGGGGCTAGATCCCGCTTTATCAGTAGCAGAGTGGAGGTTGGATAGGCCATGAACATTGTGGAAGCTTCGCCGGAGACGATGAGCCGAAGACTGTTGATGCCCGCACGCCGCCCCATCATGAGGGAGAGAGAGACAGAGAGAGTTGAGGTGGACTGGGGAGAGCCGCTAGGGAGAGAGGGCGGAGGAGAGGGACATATTTTTAGCTGAACACGTGGCAAGAGAATAAGCACATGGTGATGGTGCGGATTTTGTTCTTGTAAGATTACTTGCTATGCTATCAAGTGTCCCCTTGAAAGGGTTGAATGGTCGAAGAGGTGGGTGGTGGGTTGGGGGGAGAGGGGAGCTGAATTGTGCTCTAAAAAAGTAAACCGACAACCTTACGTTATGCAAACTGTAGACCCCTAAGTACCTTTGGTTCCTAAGTTCTTCTAGAAAGCAATCTATCGAGTCCTTAGAGGCAACACACTAATCATCTCCTTAGCTAGGATCACACTTAAATAAGGTCCTTAGATAGCGTCATAGCGAGTATGAAATCTATGCTAAGCACACCAACATAACGCCTAGTTGTCACACAAGAAACATACAATCAAACAATAATGTAAAGCAAGTAGTAAGAAAGGTCGAGACAATTGGATTTTTTTTTCCTGTGGTCTCGGGTTGTTGCCATGGGGGAATCATATGCTGAACTAACCTTATTTTGTATGACACTATAAATTGAAGATACATCTTCATGGGTAGAGAATTGTCAACAAGACAATAGAACAGAGGTTCATGAAGGGAGCTGAAACTAGGGGGCAACACCATGCCAATGTTGCGGATCAAGAACTATTAGTGGTGCTACAAAGAATTGCTTATCAGATCTATCAGGCATAAGGATTCATCCTACTGACCAATCTTCCTATGAGGTTTAGAGTTTATGGTTATCTAGCTAGTCATCTAGTATAAAGCTAGGGAACATCTACAAGTATCTTGCTACCGATATTATAAGCTAATATTTATTGGGAACTTATTACACTTGAACCGTGCCATGTGTTGTATGTTGTGCTTCATCTAAAGTCTATTTCTTATGTGATTAGATCACTAGAGGAAAGCCTCTGAGTGATCATAGTACATGTCCCCCACAATCTCATAGAAATATACACATGGGCCATTATGGGCCAAATTCAAACTAGATCGGATGTCACATTTCTAGCCCTACCTCTCATGCTAAAAATAGATTAACCTTTCAAGTAGAGTTAACTAACATTTTTAGTTTTTGTCATCCATAAATCAACTAACTATGGATACACATATATTTCTATGCTTAAAGCAGCAAAGAAGAAACATTGGAGTCACCTTGCAATTTATAGTTTTCCTCCTTTTTCCAAATTTCCAAAAAGCCAATGGCAAGCCAAGTATCTCTATTCGCCCATTCCCCAAGCCCAAACTAGTAGCTACAAAACCAAATATGAATGCATGGGATAGTAAAACACTAAGAGAGGTGAAATACAATCATAGGAGTAGAGGATTAAAGTACGTACATCACCTTAGACTTTTAGGAGATCCAATTCAGTAGCATGTTAAGTCAAGGTTGATGATGAAGATTTCTCACATAAGTTCTTGAGAAGCTTTGCACTGAGATTCAAGACTCTTGTCACCATCATTGTGAGAGAAGGATTGAAGAACCTTACTCCCACTCAAGTTCTTGGAGAGGTGGTAACCCAAGGTACATGACCAAGAAGAGGTTGAGGAAGTGGAGAAGGATGACAACAATAAGAAGAAGAGCATTGCATTCAAGGCCTCCTCTACCAAGGGCAAGAAAAAGAAGGAAGAATCAAGTGATGATGAGGATTATAGAAGCTCAAGCATGGAGGAGGAAGAAATGGCTCTCTTTGGCAAGTACATGAAGAAGGAGGTCTTTGCTGGTGGAAATAGAAGAAGATCATCATCTAAGATGAAGGAAGGAAGAAGATGCTATGATTGTGGCAAGGTTGGTCATCTTGTGGTTGATTGACCCAACAAGGACAAATCTTCCAAGAAAGATAAGAGCAAGAGCAAGGAAGACAAAGAAGGAAGAAGAAGAAGAGGAGGAGGAGGAGGAGAAGGTTATTGTGTGCAGTAGGATTCGGATGCCTCCACAAGTGATGATGAAGAGAAGACCCATCTAAGTTTATTGCGGGCATTGCTATTAACAAGAAGCCCTCCATCTTTGACACTCACACTTGCTTCATGGCCAAGGGCCCTAAGGTAAAATATGATGAAAGTGGTAGTGGTAGTGGTAGTGATAGTGAGGAGGAGCTCTTGGAGCTTTTGCAAGAGGCCCAAGATTTCATGAACAAGAAGGAGGAATTCAAAGAATGGCACAAAAGACATAGAGCTCTTGAGCAATCCTTTGAAGATAATTTGGCTACTCATGAGGCTCTACTTGAATTTAATGAGAAGCTCAAGGATGCTCACTCCTTTCTTCATGCTCAAAGGGATGAGCCTATTGCAAAAGATAACATCGGAGTCACATGTGATCTAATTGTTGAAAATATTTGTGCTCCTATTGTTGTTGCTACTAACCTTTCTTGTAGCACTAGCAAAGCTACCCCTTTAAGTGATCCACCACTAATTCATCTCTCATTATGGAAAATGAGACCCTCAAGAAGGAGGATGATGAGCTCACCCATGCATTGAACAAGGCAGACATGGGTGAAGCACGCTTGTAGGAATGTCTAGGGAGCCAAAGGTTTTGCCTTAACAACGAAGGCTTAGACTATGTCCCTATGAAATGCATGAAAGCCTATGTCTCGCACAACAGTTTGTGAAGAGCAATGGCAAGTATTGCAACAAGTGCAAGAAAGTTGGGCAGTTGGGAATGTAAGAACAAGACTGGCACCATATACTCCATCAAATTTGATTCTTGTTGTTTACTTTCCAAGGTTGCTAATGGTGAGGTTCATTGGTACACATCTCAATTCTGCATCACTAATTAGGGTGTCTCCATTATTCTATTTTGGCATAGTGATAGTTGGTTTTAACCCCCGTTTTTTATAAAGACACTCAAAAGAGTGCCTACAAAAGATGAACAACATGATGCAAAACGATCTCTAAAAAATAAGAGTATATCAAAGAGTAATTTTGTTATCTTCTTCCTTCGATCGTCCACTAAGAGCTTGAAAATCACATTCAAAAGACAACAAAGAAAAAAGGATACCTGCAAACACCATCGCCATCCAAGCCTTTGAAGACTGCAAAGCCACACATCATGATGAACAATGAGATCTAGTACTCATAAAACATTGGCTAGAGGAAACCCCCAAGGAATGCAGACTTACAACCCTTCACCATTAGAATAGAGTGTTGAAGACACCAAACCTTGCTATAGAATAGACCAAAAGAAGGGATCAGAATCACCACATTGAAAGCCTTGCTTCCCTTGACAAACACAGCAGTTGCCAAGATCTAAAGAGAACCAACAGATCTGACAAACCATACACTTATTGGCCCCTCGCCGACGCTGAGTTGAACATCGTCGAGGTAGGAAGAGGCTGAAGAGACCTTATTCCAATACACCATCATCACCACCACCTCATCAATGATTCTAGAAACTAAAATCTAGCTGAACAAGGATCAATAAAACCTAAATTTATGAGGGGACTAGATTCCACTTCTATAATCATCGATGGGAGGGAGAGGATGGGAACCGAGGCACAGTGGCATGGAGTGGCAGTGGCAGATGTTTCTCTATCTTGTTAGTGTTTTAGATGGATGCTATCCACCAGCTTAGCCCCTCCCCTTCAATTTGGGTAGTATTGTACCTTGCTCATGCATGAAAAAGGAAACCCACACAAGTCAGAATGCGTCATCATGCAAATTGAAGTTTAGTTAAACAACGAACATGTTTATTTAGTTAAACAATGATCATGTTTAATTAATATTGTATTTGTAAATATACATCAAGACTAGATCATCGGAACATTCTCTACAAACAATTTGCTTATGGTGTCCTTGATGACATGACTATTTGTGTAAGCGTCATCTTGCTTGTACATAAACTCCATTGTTCTTGTAAGGTTGAATATTCTCTCAAGTAACTCCTTCGGCATGTGATTGTTAGTGTTGAACCATTCCTCGTTAAAATCTTTCCATGTTTCCTCTATCATGTCTTGTATAATCTCACGTGCCACGTGAACTGGTACTTTATGCTCTTTCATGCAGCTCTCGATTGTTGAAGCAACATGATGAGTCATTTTCTCTCGCTGCATACAAATGAAATGTAATTCCTTGCTTATAATTCTGGGAAATGTGTAACAACAATGCATATACCTGGTATCATATTACATCGCTTTATTATATGGTTCGGTAAACCTATTTCTAGTAGTAGTATAAGTGAAACTATAATTATGATAAGCTAAAACTAAAACTTTTCTTTTATGAGCAAGTTCCAAAGGTATAGTAGAGATGATGGTAATAAGGAACCCCCAAAAAAGATAGATATTTACCTCATATGATTTCAGATCATCAGAAAGTCTCAAAATAATGCAGAGCATCTTCACCAATTTAGGTACATTAGATACCCAATCAAAAGCTTCTTTTGTGGCTATATCTGTCATTCCAACAAACGATGCGCACGACAATAAGTGACAGGCACCGCTTCTTGCTGAAACCTGCAAGTGTTCCTCAACTGTTGCAGGGACATACCCTTCTTCACGCCATTTGACCTCCTTATTGTAAGCTCTAACTAGATCTATAATCTGCATTAGTGGTACATAGCTATTAGTAGGGGTGGTTAACGAGCAAAGAAGAGAGTGTAGCTTAGTCTATTTAAAAAGCTCAAGCCTTTGTTAGTCTTGCTACAATGGCGGACCTCCCTTGATTCAAGGGTATTATGTTCATTTGAAGGCCTAAAATTTGTGTCTGTATGCATAGAACTTTCTATTATTAACTTATATATTTTTTATTAGAATTCTTATGTGATGTAGGATATTTGAATGCCCAATGTAGAAATCCTACTTGGTAGCTCATCATAGTTCAATGTTAGTATTAAGATTACTTAAGTAGAGATGATATTAAGCAACTTGTCCTAATTTCCTCATGTTATAATATCTAAAATGATAATTCGTGATGACATTACCGAAATCACCAACATGATTCAACAAATTAATTAGAACATAGATGTTTGTAGATTCAGATGGATTTTAATACTATATTGGATTTAGTAGTTGAATGCCATGTTTAATTGAACCAACTTATAATGCCACCATAATACTAAAGAAACTAGAGTTTAGTATATATTTTCATATTTGTCAGGCTCATTGAGACAGTGTTGGTTCCATTGTGCTTATAAAAAGTGGATATAAGTCTTTGTTGAAGAACACCTTTAAGATTATTTACTACATACTTGGCACAATTTTCCAGAGTATGATAGTAGTAAGAGCATGAAATTGGTGCACCGAAAGGGTTAACTTACAAAGTTTTTTAGGTAGGGCATGCGGTACTTCTCCTCGGGTGATAGCTCATCCTCAATGCTTTGATAGGTTTCCATAATTTTCCCAAAAATGAACTTCATGTTCTCTGGGAGACCATCAGCCATCATACGGTCCCAGCTAGACAAAAGTCACTTGCATCAATGATATAGAATTTACCATTTAGATCCATAGTGATTGTTGGCAAACTACTAATTTGTCTCATATTTTATTAATAAATTCACAATGAGCAAACATCAATGAATGATTACTAGACAAAAATCCATATTACATAAAATTGTTCCAATAATGTTACCATAAAAGATAAAACAATGTGGCAGAAAAGGATATGAGATTAAGTATACGGACCTTTCTACACAGCTTGTAAATAACTCGCACTCTTGTAAAGTTCCATAGACATCATAAGTGTCATCCAAAATGGAAACAATGGCAAGCACTTTTGTCAATATTATTCGTCCTCGTGAGTAACTTGGTTCATAATATACTCCTACTATCCAAAAATAGCATTCCACAACTCTATCACGAGCAAATGATAACCTTGATTGAAGTTCTAGGTCCTTCCACCACCTGGATATTTGTTAACCACTATCTTAAATATGAATTGTCATGTCCATAAAAAATTTGGAAACATAGAGCTCTGCCTTTTGTGTGTTGGGGTACTTGAATATATAAGTTGTTTTTAATTAATGCCTTTTGTGTGCTTGACAAATATAAGTTAGTTTTAATGAGATTAGAAACTTCACCTCGTGATGATTCTGAGCTCTCGCTGATATTGGAGTTGTACAATATTATAGTTCAACTTCGCGAGTTCCATTATCACTTCATTGGCTTGTCCATGCATAGATATGTAGTACTTGGCTTCATATATTCTTACCCTTCTGGGGAAAGGTATCTCAAGTGCACACTTCACTTCACGGGCTAATGGCCCTTGTAGGTTGGTTAATACTGATTCTAAACTCCTTTTGGTGAATGAAACAGCCTCATCAAGAATTATCTCTCCATTAGTCCTTAGATATGCAGCATTGTAAAGGCTCAGTACCTCCAATGGATTGTTTGCTACAAAATTCCCTTGTTCATCTTTGAACTTTGCAAAGACATCTGGAGCATGAAGGAGAGTGATAACATTATATCTTAATTTTGGACTTGTTACCATTTTTGAAGGTTGTAAAGGGTACTCACTCGGGCATAAATAAGTGATTTTTGGGTATTGTAGCTTAGAAGTGGAATGAGCATATTTGTTACAATGAAAACTAGTGGACAATGTTTAGAATAGTTGACTATAGGGGGTACTACACACTTAACTAGGAATAAAATCCATATAGGAATTCCAATTACCTGGAGAAACCTGATATCCATGTTTACGAAGTAGATAGAACCACAAAGCTGTCGTTTGAAGATCACTCCCACTAACATCATTAGTTTTGTAAATTTCAGATAGTATGACATTAATCTCCTCTTTGAAGAGATGATCCAGGCAGACACGTTCCAAAACATTAATGAGTTGCATCCTTTCATACAGGCTACAATTACTTGAAGCTGATATTGTCTTAGACACATTTCTTGTCAGATGATTCGCTCGTTCTATCATCCTTGTCAGCTGAGAAAATAAATATTGAATCAGCATATGTGAACTAGAAAAAGATGGTGGTTTTGAGTAGCTAACTGTTCTTATGCATGATTGATGCAATATTCCTTGTTATATAGTATTATTATGCATATGACATATGACACAGTAGCAAATGTTATAAGCACAGCCACCTTGATTGTTTCTTTTCGAAAAGCACTATGCGAAAATAAGTTTGTAGCTGGGTATGACCTTGTTGGTAGAGAGGCCCAAGCTAAGCTCAATGATCTATCCTATCATTTTAGAAACGGTTATTTTCTACCCGCAAAACGCTTGAAGCGGTTATTTGCAAATAAAAAGACCAAGATGTTGCGATGGCATGCCAAAAAAATACTTGAATGATGAAAAGCTCAAGCACCGAGCGGATGGATCTCATAGTGGAGAGCTATTAATAACTTCAAATACAAGAAGTTGTTTGCATGGAATCATACACTGGTCGTGATGAAGAGCTCAACACCACCAGATCATACGCTGAGCTGATTTAGAGCTCATCACTGCCGGATCATTAGCTAGATCGGCGGTGATGAAGTACTTTCACCATCGGTTTTGAACACATGGTGATAACCCTGCTTACCATTGCCCACTTTCACTAACAATGGTGAAAATCAGCAGTGAAGGTGCGTCTAGGACTGGCGGCAATGAGGTTTCTGAATCAATGAACTGTAGGGACACCATCTTTAATGATGCACATCAAGTAGCTATAAAGATTTTCATGTATTTGTTTATCTATGCTGATGGGTGTAGGAGTGGATCCGCTAGCAACTAATAGTTAGTTGGCTCGTAGCTCAGAGCTAAAATTAGCGGGGTAATAATTAGCTGCAAGGTGTTTGTATCTCATTAGCTAATAGTTAGGTGGTTAGAGTGCTATTTTATAATAATACCCCTTTTTTACTATTGCACGGCTAATAGTTAGTTGCTATCTTTATCAATAGGTGGGCACATATATTTTGGTTAACTTACCATCAATTAACTGATAGTATATTAGCTAGGTTCATTGGCTAATGAGATAGCTAGGTGTATAGCTAATAGTTTGTTGTCCTATTAGCTAGGCAGGTTTAATCCACCCAATTAATTTTTAGCAGCTAATTATTAGCTATTTTGATCTAACTAGACCCCTTAACTTGAAGGGTAGGAGAAGAGCAAGTAATAGTCGATACCAGCAGCAACGCTACTCAGGGCCATCCCGCGGGGCATACAGGATCGCGATTCATTGGGTCCGAACGGTCGGACCCGATCTTCCGTCCGAACGGACGCGCGGGAAACCACGGCGCGGGGGAATCAGACATCGACGGAAGTATACTACGTACTACTTTTCCCATTATCCAAGTACGTACTCCGTAGGTTAGTTTCCCTTTTATTTTTCTTTTTTCCTTATTATTCTCATTTCTTTTCTTTTCTTTTCTTTTCTTTTCTTTTCTTTTCTCTTCTCTTTTCTTTTTCTTGTTCTTTACGTGCTTCATTTGTATTATATATTTCTTTTCTTGTTTTATGTGATTTTATTATTCTTTTAATTTTTCATTATTTATGTTTCTTTTATTTCTTTATCTTTTCTTTTCTTTCCTTTTCTTATTATTTTTATTTCCTTTCTTCATTTTTTATATTTTTGGTTCATTTTTCGTTTCATGTGATTTTAATTATTCTTTCCATTTTTTATAATTTTCTTTTGTTTTCTTTTTCATTGATTTCTTTCCTTGCTTCTATTTATTCTTTATTTTCCTTTTCTTTTTAATTTTTGATATGTTTTTTAGTCTTGTCTTATTTTTCTTTCTTTTCTTTCTTTTTAACTATACTACTACTATTTTTTATGGTTCTTTATTCTTGTTTTCCTTTTTCCTTTTTTATTTTATATGATTCAATTTTTTATTCATATTTTCTGTTTTCATGTTTTATTCTTTTCTTCTCCTTCTATTTCTTTCTTCTTTTCTATTTCTTTTATGTTTTCTATGTATTTTATTATTTCCATTTCATTTTTTATTTTTAAATTTTACTTTAGTTACTCTAATTTTTTACTTATTTATTATTTTCTTTTTATTCTATGAGGTACCTATGATGTGAAATTTTTCCCCTTTTGAGCGCTCTGATGGAAGCTGCGCGTCGAGCTGTGAGTGTGAATACTGTATCAGCAGGCACAACCCAATGCGGCACACAGGTAGTGCAACTGCATGGCCCTGAGCATCGTTTATACGGAGTAGTTCACAATGTTTAAGTAGTTTCCTAGGTTGCTTAGCGTCAGATTTTTCAAATCTTTTTTATTCTTTTTCTTATTTCATTTCTTCTTTTATTTATTATTTATATGGTATTTTTTCCTTAAACTTTTATGTGCATTTTTGTTTCTATGATCTTTTATGTGCATTTTTTCTTTACCATTTTACTTTATTTAGTTATTTTAATATTTTTTTAATTTTTTAATTTTCTATATTATACGAGATATATGTGAATTCGCGTGCTATGTATGTGATGTTCTATAACACATTATGTAATGTTTACGTGATATTCATGTGATGTTCTATAACGTATTCTGTGATGTTTACGTAATATTCATGTGATGTTCTATGACGTACTTTGTGATGTTCACCTAGTATACATATGTTCTATTATGTTTTTTATGATGTTCACGTGTTATACATGTGATGTTCAATGATATTTTTTTATGTTCACATGGTATACATGTGATGTTCTATGATGTATTTTTGTGATGTTCGCGTAATATATGTGATGTTCATATAGTATACAATGATGTTTTATGATGTATCTTGTGATGTTCACGTAGATACATGTGATGTTCTATTATATTTTCTGTGATGTTCACATGATATAAATGTGATGTTCTACGATGTATTTTTTGCTATTCTATTTCATTTCTTTTATTTTCACGTTTTCTTATTTTTCCTATATTACTTTTCTTTTATTATATAATTCTATATATTTTATATTTTTATTATTCTTTTTTATATATTTTTATGAATATTATACTACCAATCGCTTAAATCTATAACTTTTTTCTCATTTATCTAGAATACTACATGTTTACATAATTTACATGTGATGTTCTCTGATGTGTTTTGTAATGTTCACATAGTATGTGATGTTCTGTGATGTATCTTGTGATGTTTATATAATATAAATGTGATGTTCACGTAGTATACATGTGATGTTCTATGATATTTTTTTAATATTCATATGATATTTATTTTTATGATGTTCACGTACTATTTATTTTTGTGTTTTTATTATTCCGTTTGGTTTTCCTTTATTTTCTTATATTTCTTTTTTTCTTCCTATTCTCCTTTATGTTTTCTATATATACTTTTTCCTTTCTTCTTTCCTCCATTTTCTTTTTATGTTTTCTATATATTTTTTATTATGTCTTTTATTTGGTACTACCTTTTATGTTTTTTAAGCTATCTATGTTATTTATGTTCTACCTATGATTAACTTAGTATTTTTTAGCTTTTGTAGATCCTTTTTTGTTGTCATAGCTACTATAATACGAATCGCATGAACCTACAATTGGTTCTCCTAGATCTAAATATCATTGTCGAAACATTATTTTCTAAAACTAGAATATCACATATGCTCAATAAAAGAAAATGTTCTATCATAACGAGACAAATGTTCATTACTGAAATTTTATCGAAATGTACTCATGTGGGATATTGTTTTGAAGAATTTATTGTAAGAAAAATAATGGTACAATTAGAATTTGAATTAGATGCTTGATTTGTAAGCTATAGATTTTTTAAATTTTGTAACAAACCATGACATCATCACGTTGCTCTATCATGCGAGCTTTCTGCTTTTTCGTACGCACGTAAGATGCGGCAACCAGCATTAACCATCCAGTCTAGCAGCGGATTCAAGAGGCCCAACAACCCAATACGCCTCCTAAACTGCTCAAAAAAGGGAATAAAGGGCGGAACGCGTGCACGGGTAGACACGCTGCCTCGGCCTGGAGCGAAGTTTCGGCGGGAAGCGGCCGGACGGAAGTTCCCCTCCGATTGGGCGGCCTCTAGCACGCGCCGTGCAGGATGAGCGACAACGCAGGGCCTCCAATTCCCATAGGCCTCCAGGTATATATTACATTACCCAATTAGTTAAGCACACTAGCTTTGGCCTAATAGCATCGCCCATTAGCAAGCCTATTAGGCTATTAGCCTAATAGAAAATGATTTTCTGGCCGGCCGCACGGACGTCGTTTTGTCTCCCAATTGCTGCGATCCCAACCTCTCGACGTCTCCTATCGCCCTAACGTCCTATCGGGCGGCGGCCGCGTATCGTGAGTGTGACGAACTGACGGCAATGGCGAGGCCCTAAGGCCTTGAAGGTAATACTAATCAAGTAATCATTCATATTTTTTCTCAGTTCATTCACAATCACAGCAAACTATAGCGAGGCGAAGGTAATACTAATTAAGTAATCAAGTAATCCTTTGTATCTTTTTTTCTCAATTCAATCATCAGCCGAGCAAAGCTTCTCTAAATCAGAGCTATTGAAGTCCTATTTGTGTTCTACAGTGACACAGAAACGACTTAATGATTTGGCTATAATAGCACTTAAGAGCGAAATGTTGGAGAAGATTGATTATGAGCATATCATTGAAGATTTCATTTCAAACAACATTAGAAGAATGATGCTATTCAAGTAAAGATTATGCAACATACTCCCAATGTCCCAAAAAAAGAGTCATTCTCGCTTCTAAAAAGTCAACAACTTCTAACTTTGACCAAATATATTTAACGAAATATTAATATTTATGGTACATAATTAGCATAATTAGGTAGATCGTTGAATATACTTTTATAATAAACTTATTTGGAGATATAAATGTTGTAAGTATTTTCTACAAATCTAGTTAAAGTTGAAAAAATTTGACCAGCACGATTCTCATAACGACTCTTTTTCTAGAACGAAGTAGTAGATACTATTCTTAACATATCTTATTGTAATGTAATATATTATATCCTATATCTTATTTTAGAACTATTTTTCTCAAGCTAGTAGGGCTCTTTTTTTTTAAGTATCATACGAGGCCTCGGATTTCCTCGGAGGGCCCTGACGCTACTACGAGGTAAGATGAATTAAAATTGGTTGTCCTGACAACCGAACGAGTGCAGGAGGAGGTTGGAGTTGGATTGCTGATTTTTCAATTGCGGGGCCGACCTTCTTACTGGATGTACACTGTGTGAGCGGGGGAATTAGACTACCCGCACTCATGAACCTCTATATTCATCTTTTAAAAGGAATATTTCATTCTAGTCACCACAAAATATACAGTTTCTCCGTACTCATCCGTCCTCTATATCATCTTCCATCCACTGTGCGGCCTACTTGTCACTTTATCTAAATATATTCATGTGAGATCTAGTTTTGAAGAATTTATTGAAACGAATTCAATGGTGCAATCGAAATTTAATTTGGGTTTTTGGTTTGTGAGATATAACATTTTTTTGTTTGAAAATGAAGTGGGGTCGCGCTACATGCACCTTTCTCTCTCCTCACTCTCATGCCCGCGGACGGCCAGCTCTCAGCGCATGCACGTGGTGGGGTCAGCCGCAGAGTAGCGTATGTGCAGTAGAGCGCGTGGTGGGGTCAGCCGCAGGGTAGCGTATGTGCGGTAGAGTGCCAGGAATAGCGTTGTCCTCTCATTTACGAGACCTGATAGAGTAGCCGATGTAGAAGATTTTTCCGGTATCATGACCTGCAGGATGCCTTTAGCGCACCCGGTACGAAAAGGTCTTACTACCTTACTTATCAATTCCATTCAGTACTGGCCGGAATGGCCGAAATGTCCCGACCAAAACGTATCGTACCAGCGAGTAAAACAGCACAGAACGTCTTGTATCCCGTACCGGCTTCTATCCCGGACGATTCCGGTCGTTTCGGCTAATCTCGGCCATTCCGGGCGGAACTGCCAGTGCCGTGGATACCGGTACTGGCCGTGACGGAGTATCCCCAAATGCCATCTCCGATATCCATAAATCCAGAAATCAAAGAGGAAGCAACCAGATTTTCAATCGGAAGAAAGGCATCGAGAAATACTTTCTCTTGCCTCAGCAAAGATTGAGGTGGAAATGTTCAAGATCTGAGGAAAAAAGCAAATTCAGCAAATAAAAGGAAACACATGGGAAGCGACGGACGGACTGTAGGCCGACAACAGCTCCAGCCTTCAAGCTCTCACGAACAGCGGAAGATTCCAAGCTCTCACCGTGCAACCGAGGTAAGCCGTACGTGGCATCGGCGGCGGCGCGGCGCGGCGCGGCGCGGCGCATCGAGGACGACGCGGCGGCTGCGCCATGTTGAAGCTTCTAGCGCTCTAGGCTGCGAGGAATCACCCCGCTGATGGTCTAAATGTTCTTTTCCCTTTGGTCCAAGTGGACTTCTATATGGGCCTACATGTTGGGCTATCGTTGGGCTATAAGCACCGTATTTCATATCTGAGGAAAAAAGCAAATTCAGCAAATAAAAGGAAACACATGGGAAGCGACGGACGGACTGTAGGCCGACAACAGCTCCAGCCTTCAAGCTCTCACGAACAGCGGAAGATTCCAAGCTCTCACCGTGCAACCGAGGTAAGCCGTACGTGGCATCGGCGGCGGGGCGGCGCGGCGCGGCGCGGCGCGGCGCATCGAGGACGACGCGGCGGCTGCGCCATGTTGAAGCTTCTAGCGCTCTAGGCTGCGAGGAATCACCCCGCTGATGGTCTAAATGTTCTTTTCCCTTTGGTCCAAGTGGACTTCTATATGGGCCTACATGTTGGGCTATCGTTGGGCTATAAGCACCGTATTTCATATTTGCTTAATTACATTTACTGAATTTATAAATTTATTTATATAGATATACGATATATATTATTATATATGTTGAACTCTGGAACAGTATACCGGAATGCACCGGTATCGGTACGTTCCATTCCAACAGCTAAACCGAAATGGCCACCGAAACGAAATTGACAGGTATGATTACTACTACTACCGCTGTTCCTTGGTCCCACCTTCCTACCTAGGCAGACAAAATACATTGGCGCTGATGCTCTAAGCAGTTAGCTAAAAACATACCAGTTGGGTGGAGGAAGCCAAAGGACTGGAGTAGGTGAGGAAGAAATCTCCCCAGACGGACGGTTCAAAATTTGAGACATTCCTCCTGCTAATAATTTGATTTCCCTCTTCGTCCAGAAGCTCTTGACGTACGGTAGTAGCACTCCTGGTGGCGGCAGCGCTGGCACCAATGGCCCAAGTCCGAACACGGTGGCTCCACGAAAAACACGGGAGTCGCCGAGCCAGCACCGGCTTGGACTCCAAGACGCCGCCGATCAGTACCGGCGGTGGTGCAGCGGCGGAGGCACCTGCTGCTTTGTGGTGGCTCCCCTTGGACCCTACCTGCTTCGCGGGGAGGAAGGCGAGACCGACACACGTGGTTGTCTGCATCTCCAAACTCTGTAGTATAATTTTGCGGCTCCTTGAGCACACTCTGCAACGTTTATATAGGCCACACGTACTATACGTCTATACGTACGGCCCTCGCCCCTACCACTTAATGCTGCTTTTGGCATTTTCACCAGTACATATGTATACTTGGTTGGAACTTTGTTATGGATTGAAATCGTGTCAACCACCAGCTTGTTTGAATCGGTGTTTATGGACTGGAATCGTGCGAGTCACAGGAACAATCCAAGAGATGAATGGAAATGTGTCGCTCGCTCGCTGAGATCCACACATTGGTCCAACGTTGGCTTGCTTTGCCTGGTCCAACGTTGTTAGCACGTCCTGCCCAACTGCTACAGGCCTACAGTTGTGTCGCACTTACATGTTCTACGTAGCTATAGGCTGGACCCCGCGTGCGGCACGGCGGCTCTCACTAGTCATCGGGGTTGATTAAAGACTGCTCGACTTCGTACGCACCACAGAATTCTGGCATCCGTGGCTCCTTCCTGTGTGGACGCGTGTCTCTGCATATTTTGCAGAAAAGCCCTTTATCTTTTTCGAAGTGAACCCGCAATCCAGTTCATAGGCCTACAATGGAATCCACGTTTGGATATTTTTCGTATAAGTGCCTAACATAAATTTTATTCTTATGCAAAGAAGAGAAAATCTGAAGATTGTCTTTTTTCTGCATAAAACACCTCATTGGAGATTTTTCGGAGAGCCCCCTCCAACAGGGCCGAACGGTCGAACCTGACCCCTTCCTCATTCCCCTCTCTCCTCTCTCTCTTCTCCTCGCTCCCGCTGCCGCACGCCCGCTCGCCCAGCGAATGGATCTGGCCAGCTCCGGCATGGACCGCAGGCGAGCGGATCTGGCCGGCTCCGGCATTGACCGCAACGGATCCAACTCCCCTTTTGTTCTCTTCTCCATGCCGCTGCCCCCTCACGCATCTCTCGGTGCCGCTGTCGCTTGAGCACGGGGATCCGCCGAGATCGGCGGTGGTAAATCGGGTGGAGCTCTCCAACTTCCACGGCGTGGAAGGCGCAGCTCGTCGGCCTTCGCAACAGCAGTGGGGGTATGGGTACATGGATTACAGGTGTGGTGGAAGGCGTGGAGATCGTTCTGCGTTGGGTCCCTGACAACTGCCTGACACTCCCACCGGAGGTGCTGGAGATTGGAGAAGATTCAGATGCGGTCTAAGGATCCCGTTGTCACATCACATCGGCCACAAGTTGGAGCCTGCTTGTTCATCTTCTCGACTAAGTACGGCACCATGAGCAACACCGAGCTGCTAATCGGCTGCGTCACCGAGGCCACATGGAGCCCCTGGGCTACGCCACCAAGGCCACAGCTAGGCGTCCCCGTCCTCCGGTGGCGCGGTCGTGCCTGCTCTTGCTCGGCAACGACGTCAAGGGCTCGGTCGTCCGCCTGTCCGCGCCACCATGTCGCATGCTGCCATTGGCGGCAGTCCAGGTGAAGCCACAGAACGGAGCGTGCAGGCTAGCCATGGCCGGCAGCTGGCTGCGCGGAAGGGACCAGGACTACCGACGGCCCCCAAGCCGAAGGGGATGGCGTCCACGGCATCCCCGCCACCTACTGACCTACACTAGCGTTCATTGTCCCAGCAGCACCCACCATCACCACCTCCAATGCAGGACTCGACGTCGACATCAATACTGCACGGGAGGTGTTCGATGGAATGGCCATGAGGTAAACGACGTGTCCTTTGTTCTCCATGTTTATGCCATGAATCTCTGGATACTTGGGTTGTGTTCCTGATCTTGTTTCCAATACTAGAGAATCCTCTTTGATAGTTAGTTACTCACAATGATGCATGTGTCTATGTCATGAATGGTGAATCACGATGTGCAAGCAGTGAACTGCATTTGCATGCATTCTTGCTTTAGTACTTGACGCTCTTTTCACATCTTTGTCTTCCGTTTATTTGCTTGTGCTAATATATCAAGATTGAAAGTCTCACAGACACAATTTGGAAGCCAAAATGCTTGTGCTGTTATCAGGTCCTACTGAAAGTGTATTTTTATAACCATGAATAGCTACAGAAACATGTTTTCTTCAGACAGTTGCGCTGTATATGAATGCCTAGCCCCATTATCGTGTCAATGCCTAGCCGTGCTATCCTAGCTCCAGAAAATTCTTAGATCATCTCAAATGTTCAGTGAATCAAACAAATGAATATACCTATTGGACGATAATAGTCTGTTATGTTTCAGATTAGATTTCTCTACTCTACTCACGGTATCTTGCGGAACCTAAGACACTTTTTTTTTGAAAGCCGAACCTAAGACACTGGACGTGTTATGTGAACTCTACATCAAGGATGTCGAGGTATTGTTTCTCTTGCATTGGCCCTTTTGCTTTTGTTGTTCCTCTTCATATGCCTGCTGAAAATTGGGAAAGTTTTTTGGACAAAACTAAGATGTTAGTATTATTTAGACTTTTGATTGTAAATTTAGTTTCTCACTTTCAGTTCTCTGGTAAAATCTACTGCAATTCAATTGATAGCTCAAAGGCTCAAACAGTGTCATACTCATTCCTTTATTTCATGGCGTATGGTAGGAAAGGATTGTGGTGGGTTGTGCTACTGAATACTAACCACCTTATATTTAGTTCCTTCTTGTTACAGTTCATTTCCCCAAATCTCTATGGATGCTTTTGCATGTTGTATATTATTCCATTAGATGGATGAAAAAATATGCGAGTTCCTGTATTATGTGACACATGGACAGTTATTTGGTGGATTGGAGTCTGCCCTCCAAATACTATATATGGGCCTTTCTTCAGATGTATTTCACTCCAATTAGTTACTTAAACCATACTTTAGCCTCCAATTCCTTAGTGCTGCCTTTTTTATGCAGGTTAAATTGAATCAGCTACAATGGAAGACATCTTGGCTTTTCGAAGATCTTAATCTAAGGCTGATGTTAAAGATCCTAAACACAAATGTAATGATAGTTCTATGATGTATGCATGAATAGAACCATGACGATTGTGGTGGCCATACAAACCGTACTATATGCGGATGCTTCATAATTGACTGTGCTTATGTATCTTAGGCACATCTGGTATAAATTGGTTTTTGTTCCTCAAATCATTGCAGGGCGCCCAAAGGACGCCTGATGTTCTAGTTAGTAATTATTACCACTTGAAACTATACTAGCCCCAACACGCGCGCTGCTGCTGCTGCACGGGTTGGGGACAGTAAGCGGTAAAAAACAGCGGTGCACAGTAATCCAATTGGTTAAGGATCCGTTTGACATGGCTCTGCTCTGTGATTTTGTAGCTCCTTGATTCTTCGATGGAGTGATTTCATTAGATTCCTAAGGTAAGGCCGTAGGGGGAGCAGGGTAGTGAGTTGGGAACAATCCGGGGAAGTAGGTTTTTTTTCTCCCGCTTGTATACAAAATAGAGAAGTGATTCCCTTGATTCTCTCAAGAAGCTGAGTCATTTTTTAGCGTTTAGATGCCGGGGGAGTGATTCTCTTCGAGAATCTGCTCCATGGAGCGCTCCTAAACAGGTTCTAATACTCCCTCCATTGAAAGTTGAAGCAGCATTAAACGGTGCCAAACAGTGCTAAACAGTGAGTGAATAGTAGCAAATGGGCTGAGCGGCCTCAAGTTTATTTGTGGTTGAGGATTATTATATTTTTATATATATCTATCGTTTTGACTTTTCCCTCTCAATAGCAGCCTCTTAAAATTTATGCTTACACGTGCACATGCTTGTCATACCACGTGCATCACTTATCTCATAATAGCATAGAAAATAATATCGTTTGAGATTGAAATAAGATACTTGAAAAGGTTGATAATTTTGCGAGAGGTGTTTCTGTAATCTTTAGGTAAGTGATGTTGCTCGAAAATACCCTGTAAGTGCAAAATACGATCCATATTATATGGCATCTATTTTATCAGTATATTTGAAAGCTTAACATTTCATAAGCACTATCTTGTCTTGTTCATCTAGACTGCAAAACTTAGTGGTGCCAAGTTTTCAAAAAAAGGTGTTATTCACTTAGCTAGCATATTATTCTCAACTAGTAGAAAGTAGCAAGAATTGATCGTGCGTTGTTACGAGTTTAAATCTTGCAAACAGTCATCAAGATAACAAACAGATCCGATTGGGTAATACTCCCTCCATCCCAAATTTTAAGTCATTCTAACTTTCTTGTAGAGTCAAAACATCTCAAATTTCACC
This sequence comes from Saccharum spontaneum, assembly GCA_022457205.1. Classification (NCBI taxonomy): domain Eukaryota; kingdom Viridiplantae; phylum Streptophyta; class Magnoliopsida; order Poales; family Poaceae; genus Saccharum; species Saccharum spontaneum. The sequence goes on from CM039594.1 coordinate 44,460,680, forward strand.
AAATTTTATATAATAAAATGATAGCACTTACAATACTAAATAAGCACCATTAAATTCTTCATCAATTATATTTCCATATTATATTTATTTGATGGCATAAGTTCTTGTAATTCTCTCTATAATTTTGGTAAACTTGAGATGCTTTGAGTCTCAAAAAGTTGGAAATGACTTATATTTTAAAATGGAGCGACGGTAAAAAAATACCCCCTTAAATTGAAATGAAAATAGTTTTGGCAGACGTAACTTTGGCCTAGGCTAGCTGCTAATTCGACCCAATTAAGGAATAAGGATGGCGGAGAACAAATCACACATGTCATAGACTCTCAAATATACCCTTGCTTTTTACACTGGGATGTATAACTTGTTATGCAATTATTTAGATCTATCTGTGCCACTGAGTTATTCCCTCCATCATCCCAGATTATAAATCATTTTGACTTTTCTAGATACATAGACATTGTTATGTATCTGGACATAGCGTATATCTAGGTACATCTGCAAAAGCTATGTATCTAAAGAAAGCCAAAATGACTCATAATTTAGAATGGAGAAAGTAACTATCATCATTGGATTTAATTGTACTCCATCTAACCTTATTTTAATTAAATCAAATAAATTGAAAGGTCCGTACATAGTGCTATGTGCAATAAAGGATTATTCTCGTATTAAAAACTGACTGAAGATTGTCTCAACTTATATGGGTTGATACAATGCACCTCTTGTAAGGTTAAGAAATGTGGCAAGTGAGCCACTTGCCCGTGTGTATGCTGATGAGTCAAGCTCGGGCGTCTAGGGCACTACATGAGTGGTGTGCCAACAACAAAAGTTTGCATCTCTAAATAGTAATACAACCGACATATATTGTGTTGCAGGAGGATATAGTTTATTATCTCTACTGGGCCTCAGGCTCCTGGCGTGGATCTGTGTTTTCCATTTGTTAAAGCGAGAAAGGTGAGAGTAGTAATTGATAGAAGTAGAGACGCGCGAAAGGGTGGGAGCGAGGGATAGAAGAATAGGCGCAAAAGTGAGAGACAAATGGAAGGGAGAAAGAGTGACAGACCAGGAGGAGTGGGACCGTGGGAATGATAAACCAATGTTGTATTGGAGGTGGATACAATCTATCTCTATTAAGGTCGGACTCCTGTTGTGGATATGTGTTTTCTATCCGTGAAAAGCAAGAAGGATGAGGGTGAGTGGAATAAGAAGAGGTGTGGGAAGAATATAGGTTGAGCGATAGAAGAATTGGTATAGAAGTGAGAGATGGATGGGAGAAACAGTGACCGGACCAAGAGAGACAGGATTATGGAACAACGGGCGAATGGATGGAGAGAGAGAATGAGGAAGAGACGACATAAATTTGCTCCTTATAATAATATTAGGTACATATATAAAGAGAAATTACCTTATTCTCAATACGTAAATTTGATAGGTGGAAACTTTGTTATGGATTGAAAATTTGTAATGGTGTGAGTCACAAACTGATTCAAATAATTCAACTGATGAAAGTATGTTGCTCGATCGCTTGCTTATAACCACTCAAATTGTCCCAAGTTGTCTTGATTAAATATCTTTTCTTTTCACAAGATAAAATGGTCGCAGTGGGGGCTTGCACTTCTGTTAGGGCATTAATAGTGTAGATAGAAAAACAAGGGGTCGTAACTAGTAAGCAACTAAGGGACAACCCTATACGCTACGTCCATGGTTTCAAACGGACCTTAAGCGCAAAAAAGAAAAAGACAAAAAAAAAAGCAGGACGGCTTGAAGCCGGCCTCAGGGCAAGGGCTGGGTCTCAAGGATTAAGATTTTCATTCACGGGGCCTCCTACCAGCCAATGCAACTTGCATGAAGATAAAAGAGATGCTGCGATTTTTTATTGCATAACGTGGGTCCTAGCTTAATACCTACTCCCTCCGTACTCAAAAATAAAGTCGTTTCGGATAACACTTGGGTCAAACATTGGGAATATAAATCATGAATAACTTTTAGGTTATTGAGTTTGGAAATATGAAAACCATATCAATAGATTTGTCTTGAAAAATACTTTTATAAAAATATACATATATCACTTTTCGATAAATATTTTTTATAAAACAAGAAGTCAAAGTTATACTTTAGAGACTGTATCGCTGTCCAAAACGACTTTATTTTTTAGTATGGAGAGAGTATGGTAGACTTTACACACAACGGAGCCTGGTATTATGACGTGTGAGACCCAGCTTAAGGTCTCCGTCTTAAACGCTATGGTTGTCCTTAGCGCACATTAACTGTGTTGATGCTAGCATGATGGTCGCACACCTCGAATGCTACATCGCACGTGCCACACAAATGCGGTGATGACCGATGAAGTTCTGAAACCTGGTCTAGCTGAGTTTAACCTAGCTAACCTCTACAAAAACATCATGAATCCCACGAATGCCTCTCGCGATGATCCGTCAGGAAGACGGATTAGGGCTTTGATCTATGGTCAACAAGGCCACCTAGGTTGCCCACGAAACTCATTAAGAGATGCATAGAACAATATGTAATTGTGACCTACTCCCTTCGTTCTAAATTATAAATCATTCTAACTTTTTTGGAAAGTCAAAGCATTTCAAATTTGACCAAAATAATAGAGAGAATTATAAAAAAAATTATGACATTCCAACTATTTTATTATATAAATTTAGTCAAGCTTGAGATGTTTTGATTATTCAAGAAAGTTGAAATGACTATAATTTGGGATGGAGGGAGTATTAGAGGTGCTGTAACAAGGATAGTGTCACAATCTAGGAAAATCCTTATGTTACTCAAGTTAGGACACATGCATGCACCAGGTAATTAAATGCGAGTAGGATTTTCAACGTGCTCAAGGGAACACTTGTCTGTTGTCAGAAAAAAAGGGAACACTTGTCTTCCTCTAAATCCTATTGCTTTTGCCCAAGCTCGTCTAAGGACTGCTCCTGACCAACCACTTGTTGGCCTTCTACATGTCGCAATGTCGATCACACATAGGCACATACAAGAAAGCAAACAAAATAGATAAACCACTTCTTGGCTTTCTACACGTCGCAATGTCGATTACACATAGGCACATACAAGAAAGCATACAAAATATATTAAAAACAGTACAATAAACATCAGTATTCGGCAATCATTTAAAGCATGCTAAATAGTAGTACTTATTATAACGATCGTGTAGGTGCAGGGACAGATATAGCGGTGGGGCGAGGAGGGGGGCTCAAGCCCCCTACCGCCACTGATCTCATGGAGCCCAACTAGCTAGAGGCCCTCCAAGAATTTTAATTTTTTCATAGTTGCTTTGAGGAGAAGAGACTCAAGGTTGAAGATGAACTTTCATCCTAGATCTATCAATGTGTAGGCGCAAATTTCATCGAAAACTGATTTGGAACAAATTTAATATGAAATATATATGTGTTAGCAGTGGTGGACTCAAAATTTATTTTAGATGGAGCAAAATTTAGCCCCAACCTAAGCCAAAAAAAACAGAGAGTACATACAACATATTGACATCACAAAAATAGAGCTAAACAAGAGAGCAAACAACCTTTGAAGATAATACCTCTAATTTTAACAATGAATACTATTTTCACCAAAATACATCAAAAGAAAATGAACCAACTTGTAAATTTTATAAAGATCGATAGTGGACGCTAATGAAATGATCATACACCCTTGAATATTGAGGAGTATTACAAGAATATATAGGAGGGGTCCTGATAGCTCGACGCCTAGGCCTAGAAGTGGTCGCTCCACCTCTCTCTCCCTCATTCATCAGGCGCCATTCTATGTTGGGGCTCTGATTCAAGATGTTGGGGGCTTGGGGCTATGATTTGAGGTGCTGCTGGCCTGGGAGCCTCAAGCAACATGCATCATCTCCGTATGAGTTTACAAATGCATCTTCGATAGACTCTGTTGCTTCCTGGCCTGCTATCAAGTTGGAAAGTAGTGTGTTTTTTGGCCTATATTTGTCTAATTCCGATCGGTGCAGTAAAGCGCATTGCCCCATGACACTTCCACACAAGTCCGGCAACTGGTTGTCTTTTCCAGATGCCCCTTTCCGTCGCTAACTCCTAGTTCTCTGTCTATCCGTGTGCCAAGGGATACAACTACAACATTCATGGAGACGAGGAAAAATAAGGGATGATGTGAGGCTCGAACATCAGTATACAACTACCGCTATCCAGTAGCTGTGGTGGCTGCCCCAGCTCCCCTACATGGTAGGTCCACCCCTGGTTGTTAGGGCTAAAACGCAAGGAAAAACTGTCCAGACTCACTGATTTTACGATAGGGGTTTCTTTGTGGCCTATCTCCGAGGCCCACCGCTTGTCCAACTACATGGCCATGGCGGGTTCATGGCGCTTGGCCGGCTTTCCTTGCCGGCTGGCCGAGACGACAGCCCGAGCGGCTAAGAAGGGTCGTCGATGATGGTAGATATGTGGCCAAGGAGGACGGCGGCGGCTAGCGGCTGTGATCCAGATCTCACCTTTACTACATTTTAATTCAGATTGAGTATAGATACAGATCGTGTCGAATACGAATATGAAAAAGAATCTCAAATTCGGATTTCTATTCAGATATTTACTCAATTCAATAAATATATAATATTTATCAATTAAATCTATGTGTAATATTTATCAATTAAATTAGTATACCAATTAATCAATCATTATTTATATAATATTTATCATGAAATCATAAATTATATAAAATAATTTACATCAGTAAAAAATAAATTAAAGTAATAAAATAATTTGCTACAACAAATATATTAGGTTTAAACTAAATTAGAAAAATACTAAAATTAAATATTTATGTATCATTAATAGCGACAGTGTTATTCTACACCCTAGGTGTCGAATATTATTTTACACCAAGTAGCTAAACTAAAAAATACTGAGTACTACTTAACCGTGTTAAGTATCAGTCAGTACTACGCACAATACCACAAAATACTGAATAATACTGAAATATGACTACTAAATAGTACTGAATTTTGTTTAGTATAATAGTTTAGTGTAGAATAGCACATGTATCATTAATAGTATTAAATTAATATTAAAGGTTACTTATAGATATACTACTAACTAGTTCCAAAGGATCATTAATAATATTAAAATTAAATAATTAGTCACTAGTCATGAGAAAGCTATTCTTCACGAATACGGATAAATGTCGGATATTTTATATTTTTGTCGAATACGGATTTGGAATTGATAGAGAAAAGTATTGAAAATATTCAGATACATCATGTCGGTGTTTTGAGAACCGACCAGTAAATTTAGCACTGCGCTGCTCAAGGGAGTCGATGGCTGCACTCGAGACACCAGGAATCTATACTGGTTCGGGACGAATCCCTATGTCGAGTGTTGGAGACTACGAGTATGTGTTTCTCAGTTGAAGTGCTCCAAACGGCTTACAACAAGAGGTGTGCAAGTTAGGGTTCTACTAATAGAAGGGGTTCGAGGTAGGAGAATTCGATCTATCTAGCTAGGAAGAAGGCATGACTCCCCTTATATAGCCGTGGGGCCGCCGGGATACAATTAGAGGTGATGGTCTCCTGACCCAAGTGGCCGAGAGCCTGAGAGGAGGGAGGAGCTAGTAGTCTTAAATGCGTCCACCCACCTCCCGTCCTTTCCAAGTGGCTAAGGTCGGAGGTGGTTGAGGGCACCACGTGGTGCATGGTGGAGAGGCAGGAGATATATATCAAGGCGAGCCTTGTACGGCTTTGGGGAAGAGAGGTCGAAGCAGGCCACGGCTAACTTGGGTCGTGGCCAGTTGGGCCATTCTGAACTATTCTCTATCTGTGTCTTAGGATACCCTAGTTGTGTATCTCTAACACATCCATTTAATATCCATACTAGACGAACTGATCATAGATTGGTTGGTTATGTTCCTTGTGGTGGAATCTGTCCACTTAAGTTTAAGTCTTTGACTTGGCACGGGTGCTCATATGTTCCTGGATTTATTCCAGGATCTAACGGCGCTATGCTTTCAGTGATAGGTGACATCCTGTCGACAATGAGGCACCGATGGTGACTTCGTAAATCTTGAGATCTGCCGGCTCAATCTTTCAAAAATGCTCGTAGGGGTAAGGTTTGTGTATATGTGTTCATAGGGGTGAGTGTGCGTTTGTGTTATAGGCGTGTGCGTTGTAATGTGTAATTTAAAAAATCCAAATTAGAAACACGAATATCCATATTACATAGTTTAGTGGATACGGAGTCATATAATTCGGACTTCCTGACGCCCATTTCCATTCTATTTGAGCCACTGCCCAGAAGCAAGGGAGTGAGACTACCCGCAGTGGGTACTCTAAAGAGATGCTCTAAAGCTTTAGAGTATGAATATAGAGTAAAAACTGCTGCACTAGGTACTCTAAAATGATACTCTATCCTTTCTCTCACTCTATATTTAGAGTGGTACAGTGCTTACTCTATAGTGAGCAGTGGCGGACCCCACTAGCTAAACAAAGGAAAAAATGCTATAACTCACAAACCAAAAATCCAAATTAAATTTCGATTGCACCATTAAATTCGTCTCAATAAATCCTTCAAAACTAGATTACACATGGATATATTTAGATAAAGTGATAAGTGGGTCCCATAGTAGATAGAGTGGATAGAGGATGATATAGAGGATGGATAGATGCGGGAGAATTGAGTATAAAGAAGAGAATCTTGCTGATTAGGACATATAGATGATGAATATAGAGGTCCATAAGTGCGGATAACCTGAGGCGGACGGCTAGTCTCCCCAGCTGGGCCAGCAGGTGGCCGTGTGGGATGAGAGCCCGAACCCAATAGGAAGGTAGGAGATAGGGGCTGGGATCTGGGCCGAGAAAAGGATTGGTTGGCCCAAGCGTTGAGAGAAATGGAAAGGAAAAAGTCACTTTAGCTCCCTCAACTTTCGCGAAAGTCCGTTTTTCCTTCCTGAACTCTAAGCTAGGCAAAACACCTTTCTTAACTTTTAAAACCGTTCATCTTACCTCCTTGATCCTGTTATAAGCAGTTTTAAAGGTGGTTTTGTCTTTTTCTATTTTATTTATTTCGGTTGAATCTTTGAAAAATTATAGTAAATCACAGAAAAATCATAAAATAGAAAATCTAATTTTGTTAGACTCTACATGAGTAGATCTACATAGTGAACATATGATATGGTATGTATGCTTTAGTATAAAGTTTTTTAATATATCTTTAGATATATGTTTTTCTGTAATTAATTGAAATCATTCATAGCTGCAGTTTATATGGTCCAATTGTGATGAATTTTTTATAGTTGGCTAATTATTATATGATTGAACTGTAGTAAAAATTTTATACGCATTGGATCATGTATAGCTTGGTTATAGATTTATTTATATTTAACAAGCATAAACCTAAATAAAATTTATAACTAAATTATACATGATCCAACGAGTATAGAATTTTTCTACAGTTTAAGCATACAATAATTAGCCCACCATAAAAATTTCACCACAATTAGATCATAGAAACTGCAGTTATGAATTATTCCATTTAATTACAGAAAACTATAGATCTAAAGTTACAGCAAAAACTTTATACTAAAGCATACCATATCATATGTTCACTGTATAGATCTACTCATGTGGAGTCCAACAAAATTAGATTTTTCATTTTATGATTTTTCTGTGATTTACTATAAATTTTCAAAGATTCAGCCGAAATAAATAAGAAAGAAAAATATAAAACCGCCTTCAAAACTACTTATAAAAGGGCTAGGGAGGTAAGATGAACAGTTTTGGCCAGGGAGGTAAAATGAATGGTTTTAAAAGTTGAGGGAGGTGTTTTGCATGAATTTGAAGTTCAGGGAGAAAAAGCGGACTTTTGCGAAAGTTGAGGGAGGTAATGTACACTTTTTTCAAATGGAAATGAAAAAATTGGAATGTGCTTAGGAAAAAGGAGAGTGGGCCAGCATTTCTAATTGCGCAGGAATCGAGCCGCCGGAGGGGAAACTAATGATCAACGTTGATGCAAGCTTTGATAGTGATACAAGAAGTGGAAGCACAGGGATTGTCATTAGAGGTGCCACCGGTGAATGTGTTGTAGCGTGGTGCTGCCATTTGCCTCATGTCACGGATGCAGCGATGGTGCTGGCGGAGGCATATGCGCTAAGAGATGACCTGAAACTAGCTCAACAAATTGGCAGTAATCGGTTCATTGTTCAGGTAGATTGTATGATGGTGGTCGAAACAATGGAGGGGGGTTTTTGGCAACTTCGACAGCACCAATTTTCGACGATTGCTATAATATGTGTAGAGACTTTGTGAATGTTTCAATTGAACATTGCCATAGGGATGCCAATCGGGTCGCTCACGAGATAGCTAGGAGATGTTTTACTAGTAAACAATCATGTATTTGGGTCAATGAACCCCTAGCTTTCTTCTTGATTACTTGATGAAAGATGTAACTATTCTGATGAATCAATAAAGTTGCCGGTGGCTGTGGGTTCTCCTTCAAAAAAATTGCGCATCGAAGGGAAGACCCTTTTTCCTTTATATAAATACCTAAAATTCCTGAATAAAAGCATTTCTTCAAACTGAAATATTAGAAAAGCATAAACATGATTTCTATACACAAAAAAATAAACTATTTCTAACATACAAAATTAATACATACAGTGGCATGAATGCAACAAACATATTCAACATATGCTTAATTTTGTTGTTGCATTAGAAATCAACTTTTCCCACACCCTAACCAACCTGAGCAAGTTGATTAAACTAAGGCAAATTATTTTTTTTATCATGGAACTAAAATTAGGGCATTTACAAACGACCCCCGGTATCACCAAGGTAGAAATAATCCGTTAGCCTGACTTACCATGTACTACAAGAAAAGGCTCTAGCTAGATGTGCCTCTGTAACATCCTAGATGTTAAGAAATAATTAAAATATGATAATGATGCATCATCAAGCATAAGTATCAAGTATTATGCCATAAATGCATTCATATTGCAATAATAGATATCATATGCTGCATATGTAATGTTGCCATATGACATGTTTCTTTGTCATGTTCACATATTGTAAATCTGGTATTTTAGTTAATTCCATGAAATGATGGCATGTTGATACATTAGGTTCTTTATGAATTTATATATGAGAATTGGTTTACACAATTAAAGTTTTGTTTAAATAAAAGTTGTAGGGTTAAATGTGCTTTTTAATATGGGATCAAGGCTTGATAATAATTTGTAAGTCAAACATGTTTAAAATGGAGCTTCAAGTTTGAGTTTAATTTTGAAATCCAAAACTTGTCGCAAGTTTTCCGACTCGAATTTGAATACAAATTTAGGGAATTATTAAAAGATTTTTAAAAGTCAAATTGGTCAACCAAGAGTGGCATTTGGTCAAACATGTGATGCTTGACTCAATGATGCCCTTGGATGATGGTTTGATCACTAAATAATCACCAATTAATAGAGTATCAAGTTTCAATTTGAAATCTTTCCGAAAACCCTAAAAAGGCAAAATCCTGATTTTACCCCTTTTTGAATAATTCAAAATCTAAGCAAAATTTGGGAAAATGTGTAAAACTAAGTTTGTAGATCTTTTCAAGGGATACAAGTTTGGTGTTTTGAGTTTTCAAAGTTTCAGTGTAAAATTTGGAGTAATTTTGAAAATATTCAAATCTCAAATTTGACCCCTTTTCATCTCTCCAATCCAATTTCAAAATGGAGGCAGAATTTGAAAATGTTTTGAATAGCAAAGTTGTAGGTCTTACCTAGATGTACAACTTTGGCATTTTGAATTTTTGAAGTTTCAATATAAAATTCAAAGTAATTGTGAATTTACAGATTTTCAGAAAATGTCCCCTTTTCAATTCAAATTCAAATTTCAAAATCTAGGCCGAATTGGAAAAGTTTATATTGAGAAAGTTGTAGAACTTTGAAAATTGAGCAACTTTTGTTTTTACAGATTTTCAACTTCTATAGAAAATTTGAGAGTAATTTGTAAAATTTCGCCAGTGGCATTTCTGTAAATTTTTCAAAATCACTGCCAACCGCAGGGCGCCACCTCCCGCCATCGCCGGTGATCTTCGATCCGCTTCTAGGTGCGCCCGTGGTTGTCACCTCTTGCTCGGCATGGGCAGTCGTCCATCGCGTGTCGCTTCCCCGTTGCCTCGCCTCGGCTATTAAGCCCGAGCGCCACCGTCGTTCTCTTTTCTTCCTCCTCTGTTTCCGCCACCGCCACAGCTCCGCCGTTCGCCGTTGCCTCCGTCGAGCTGTCTCCGGTTGCGCAAAAAGCTCTACCTCATTTGCCTCACTCCCGCGCACCTCCTCGGCCGCTCGCACCAACCCATTCCGTCCGGGACGTCCGCGTAGCCGTCTCCTTCCTTTTCTCTGGTGAGCCGCAGCCGCCGTGCCACCTCACCATGGACAGTAGCCTCCGTTGTCTATCCGTGCTTGCCAGTTACCTAGTCGTGCTCGTGGTGAGCCATTGTTACTCTTTATACTCTCAATTTTGATCCTTATCGGCTTTACTCGCCGGAGCGGCGTGAGCCGCTGCCACCGAGCCGCCATGGCCGTCGGGGAGGGGTCTCTGGGGTACGTACTTCGGTGTAGAGCGTCGTAGTGGGTTTGCGGGGTTGGTATGGTCGCGTTGGTGTGTCTCAGTCTCACCGGGGGCTTGCTGTCGGCGAGGTAGTGGTCGGCAGTCTCCGTTGGCCATCGGCCGATGTGGGGGAGGAGGATGACACGCGGGGCCGCGTCGTTAGAGAGAGAAAGAAGGGCGAGGGAGGGAGTTGGGCCGGGGAAAGGAGGAGCGCGCGTGGGCACTGGCGGGCCGCGCGCACGCGTCTGGCTGGGCCGAGCGAGGGGAAGGAGAAGGGAAACGACCCGCGTTGAAGTTTTTCGTTTTTCTTTTTTTTTCTGAAAATACCAAATAGTAATGAGTTTTGTTTATTTTTTTGTAAATTATTTAGAGCTCCAAAAATAATAAAAATTTTTGTGTAACCTCCCTGTGATGTGTATTATTTAAGAAAAATACTAAATGTCAATTTTGATTACTTTTTGTATGTTAATTAATTAGTTCCATTAATTATTAAATGCAACTTCCATGAATTTTAGTAATTGAAATAAAAGTAAAAAAAATCATGAAATTAATTTTTGGTACTGTTTTAGGGTAAGACTAATCTGTAGAAAAAGTTTGGGCTTAATTGAATAAAATTTATTTTATTCTTAATTTCTGTCTTAATTAGTTAATTAATTAAACATGTGTTTAACTTGATAATTTAGGATTTGTGTGACTTTGAGATTGCTTGTTGACCTTGGATCATTAACATGTGATGATCCATGACATCTTATTGAGTTGCTTGAGCTCACGATTAACTTGTTAATTAAGTTTTGTTAATGATAATTAATGTGTTTAACATAGATCATTATTGACTAATGATTTCTTGTGTAAGTAATTAGTGGTCTTGTGATAGACTTACTTGTTATTAGATGCAACCTCTTGGGTAAAAACAAAGTTATGGTTAGTCAACCTTTAAATTAACCTGTTGGCTTGTAACGGTACCGCGAAGAAAAGTTGTACTCAAGTAGATAACTAATGTTTATCCTTTCTAAATGTCTCTTGTATGCTATGCTTTGCTAATCATCATGCATCATGGCATGCATTCCATCATATTAAGCCTCGCATCATTTGTATGCGTGTAGTGCATACAAGAGTGTTTTGGATCATGTCGATCAAGCTTCGGAGAAGGTGATCCACCCATGGTGTTGGTGTCAAACTTGACTTCTACGAAAACTAACCACCACTGCAACGAAGTCAAGCTCCAGACATATAACCACTCTTCTGTTTTTAAATGCTTAATTACACCTTAAGTCTAGTGTAATGTGCATTATGTTAGTAGGAGTTGGTTGATACCGTTGCTGCATGATTACCTTGATCTACACTTATATCCAGATGATATCCCACTAATATATGTAAGTCGATCTCTTATGCTTGGTAATGCTTAGACTTCAGTAGAAGTCGAATGGTGGTTTCAACGTTCACGAGAAACAGGTTTACCTTTGCTTCTCCTGACCTAATGACGGGTCATGAGAGCATATGAATATGAATATGGTAATATTAAGCTAAGACCGGGCGGGTGGCTTGCATCGTGAAATGAGTCGATATAGTGCTCCGCTTGTGTTGATTAAGGCCCGTACTGTTGGAGGCCCGCCTGTGTTTCGAGAATTTGCAACTGACCGCATGCTCCGGTAAGCCTAAAACCTTGGTAATGTCGTAATGTGAATGGCCAACCACGCACTGGGAGTGGAGAGATGGCGAGAGTGGTGTGTACCCTCGTAGCCAAGGGCTGGATTGGAGGTGTACTATACTCTCGGGTGGCGCTGGACCCGGTCACGTTATGGAGGATCCGAGTGAAGGTTGATTTATGTAGGTTAGAGTCTTACATATCTCGTGTGGTTAGGGATCCCCAGCTGGGTATAATCGGTTCGAATCGTCGTTGCTCCTCGGTTATGGAGACTCGATCATCTGACCTACATCGTAGTTAACAATGGAACATGGTGATTATGGAAATGAGATGGAAAAGAAATGGATATGAAATGTGATGCTTGATACAAGTGATTAAGATAGAACAAGTGCAAATCTATCTATAATAAGCTTCACTAAAATTGATGCTAAAACTTGTTTAAAATATTGAAAGTAAGGAGCCACGTATAGTAAAGTTTTTCTACAAAACTCCTCTTTTCTAGCTCCACTACTTCCCTTAAAGCCAGCATATCCTTGGAGTCTTTTCTTTTCGTCGGATAAGTCTTGTGGAGTACAATTGAGTACTCAGGGTTTGTTAACCCCTGTTGCAGGTGCTGATTGGTGCTGCTAATCAGGTCATGTTAGTAGGCTCGTCGTGATCTGGTTATCATCTCCTAACTTAGGTGCTCTACCCAAGTTATCTTCTGTAGTTCTACTCGACTTCCGGCATTTAAGTTAAGTTTGTAAAAGTTAACTTAGTCATGATTTGTAAATCTATTGTTGTTATTCTTCAGCACACTAATGTAAAGTTTTGTAACAAATGCTGTAATATTGTAGTTACTCCTTTGTTGATCTTGTGTGAGTTGTAAAAATGTGGATGATTCGGGTTTCCCGAGAACACCCGACAGACTTCTTAAGTTTTGTGGTACATATGTATGGTTGTTAGAGGTCTTTAAGACGATGACAAGTTGAAAGGTCCAAATGGCCAGAGGGGGGTGAATAGCCAACTATGTAGAGAAGTAATGCACTCAAAGAATCAATCACAATGATCAACCACAAGAGAAATCCTCGGCAAAGAGATGACACAAGATTTTTACTGAGGTTCACTTGCTTCCCGGCAAGCTACTCCTCGTTGTGGCGATGCACCCACTTATCGGTTCACGAGCTAATCGACTATCAAGAGTCGAGCCCTCGACGGGCCCCGCACAACCACACACAAGATGGGGATCCTCCAAGCCACGAGCTCCACTAGAGTATCCAATTTGCGAACTCCCGCGGGGAAGGATCAAGAACCCCTTACAACACTTGGTGAGGGCTCCAACAATCTTCAATTGTGAGCTCAATCACCTCCGCTGCTCTAAGCCGTCTACCGTGTCGGGAAACACGGAAGAGTAACAAGAAATCCGCAGCAACTCAAGGATCAAGTGCCTCTAGAATGCAACTCTCAAGCAATGCACTTGAATCTCACTCAATCTCACTCAAGATGTGTAACTAAGCAAAGAGATGAGTGGAGGGGTTGTTCTCTAGCTCAAAGGATGTCTCTAGGTCTCAAAATGTGCAAGAGTTACCCCCAAACCCTGACCAACTTCTATTTATAGCGAAGGGGTACGCAGCTAGCCGTTACCAGATGACGCAGTGAAAACGTACTGACCGGACGCACCGGTCAGGGTGACTGGACGCGTCCGGTCACTACAGGACAAGCGTGAACAGTGCGCGTCAGAAGTTACCATTGCCGTGACCGGACGCGCTTTAGCGTTTGACTGGACGCGCTGCACCTGGCGTCCGGTCAGAGTCCAGTAAGCTCCTACCACGACCGGACGCGTCCGATCGCACATGACCGGACGCGCCGCGCGTCCGGTCGACTCTTCGACCAGTTCTGCACCTCTGGCTGCCTGACCGGACGCTCCGGTTCTGTGAGGGACCAGACGCGCTGGTTGGAAACCCTAACACTCGCGCGCCTGACAACTGTTGAGAACTGACCAGACGCGTCCGGTCAAACTGCGATCGCGTCCAGTGCAGCGTCCGGTCACCACAGTGACCGCCGTTCGCCTCCGTTTCTATTCCGACTTCCGGTGCAGTAGAAAATAGGCATTTCACTTCCCCAAAAAGCACCGAATCCCGCCTCGCAAGCTCGGCGGGAGGGAGAGAGGAACCCAAACCCCTCTCTACCGCTTAAACTCCACCGCCTTTGCAAATGTGCTAACACCACCAAGTGTACACCATCATGTGCATGTGTGTTAGCATTTCACAAACATTTTAAAGATGATATGTTAGCTCTCAACTAGATTCTAATGCATATGCTCAAGACATTAATCTAGTGGCACTTGATTCCCGAGCTAACCATGATTGCCCCTCTTGATAGTCGGCTATGTATCCTAAATCCGGTCAATCACTTCTCTACTCATCTTAGACCGGCAAAAGGAAAACCCTATGGTTATACCTTTGCCTTGCGCTCTTAGATCCTTCTCCTCCACTTGATCATCAAGTCCATCATTTTATATGCATCTCCACCATGATCATCATTTCATGTCCATGCACCATCTCTTTGTGATCTTGTGGCCACCACTCCTTGCCACATACACCTTCATCACATGTGTTGCTTATGCCTAACTCAAAACACTTAACACATGGCATTAGCAACTTGGTGTCATTAATTACCAAAACCAAACTTGGGCTTTTACAAGTACATGTGGGCTATATTATTTAGGAGGTTCTGCCACAGCCTCTAGATATGGAGACCTTATAGTAATCGAACTAGAAACGAATAATAATAGGAAAGAGACCAACATGTAACAATACATCGGACCATATAAGGTGGGCAGAGGTTTCCAGATCAGAAGACCCAGTAGACATCTCATCCCAACACGTAGCGAACATACATAGAGCCTCATCAAGCAACATCTCTCGATGTCCCTAAACATCGCACATCAAACCAAGCTAGGCAAAATCCATGGATATATGGATACCTCTAGGACAGAATACATCAAAGTACCAATATACCAATATATAGGACTAGGGTATTACGTCACTGTAGGATCTGAATTTCTATAACTTGTGTCTTGTGTTATCATCGAGCTCTCGATCTAACGTATAGCCCCATATTCATTGCAAGAAAAAACATTTAATGCTAAACAATTTGTCATCTAGAGTTAAGCTACTCCTCTGTCACTGAATAAATCAATTTTGTCTTAAGCCAAAAAAAATTAAGTTTGACTGAATTTATAGAAGTGTGGCAAGATTTATGACACCAAATTATGCACCATAAACTATATTTTCATAATGTGCTCATGTGGTGTCACAAATAGTTATAATTTTTCTATAAATCTAGTCAAATATATATAAAAAAAGTTTGACTTAAGGGAACTCTAGAAATTGTTTATTCAGGAATAGAGGGAGTTTTTGTGATAAACTACACAAGGACTCATAATGGCTGCTCAAACAAGATAGACAATCGAAGTAAATGGTCATTCAAATAAATTTTAAAGAGGATAAACTACTAGCCGTGCCCATACCGGCTGATGGCCAGCTTCTATCACTGTGATGCCGTTAGGTGCAGTTTTTTTTTCCTTGGAGGTGTTGTTATAGCATTATTTCTCTTACCCTCAATATTGATCTCTATGTGAAAACCTTGGTTTGGTTTTCAGGACATCCCCTTGCTCTGGTTTTTTAGACAGGTGGGTTGTGTTATTATACACTTATACCTTGTCATGTTCTCCATAGAGCTGCTGTTTTAGAAAACGTTCTTTATGCTGAGGGAGGCTCACACCTTATGCTTCTTGAACATGTTGATCTATAAGCACATTTAGGTTCCATAAGAGTACGTTGTTCCAGGGCGTATTAGGCTTTTAGTGTTACTCTCCTGAGCTAGTTTGTGGTGTTATATTGTCTTTGATCCTATAGTTGTTTATATAGTAGTATTTCAGAGTGAAAAGCCATCCAGTTATTTCCTCGAGGTTATGACACTGAAGTTGCCTTGGTCAAGTTGGGGTATATCAAAGTTATGGGACGATGTGTAGCACTCCAGCCCTGTTTTATGGGGGTTTTATCCTAATTTTTCTCTTATAAATTATGCAAATTTTCTTCCTCTATTGATACGATGGAGAAGAAAAAAAGGTTTGGCCATGCTTATTTCCACTTATAATCACTATATCATAGGGGTTTTTTTCGTTCTAAATTCTAATGTATAATGATCAAAAGAATAAAAAATAATCAAAGTTTTTGGTGGATTTTTTGTTTTTTTATTGAGAAATCCAATTACATGCAGAAACAAACAAGGTCTTTGTCCCCCTTTTAAAAAAAACCAACCATATCCTTTTCTAGCTTTGCAGTTATTCACCGGGATTTCCAAGGAAAAAAGTTGTCTTCCGAGATGCCGGTCCACATCATTATCCTGGATCTGGATGCGTATTCCTTGGGCCCTTCCCATCCTCTCGTGTCTCCACTCAAACTTTCCACCGCCGGTGCGTGAACGCCTGCAAGATGCAGAAATCTTCTCTGCAACTCCTCGAGTTTTTACTTTCTGCAAGCGTGCTCCACCACCGCCACGCTGCTGAGCACGAACTGATGCCAAATGGCTGAAAAATTGGACAGAAAGTCGCTCCGCGGGTAAAAATAGCTTCAGCATTGCAACAAGTGAGCCCAAATCCGTGCCTGCTCTCTTGTTCCCTTGCTGTTTTTCTATCATCGAAACGGTTGCTTCCGCTGCAAAACTTGCGCCTGCATTCCTGGCTCGTGCTATGACTAATTTTTTTAGGCAGTGTTTAGTTACTTCAAAATTCCAAAAATTTTACAAGATTCTTCGTCACATCGAATCTTTAGACGCATGCATAGAGTATTAAATGTAGGTAAAAAAATAACTAATTACACAGTTTATCTGTAAATGTCGAGACGAATCTTTTGAGCCTAATTAGTCCATGATTGGATAAATTTTACCAAATAACAACAAAAAGTGCTGTAGGAACTTTACACCAACTTTTACACCATCTAAACACTACCTTACATAGGTAGTGTTTACTTCCCTCAAAATTCCAAAAATTTTATAAGATTGCCCGTCACATCAAATCTTTGGACGCATGCATAAAGTATTAAATATAGATAAAAAAATAACTAATTGTACAGTTTGTCTGTAAATGTCGAGACAAATTTTTTAAGCCTAGTTAGTCCATGATTGAATAAATTTTACCAAATAACAAAAAAAAATGCTACAGAAATTTTACACTAACTTTTACGCCATCTAAACACCATAAAAGAGAGAGACAATGGAATGGAATGACGACCTGGTCCTGGTTGGGCTTTTCCTTCCTTCCCATTCCCAAACTGCTTCACTTTACCCGCCATCTCATCTCCATCTCGTGGTGTTCCTCCGCTTGGCGGGGCCGACCAGAAAAGCTTGGACGGTTGGCTCCGGATGCGTCTCCGGCCGTCCGCTGCCGCCTGATTTTTACTACTTGTGCTTCCATTCTTCGTTTCCACAGTGCGAATCACCCCCTAGTTTTTAGTCAAAAATAGCTGCTGGAGCCCATGGAGGTGCAGGTGGCGTCGACGGAGGAATCGAGGGACCCGTTCTTGCCGCTGCGGTGGGAGAGCACGGGCGACCAGTGGTGGTACGCCACGCCCATCGACTGGGCGGCGGCCAGCGGCCACTACGACGTCGTCCGGGAGCTCCTCCGCCTCGACCCCAACCTCCTCGTCAAGCTCACCTCCCTCCGCCGCATCCGCCGCCTCGAGTCCGTCTGGGACGACGACGCGCGCCTCCGCGACGCCGCCACGAACCGTGCCGCCGTCGCACGCCGCCTCCTGCTCGACTGCGAGAAGCCTGCCGATAAGCACCACCACCTTCCCCGCGGGGGAGGCGACGCCAACCGCCTCCTCCGGGCCGGATACGGCGGATGGCTCCTCTACACGGCGGCCGCGGCCGGGGACGAGAGGTTCGTGCGGGAGCTGCTCGCGGCGCAGCCGCTGCTCGTCTTCGGCGAGGGGGAGTACGGCGTCACCGACGTCCTGTACGCCGCGGCGAGGAGCGGACGCCCCGAGGTGTTCCGCCTCCTGTTCGATGCCGTGCTGTCTGCGGCGTCGTGTCCGGTCGGGGGAGAGGGAGACGAATTTAGGCGCGAGATGATGTGCCGCGCCGTGCACGCCGCCGCGAGGGGAGGCAGCCTTGACGTGCTCAGGGACCTCCTGCGCGGCTGCTCCGACGCCGCGGCCTACCGGGACGCGCAGGGATCAACGATCTTGCACTCAGCGGCTGCAAAGGGCCAAGTTGAGGTATGTCTTGCAGTTGCAGTTGCAGTCTTTCTTTCAGGATGAATGCACATTGTCATCTACAGCTACAGTACTATGTAATGTATATGTCCCGGGGAACATCAGTTTCATGGAACATTCATCAGCCTTAACGTTTTCACTGCTTGATTTGAAATTACTCGTGCGGCTTGATTTGAAATATATGTTGTCTTTCACTTGATTCTCCTTGTAAATTGACTCGGAACATTTTAGCCAGGTTGTCAGCAGTCTCCTTTACAGATATCCTTGTTGTTAGATATGTTCTATATTGCATAGTTTAATAGAGTGGGAGAAGCATGCTGATCATTGTCTCCAATTCATTTAGAGTTAATACTGCTTCTCTGATCTGTAATCTAAGAATTGTTTATCCCCGTTGTGTTTGACATTATTCTCACTTTGGCCCTTTAAGTTGATCCCGTGCACATGCTTGCCAGGTTGTTAGTTGATCATTCAAATATGGATCAAACTTGTGCTATGTCTTGATTAAACTAATGGCTGTACTTGTTGGCATTCACATTATCTTTTAACACTGGATTAGAGTTTCATAAAGGTTGCCTGCCATCAAAATTTCACGGCAAAAGAGTACTTAAGGTTTGCTTGGTAGCATGTGAATTTATGATGAACACTTTGATTTATTCATTGATGCTTTGGCGATGGAAATTTTTATTCACGTGCCTAGTCATTACATTTGTGTTGCTCGCATGGAATCTTTTGTTTTTGTTATGTTCATTGATTGAAGGATGATCATTCGAGATGATTCTTCATCATTAGAAGGATGACCTTTACTTTGTTGAGTTGCTCCACAGTTAAACCTTGAAATGGGTCCTACGCTTATGTACAAACAGCTTACAAAGTACTAAACTAAATTTATGACAAAACACTGCAGGTTGTCAAGGATCTCATTGCATCTTTTGATATAGTGAACTCTATAGATGACCAAGGGAACACAGCATTGCATATAGCAGCCTTTCGAGGCCATCTTCGAGTGGTCGAGGCTCTCATTACTGCATCATCATCTCTTATATCAGCAACGAATGAAGCTGGTGACACGTTCCTTCACATGGCACTGACTGGCTTTGGGACTCCTGAATTCCGAAGGCTTGATCGTCAGATGGAGCTTATTAGGCAATTAGTTGGTGGAGCAATTGTGGATATCAGCAGTACTATCAATGCACAAAATTATGATGGAAAGACAATTCTTCACTTAGCTGTGGTTGGCAATCTGCATCCAGACCTTGTTGAACACTTGATGAGTGTGCCTTCTATTGACCTCAACATCTGTGACAATGATGGCATGACTCCTCTGGATCTACTCAGGAAACAGCCACGAACGACGTCATCAGAAATACTGATCAAACAATTGATTTTGGCTGGTGGGTTCACAAACTCAAGGGACCATGAGACTAGGTCAGTTATCGCTTCTCAGATAAAGATGCACTCCATTGTAGGAAGCCCAGGGACATCATTCAAGATATCAGATGCTGAGATCTTCCTCGATGCTGGAATTGACGTGCCGGGCATCAGCGAAAGAGCAGTATCATTTTCCTCCATTATTGGCAGGGTAGATGCCGACATCCTGAGACCCAAACTGAAGAAGCTGAATTCTTTCCAAGATGCAGCAAAGCATATCAAAGTCCTACTCAGGTGGCCTCACCGCAAATGGAAGAAATCAGGCAGCGGCCAAAAGGATCTGGATGATGATGCCTCGTCCGTGGACTCTGCCAAGACCTGGAGCCATGAAGAGACTCCGACACCACTGAGGCAAAGGTATTCCAGGATCAGCTCCCTGTTCAACAAGCGGACCTATGCGGGCAAGACTTCACCTAGCGAAGCAATGCAGAAGACTGGAGTGGTACAGCCTGATTCTATTCCAGCTTCTACATCTTGGTCATCGTCATCGTTGGTTGACAAGATTGAAGCTGCCCATCTGGACAAAGATCAATCTCCTTATGTCAGTAGGCTGATCAGGCATACACCTAAGAAATCTGGATCACTGAACAGTAGACTTATGAACCAGTCCTCGCGCCTCAGGGCATAAGACCTGCCCAGGAGTCAACCTCCGAGCAGCATTCGGATCTGATATTCAGGCGATCACATATGTTACTAACCTGATTAAAACGTCTGTTAGCAGATAGGCACCAACATTAACAAGGCTTGCTTCCCTCACTGGTTACAATTTACAACTTCACTGATACCAGATAGATGATTCTCAATATCTAGCCGCCCTGCCACAGCAGGCAGGTTTGTATCTCTGTGGTTGCCGGAGAGTGGTTTTGAGTTTAGTTCGTGTTTGTGTGTAACTATTATTGAGATATACAAATGTGATACACTTACAATGCAAATGTAGTTTTATACTGGACTTGAATTTAACTTAAATCATAATAAGACATGATTTGACTTCGACGCACACCACCGAGAGATGGTGTCATGTTCTTCAGCGTTTCATTTATCGTCTCGCATTTGCGTTTGCATTGTTTCGGCAGTTTTTATGCTATATACTCTAAAATGATTGTGAATCATCCAATTAGTTAGATCTAAATGGTAATTGGACTTCACCTTTAACCCTATTTGATTTGATGTAAATGTAACACGTGATAAATCTAATTAAGTTCACCTTTTAACGTGACATGATAAACTAATTCAGATAACCAACATGTACTCCACCTGATAACTAACATGCAATCCACCTCCACCTTTTAACGGGACAACATGATACGTTTCGATCAAACTAATCAGAGAGTAAATCGCAAAACAAACAAACAAACAAACAAACCTAATCAGAGAGTAATAATTTTGTTCCTCATCTCTTAGCTTGGGCCAGATCTCCATAGCCCATTCCCTCCTCTCTGGACAAAACAGCAGGCCTCAACCAACCCCTCTCCATCTTGGGCACTTTTCGGCACCTGGCCCGCACAGCCCAGCAGTTATGTAAGACTTCAGCGTTCGAACTCACACGACACGTACGATAAGTAGTAGTACCACCTTAACTTACTTATTGTGACGTTAGAAGCATCGGTAGGGAAAATCTCAACCCCAAACTAATTATTGAGAAACCTATATGTCGGTGTTCGGACCCGAGGGGGTCCTAGACCAACGAGTAAATGCTGCGTGTCCCTTTCCTGGATGGCGATGCAAGGAGAACACACGGGGATTTATCCTGGTTCGGGCAAGAGAAGGCCCTACGTCCAACGGGGGAGAGGAGATGTTGTATTTCCTTGCACCGAGGTGCTTGCGTAGGGGTTACAAGCTTGCGAGAGAGGGGGTGAGCCCAGGTCTCAAAGAGGAGAAAAAGAAAGTACAAGATGATTGCTTGAGATGTTGATCTCGATCTTGTGCACGGCCCGTTGCCCGTCGTCCCCTTCTCCAGAGCCCCGGCCTACCCTTTTATAGGATGAGAGGAGGCCAGGGCAACGAATGCCCTGAGATGATGTTTTGTCGATCACTGTCGAGGTGGCTGTAGCGACGCGCCCTAGAAATGAGAGGCCATCCCTGGACGCCATGGTGTTACAGAGGACGAGACGCCGAAATGACCCGGAGCGCCGTGCCATGCCGTCCTTCCTTCCCTGTTGTGCTGTGTTAGGCGTCGAGGCCGGGTCGAGGCCGGGTCGAGGCCGATCGGATAAGTCCGAATCCCTGGAATCGTGGCGTACGGACTTTGTCGTATCTTCCCTCGAGGGTAACTAGTGATGTACAGTGTGAGGTAAGGTGGGTACAGTGACGTTTTTCACCTCCCATCACGGGATGGACGGTAAAACAGTGAGGACTGACACTGGTATTGTTCCCACGTCGATCCTGGTTATGGCCATGCCGGTAGGTGGTAGTAGGTAATTGCATTAAATGCTATGACTTTTGTCCCGGAGTAAGTAGAGAAAGAGGGGGTCGAGCGCCTCGACCCGGGCTCACGCGAGTCGGAGTGCGGTCGAGGCGCCTTGTCGTGCGGGACGCGGTCGAGGTCTCGCGTCGAGGGGGCCTCGTACGAGTCGGAGATGGGATGCGGTCGAGGCATCCCGTCGAGCCGGTCTCGTACGAGGCGGATCTGTCGTGCGTTTTGAAGTGGGCTATGCTCTGCCGTGATTTAGTCGCTTTTGTTTTTATTATTGATGAATGTGGGTACCCCTATACTATTGGTACCGACAGTAGCCCCCGAGCCTTTAGGTGAGTGTATGTTCACTCTCCTAGAGGCTTTTTGCCGATGAACTGGAGTCGTAGCGCTGTTTGCTTTTCTAGTAGGGGCGTCCGAGCGCTCTCGGGACTTCTCCGGTGGGGGCGCGCGAGCGCACCCGCCGGGTGTAGCCCCCGAGGCCTCGGTGGAGTATTGAGAAAATCTCCTCCGAGGTCTTATTCGTGGTTTATCAGGGAGTAATTGATGCGGCCGAGCCCCCGAGCCTCGGGCGCACGAGGTCGATCGGAGTCCCTGCCGTCTTTCGTTGTTCGGCCCTCACGCTCTTCCTTCGGAGAGGAGGAGGAGGGGTGGGGAACGTCGTACTACCCTGTTTGGGCGAGTCCGGCGATCTCCGGTGAGCTGCTAGCGGGGAGATTCGAGTGAGAGTCCGTGCTCCAGTCGTTAGGAGTCGGCTTGTGGCCCGGAGGCGCTCTTCAAAGATGCCAAGGAGTGGTCGTGCGGATGTCGGTTCCCTGCGACAGGATCCGAGGGCTCGATGCCTCCCCCGAGGGGATTCCTGCTTCGACCTCGTCCTTTGGCCTCGAATACGTCTTGGGGTGCCTCGAGAGCGTGGCTCGAGCCCTGGCCATGTATGGGCGCATCCCTGGTCGTCCCTTGCTCTGTTGCTCGAGGGCAGCTGTCGAACCCGGGTCGAGGGCCAGCTTTCGTTCCCTTGAGACTTTTAGTGGGCTCGGAGCCCGTTATAGGTATCTAGGAATATTCGTCCGTGGATCTCGCCCCGCCCGTTAGCCAGGCGCGCCTTTTTAGGGCGAGATCGGCGCGGTAGTGGGCGACGTGGCGTTCGGTTACGGCGTGGGGGACGGCCACGTGCCTTGCTCTTGTAAGGCGTGGGGGACGGTTAGGTGAGCGCATTTATTGCCGGAAACTGTTCCTACCTTTTCGCGCGGCCATTGGGCTTCCTCCGGGCATATAAAGGCAAGACCTAGGGGTCTGCGTTCCCCACCGGTTCTTTGTGCTCTCGCCGTCCCTTAGCCTCAGGAAACCCTAGCCTTCTCGCGCCTTCCGCCCACACCGCTGCTGCCGCCGCCGCCTCCCCCTTTGCTCACTCCCCTCCTGACAGCGTCAATGGCCGGAAAGAGCCAAATTCTCCCCGCCGAGGACTGGGCTACTTCCTCGGTGACGGAGAGGAAGTTAGAGGAGCTGGTCGAAGATGGGCTGCTGCGGCCGAGGTCGAACCGGTCGCGGCCGGAGTGGATTGCGCCGCCGCCGGCCCACCGGGAGCCGGCGCCCCCGGAAGGATACGTGGTGAGCTTCGTGTGCTTCCACGAGCGGGGGGTTCGGCATTCCCCTCGTCGGTCTTCATGCGCGCACTTCTCCACTACTACCGGGTGGAGCTTCATCACCTTGCCCCCAACGCCGTCGCACAGGCCGCCATCTTCACGGCGGTCTGTGAGGGGTACCTCGGGGTGGAGCCGCAGTGGAACCTGTGGCTTCACCTCTTCAAGGGCGAGCTCTTCGCCAAGAGAGCGGGGGAGAAGGGAGTTCTCTACGCGGCGTGGGCGAGGAGCTGCGTTCTTCAGTTGAGGTCGAGCCGGGCGGATCAGTACAATCCCGGCCCGACTCATCTCCTCCAACAGCGGGTGGCACCCGGGGCTGGTTCTACCTTCGCAATGACGACAATCAGCTGCCACGGTACACCGGCCGTGTGCTGACCGCCCGGGAGGATCGCTGGGGATACGGGGTGCCGGAGGTCGAGAAGCCGCGCCTGGACCCGCTGCTGGCGGCGCTGCAGCAGCTTCGCCTTCGAGGCTTGACGGCGGCGGCGGTGGCAACGGCGTTCCATCGCCGCAGAGTGATGCCGCTGTGCCGGCGTCGCCTGCGCCTCGACCAGATGACTCCGGAGGCGCCTCTGGAGGGGAGCCGGATGTCTCACGAGGCCCTCACCCTCGAGGAGGGACTTCGTCGAGCCCGTCGGATGGTCGGGACATTCAAGGCGGAGGAGGTCGACCCGGGTCCCCATGAGGCCCACTGAAGGGTTCGAGCCCGTGGTAAGTATTTTGAGATGATACGCTCGTTTTGGTTTGATTCGCTTCTCGGATCCCCTTACCTGGTTGATGCCGGCGTGCAGGATTTGTCGGCGCTGTGGGAGACGCGGCCGCCGGTGCCGGAGGACCAGCCCGCCCGCGAGGCTCGACGGCTGCACGCCTCGAAGCA